>RJWH01001213.1:418802-430708 GCA_004363575.1 Solenodon paradoxus | reverse complement strand
GCCAGCAAATAATCCCAGTGTGACATGGAAGGGAATGAGATAAAGGGCAAAGGAGCAGGCTGGAGCCAGAGGAGACAGTGACAACCACAGAGGAGTAGTCGCTAGAACAGGCCATGCAAAGGTGAGGAGACAGGTGTGTGTGCGGTCAGCATGCAGGCCGAGAAAACAGCGCCCACAGAGTCATAGAGGGAGGAGCTAATCCAGGGCATCTCAGGAATTACCGGGCCCAAAAGAGAGAGGTGCTTGCTAGAAAGAGAGGGAGGGGGCAGATCCCAGAGGACCTTGAAGGTCAGACTTACAAATAGTCCTACAGGCAATGGGGAGCCATGGAGGGTTCTAGGGAAGACATGAACTGATTTGAGGTTTAGAAAAACACTGGTTAACAGGGTGTGGGTTGTAGACACCAAGAAGCAGGAGACCAGAGAAAAGTTTTGTACAGTAAGTGGTCCCCCTGAGAATCAAAAGCTCTGAAGGGGTCAAGGAACGGACCTGAGACAATTTAGGAATAAAATTGTTAGATCTTTTCTTGTATGTGGTAGATAGACAGACAATAGAGATATGATAGATGGCCAGATTGGTGGATAGAGGTACATATGCACACACATATATACATATACACACATATGTGAGTGTGTATATGTGTGTATATATATATATATATATATATATATATACACAATAAATTTGCATCTTAACCATTTTGACGTGTCCAGCTCTGTGGCATTAGACACATCCACGCTGTTGTAAAACATCACCACCGTCATCATCTCCTTCCACAACTGAAACTCTGTCCCCATTAAATGCTAACTCCCTGCTGGCCCTCCCCAAAGCCCTGACAGCAGCCATTCCACTTTCTGTCTTCATGCATTCGAGCACCCTGGGTACCTCGCTTACATGCAGCCATACGACTTCACGTGTCCTTCTGTGACTGTCTTTCATCACTCAGCACAGTCTCTCAGACCTGTGCACACTGCAGCCTGCGTCAGCATTTCCTTCCTTCTTCATGATGAAGAATGTCCCACTGTAGGGACCCGCCACACTTCATTTATCCGGGCATCCGGTGATGGACACTGAGGTGCTTCCACCTTCGGACGATGGGGCATGATGCTGCCGGGAACATATGTGTGCAAACATCTCCTGGTCCTGCTCTCACTCTTCAGGGTTCTTGGAAGTGCACTTGCTGAATCATGTGTAAGTCTATGTTCAACTTGTTGCAGGATTGCCACGCTGTCTCCCCCAGTGCAGCACCATTCCACAGCCTGACCCTCCCAAGTACAAAACTTCCGAGTAAATTACTGGATCTTGATGAGTGAGTGCATGTGAGGAGTTGAATGGGTCAAAGGGTGAGAAAAAGAGAATAACCCCTAAGTATGGAACTTGGCCAAGCAAGTGGATCGAGTTTCATCAGCTGAGCTGGGGTCCCTGGGAGGGAGTTAGTATGAAGAAGAACTAGGAGGACCATTGTTCTGGAGGGTTCTGTGGAGTCTGGAGACCTGGGAGAGTCTGTACTGCAGATTTGAAGTCATCAGCATATGGTGTGAAGTCACGAGCAAGAGCAAGGCTGCTTAGGAAGCATGAGATGTAGAAAACAAAGGAGACCCAAAACAGAGGCTCGGAGCCCCCACATTTTAGGAACAGGTCAGTGAAGACACCCACAAATGAAAAGAGAGGAGGAGAAGCAGTCTGTGAGATGAAAGAAAATTCAGTTCAGAAAAAATAAAACAGTTCAGAAGTCAGAGTCAAGATTGGATTCTGCTGGAAGCAACAGAAAACCCCAACAGTGACTTGATCAATATACCATTTCCATTTCCTCCTCTTTTAGTCTCCTGCTTTGCTCTCCTTAGACCTGATTTCCACATTCAAAGTCACTGTATAGTCACAAGATGGCTACTGCAGCTCCAGCCATCACATTCATGTTCAAGCAACAAGAAAAAGGAAGACAATAAAAGCAAATTTGCCTCCTAGCTGAGACTGTCCAGAATCTTTTAAGAGTTTTCCTGGAAGACTTCTCTAACCCTTCCCCGTAGCTCTCACTAACATCTCATTGGTCACCAGCAGGAGCAAAGGAGATGGGAAATATGACCTTTTATCAGAGCACAAGACTTACCTGAAGAAGATCTGGGTTCTCTTAGCAAGGAGCCAGGAGAGAACAGCTGTAGAGAAGGCCACTGACAGGCTCTAATACAGATGGGAGACCTTTCTGAAAGGAAAAAAGTGACAGGATTCATTAGCTAAGGAAGAAGAGCTAACCACTAGACTGGACAAGGAGCCCATGGTCTGCAGTGTAATGAGAAGGGAGATGGCAGCAGTTTGAACATGAAGGGGGCTGAAACCATGTTGGCCAAACACACTAGGAGGCCCCAGGTCAGGGGAAGAGCCAGGAACCTAAGAGAAGACACTAGAACAAGGGAGGTCTGGAGTCTTTTCCTTTGAGGACTCAGAGGTAACAGCAGGCTGGGAGGATGCAACCAGAGGAGGAAGGCGAACGAGTGAAGTTATTGAAGCCATGCCCGCCCTTGGTAACTGTGTTGATCTGGCCACAACGAACCCTTGACAGTGAATTGTCCTCAGTGCTGAAGGATCATCCCCACCTCCCTACCTGCCTCCATCCCACTCCAGTCCACCCTCTACACCCGCTGGGGCCATCTTCCCACAGCCAGTTTCTTGTCCCTCTCTCACCAGCTCTGAAGTCTTCCATGGCTCCCTATTACCTACAGAGAAAATCAGGTTCTTACCTAACACAGCAGGCCCACTGCCCTCCACAGCAACAGCAGGAGGGGAGTTTCCCAGCTCCGGGCGCATCATGCCGTTCCTCCACCCCCACCTGCATCCCACAGAAAGTTCCTTTCTCTCTGCTGATCCAAGCTGTAGAAACATAAAACTATAACCCAGCATCCCTCTGTCCTCTGGGTCCCTTTGTTCTTAGTTTCACAATGAGATGGTTCAAAATCCCCTGCCCCACACGGCAGGAAGCCAAACACCCTCCTTGATGCTTCTGAGATTTCCTGAGAAGGCTGAGGGTTCCTGTCTCCTTTCGCACCTAGTCTGGCTCCTGGCCTGAGCCACCTCTCATTGCTCCCCACTCAGCTCCTGTGTGCACCTCGGCCCTAACCCCGTCATCCCCAGAGCCCCCAAAGACATCGGGCTGTGTGGACAACCGAGCTTCCCGAAGATTTGGGGGAAGAGGACAGACTTCAGATCTAACATCAGAGTCAACCATCAGCAAGTTCCTAGCTCTTCCTGTGAGCCCGAGCCTTGCTCTGGCTGGGCCCCTATTCCAGAGCTTCTTTGCAGCCCCCACCCTGCTCATGTCCACTCGGCTCTGGTCCCAGGGCCCCCGAGACTGTCCAATAGCAGTGCAAGAACTCCCAGACTCCTGATCCTCATCACACAGGTCAGTACACAGGTCCCAGGTCCTTCACTCTGCAGTGACCTTCTCCTCCTAGACCAGGTCTGATGGGGGTGAGGAAAGGAACCACTGCCCTTTCATAACCACAAAGGGCCTCTCGGGGGCTTTCTAAAGCAAATGCAGCCTCCTTCCATTCCAGCCCCATCTCCAGCAAGGAGGCATCTAAGGAACCATGTCTTCCTTTCCCAGAATGGAATTTTAGAGTCAGAAGCAGGAACACCAAATCCAAAGTCATCATTAAAGAGATAAGAGGCTGACTGAGACCCAGAGGTCAGGATCCCACCCAAAGAGCAGCAGTTTAGTGTGAGCCAGGGCCAGGGCCCAGTTCTCTGACTGCCGACACCACCTGCTCCACTCCAGGCAGAGGGCGTGAGGAGGAGGAAACTGACATTACTGAGCCCTACTACGTGCCAGGCAGGTGCTAAGCAGTCTCAGTGCATTATTGTCACTTAATCCTCTGTCTATTCTTGAAATTGGAGCTTCTATTATCCCATTTTACAGATGAGCAAACTGACATCCAACAAGGAAGCTCATAGTCAGTAGCCCAAGGTCATTCAGCTTGGAACTAGAACTATCACCAAGGCCAACCTTTTAGGGAAATGGCTCAGCTTGGTCTGAGGCAGGTTCTCCTTCTTAACACTGGGGATTCTGCTAGTGCCAAGCACAGCATATAGGAAAGATTTATATGAGTCATTCTTGTTTAATCACCACAATCTCAGGAAGCATGGAGGATTCTTCCCATTTTACAGACAAGGACACCAGGACTCACCGAAGCGAGGTGATCTGCTCACGTTCTCACAGAGGATTAGTGCAGAGGAAGACTCAAACTGACATCCCTCAGGCTCCACTGCTCTTTCCATTCCCCTTCTTCCAGGGCCCCGCTCACCCCTTTCTTCTGGGGAAGGACAGGGGGCTGGGGGGGGCACCAAACTTGTGCCCGCCCCTCTCCTCACCTCCTACCAGCTTTAGGGCCTCATTTTTAACCTCAGAGGTGGCTTCGCTTCTGAGCACCTGGAATGTGGCTCTGGTTCTGGCATCAGCCTAGAAGGGGCAGGCCCTCCTTTCCCCAACCCTGCACCCAGCCCTCCCCACTCCCCCGTCTCAGCAGAAAGGATTAGGTTTGGTGCTGGGCTAAGTCTCAGCTGCCAGGCCCAGGCTGTGCGTGGGGTTGGTGCAGGGCCCCATCAGAAATGGAACTAGCTGGTCCCTGGGTCCCCAGTCAGGGCCATGATGGGGAATTCCCTTCCCTCCAGCACCTGCACCCCACCCCACCTCGCCACTGGCACTGACTCTCAGTTCCAGTCAACTACAACTGAAAAGGTATTGAGTACCTCTAACTCCGGAGCTGGAAGTAGCCATTTGTAGATCTGAAAGGTGTCTTCCTAAGAGCATCTTGATTGCCAGCAGCAGGATTCAGTTTGGTTTCCTTTTACTCAGAGGCTTCAGAGAGTTTGCGGAGTGGGGGACAGGCAGCAGAACAGTCCAGACTCAAGGCTGGGAGAAGGTGGGCTTGGGTCTGTCCCAGCAGCCCCAGCGACATCTCAGCATGTCCCACTGGCTCTACCAGAACCTTCCCTGGGGCTGAGCAGACACAGTGACAAAGCTGACTAAGGCAGGTTGGATGTTCCTTCTCGAAGGGGAGGACCTCATGCAAAGAAGGTGGACCAGGAGGAGGCAGGGAAGGGCGCCCGGGGACCCTGGAGGTTGGAAGTCAAAACCTTTGCAATGACTTCAGACATGGCATCCTCCATCCATGGAGACCAGAGGCCTCTCTGACTTGGCTCCATGCCTCCTGTATCCTACTAAGAGTTCCCCTAGAGCAAGGCAGACATGTTTCTACATGAAGGGAGAGGGAAGGAGGGAGAGGAGAAGGGAGCTATGCTCTTAAGCACTTAATTTGTGATTAACACAGAGCTGGGCTCTTTCACACAGGTTATCCCTGCAACTAAGGAAAGGGGATCCCAGAAGAGCTAATGGCCCTCACGAAGCTATGGAGTTATGACAGTGACATGGCTGAGTGGCTCAGGTCTGGAGGCAAGAGGGCATGACAGAGGCATGCTGCAGGGGTGGACCGGGCCTGAGGAGGAAGAGCCTGGGACGCCAGGCCACATGCTGGCCTCTCATTAAAGATGGAGAAGCCACTGGGGCTTGGCCCAGCCTCCTGCCTCCGGTAGGGCCCTGCTCCAGCCACCCCACAAAATGGAGCCCTCCTAGGAAATGCTCTTTCCCAGTCCCCAAGGGGTCTTCCAGACCCTCCACTTGGTGGCCTTGAGCTGGATGCAGCCTAAGCCCATCCCAGCAGGGCTGAACTGCCAGGCATGAGAATCAAACAGCGGAGACACAGGCCCAGATACCACAGGGCTGCCTGCCCACAGAGGGGCATCCAGGGAGCTCTAAGCAGAAGGTAAAAGACCACAGGCTGATTTTTAACTACTTTAATGAAGCTAAAATGAGATGGAAAACGAAATCATCATGACTTTTTAGCTAGAAAAAACATAACTTTGTTCTTATTTTTAGCTCAATTGAAATGATCTTGGCCTAGTGGCCACAGATGCATTATGGGGTTTCATCACTGTGTTAACAATGAGCAGCCCCGCATCTCTTGGCAATCGATTTGTACAAAGGCCCACGTCTCTGCAGACTTGTTATCTCATGGCCGGCTCTGTCCCAGGGGCCTGCCCCTGAAGACAGCGACTGAGGCAGACCCGGCCCCGAGCCCTCAGGCAGGGCAGTGAGGCCTTGGGGTCTAGAGTGAGTAGGACCCAGGTGAGTATTAGTCCACATCTATAGAAGGTAAAGGGTCAGGGAACAACCTAGATGCAACTGTCAGCTCCATTTACACGTCATGACCTTGGCCAAGTCCCTTCACCTCTCTGAGCCTCAACTTGCCCATCTGCAAAATGAATTGTATGAAGATTAAGAAATCTGATACCAAGATACCTAGCAGAGCAGCACACAGCAGGCCGACGGAAAATGCCCCCCTTCCGCTCCATCCATTGATTGAATCCTTTTACTTACCTTTCCCAGAATGCACCCCACCCCTCACCCCACCCCCCACCCCCCCAAAACAACCTGCAGGAAGGTAACATCCCTTTATCAAGTGACTTAAGGAACAGAGCTCACTGGGTGGGTCCCACCAGTCTCAGATGGAGACACCTCCCAGGGTCCAGCCGGAGCCACTGCTGCCGCCAGGTGATGACCTGCCCTGAGTCACAGCAATAAACAAAGCCCACAGCTTCCTCTGCACCGGCCCCACCACCAGGGCAGCCCTTTTATCTCCAGCATCTCAGCAGAGCCAGCGCTGCCAGGGCCGTCAGGGCACTCAATGAAGACCCAAGTCTGAACCTGCCAGGCTGAGAACTGCTAGGCTCCAGTCCAGGGCATGGCCCTGGGACTTCAGAGATGTTGGAGGCCGTTACTGCTAGCAAAGGGCTCTGTTCTCCATCCACTCGTCCTCCACCTGCATCGTCCTTTCTCATCACCGCCAGCACTGGGCCCCACACCCTCTCCTCTTACTCACCCCCCAGAGGTCCCAAACAGGAGGCGTGGGCCAGATCCAGCATAGGTGGGTTCTGTGGGCACAATCAAAGCTCTGGAGCCCACTGCCTGCCTGGCTGTGCATCTTCAACAGCCACTGGTGAGACTCATGGCCCATCTCCTCATCTACAAAATAAAGATAACACTCACAGAGCTGTTGTGTGGACAAGGAGTTTAAATAGCTCCCTAGAATGTACTCCTCAACTTGTTCTTTTTTTTTTAATTGAATCAACATTTTAAAATAAGATTTCACAGAAAAATCCAGATTTCTGGCTTTTCTTGAAAAATCAAAAGGGAAGACATAGCCCTGCAAGGCACCAACTGGCATTCCCTTTGGATCAGTAGTTCTCAGTCTCCCCTGTACCTTAAATCAAAATAGAATCACCTGGGCAGCTATTAAAATATTTTGCTGCCTGAGCCCCACCCGGGACCAATTAAGTCAGATTCTCCGGGGGTGGAGCCCCGGAATCCTCTCTGGTAAAAGTGGTGATTCTGGAGAATAGGCAGGGCTGACGACGGCTTCTGCTGCAGGCAGACTGCGGGCATTCCAGCTGGCCGTGGGATATTGCTCTTTATCATTTCACCGTGGCTTATTTTCATTAGAGAACAATTACTGGATCCCTGCCCTTCTAAACGGGGAAATAGAAGACAGATTCAAGAGGCCACAGGATCGCTCTCACTTCGGACCAACTTAGCTCACTCATGTGGCCGCCTGTCCCATCGAAAGGAGCGGCCTTGGCCCTGGCCTCAGCCCTCTCTTTTGTCAGCCTCATCCAGGTGACAGGCAACTGCCAAGTCCCCATCTCTACTCCAACCTCCTCTTTCAGGAACTCTTGCTTCTCAGAGCCTTCACCTCCGGTGCCTTTCGTGAGGTCTCGCCCAGCAAACGTCTACGCATGCTTCATGCTTCCTCCAGGAAGCCCCCTCAATGTGCCAGGCAGAGTTGAAGTCTTCCTCCTCTGTCTCAGCATACTGTGCAGCTCCAGTACTCGTTCCTTAGTAGTCAATACTAGACTGGGAGCGTGAGCGTGCAGACATCTCTGCAGCCCAAGACCTAGTTTAGAACCAGGCTCCCTGACCCACAGCCTCTGTGTTGGCACAGCATCCTTCCCTCACAGCTCCCCTTTGCACAGGCCACTCACAGCCTCTCAGCCCCTCTCCCCATCTCTTTTTTACTTCAGTTCTCTCCTCTCCTCTAACTCAGGCGTGGAATCTGATCAGGGCACTTCAGCTCTCCTCTTGGAGTTGCACTGAAAACCTGACCCTGGATTGGCTGCCCCTGGGTCAGGTGACCCACCCCTGTCCAATCAACTACAGCTGGGGAGTCCTGCCATACAAATATGGCCTCCTTGAGCAAGGGTCAGGAAGGTAGGAAGGCGTCCTCTTCAGGAAGCTCATGGCCACAATAGGCACCGTGATTGCCATGATGAGTGCACTTCTGCTAGGCTGCAGGGTCCCTCCCCATTTGCTGACACCCTCAAGAAGCCTCCTCCCTCTGCTGTCTTCCCTTACCCCTTCTTCAGCTCCCGCCCCGTGTCCTCTCACCTCCAGGCTTCCACGCCATCCGGCGACAGCTCACAGGCACTGGGCCCACCTCCTCCTCCTCATCTCTGAACCAACTTGTCTGGAGCAACTAGAACACACAGCACGCTCAGTTCTGTTTGAAATGGAGATGCACAGCAAATAATTGTGAGGGTAAGTACCGTATTCTGCTGTGTATCATGCACACTTTTTGCCCAAAGTTGTCAGGGAAAAATAAGGATGCGTATTACACATGGGCAGTACTAATTCCGTATCTATATACATGCTTTTAATTCTTTTGTTTATGTTTATGAGTTGAAACTGTAATTCTAGAAACCAATAACAATACCCATATGCAAGTAATACCCTGGAATACGATAATGGCTTTGTGGAACTTACGACAAACTTGCAACGAAAGCAATTTTGACCAATGAGTCAATAAAATGGAACTAAAAGTGATGTATTCTTGCCCAGAGCCTAAGTGACTCTGACTTGATAAGCCAGGTGATGCCGACTTTATGAGCGTAGAATGAAGAGCGCCACATTTTTCTTCGTCTATTTTGGGCAGAAGCTAGCAATCTAGCTGACATTTTTACAAAAATATAACCATGGCAAGCTTTAAGTGAAGTTATTAAATATGCTAAAGAGCACGGCCACAAAGCTGCCGAGAGACGGACTTGCTCCCACAGAGATTGTCCCCAGGTTATGGAGGAACAGGAAGAAAACTTTCTTGTACCTTGCATCTGTTCTTGTGTTTTGTAATTGTTACATTAAACAAATAAAAATTGGAATTAAAATGTTGAAACGATAAGATTTTTTTTTCCTGAAAGTTTGGGCCAAAAGCATGGGGGCGCATTACACAGGGCAAAATATGGTATAGTCCAAATATTGCAAGAGACAAACATACTAAAAAAAGTATCCATTGTGTACCAGAAATTCAAATCGACTAAGTAGCCTGAATTCTTATTTGCTAAATCTTGTAACTCTGACATAAGTGCCCCTCAGTGAGGTAGGTCCCAGGGGACTTCACGCCTCACAGGGAAAGCAGGTCCTTTGCTACATCCTGTTGGCATTACACGGCACGTTCATCTTCCTAGAAGCAAGGCCCTGGGGGTGGGGGGGGGGGCCCTCAGTAGGATGTTTTTCCGCATGAGTGCCCCTCCGGTCTGCTAGAGCCGAGTGGTTTAAGCACAAAGGGGATTCTTTCACTCCTCTAAGTATGGAGTCCAGAGATGCGCTGGCTCTGCCAAGTCTCAGCGGAGGCCCAAACACCTGAGCAGGACCCAGCTCTTCACTCTCCAGGGCGGTTCCATTCACAAACTAATGCGTCCTCCTAACGCACCACTGCGGCCAATGCCAACATCAAAAGTACTTCCGGTTCAAATCCTCTGAACCAAAGTGGGCGGCTCCTTCCCTGCAGCTCCACACAGCCTCAGAGTTTCTCATTGGCTCTGATTGGGGTATTGTCCCATCCCTGAACCAATCACAGTGGGTAGGGAAATCCAGTATTCTGATTGGTCAGATATGATCACATGCTACCTCTGGAGCCAATGAGAAGAGCCAGCGCCCTGGGCCACCTGGGATCCTGTGGGGCAAGATGGCCAGACGACCCCTGTGGTTCTGCAAGGTACACCTTCTCTTCATCAGACCAGCACAGATGTGACGAACATTTTCAAGAAGATGGCCATGTTTTCCCTGGTAACATTTTCCCAGATTGTGCATTTGGTATTGGTTCCGTGGTATTAGTATGATTTTTTTCATGAAAATTCAGAATTACCTTTACAGCCGCTCACTCAGCGCCAACCCGCTAAGCTAGCCCCTTCCCCACCTGCTGGCACATCTGAAACCTAAAACAGACCCAAATTCTCCTCCTTTTTGGCGGCCATAGGCCTCCTGCCACCATGGTCTTGAGCACCCTGGGCGCCGCCTACGCCGTACCGCCGAGACTGGTGTGGGGCTGCTCGTGAAGTCCGTCCTCCCAGTGGTCACGGCTGGCATGGTCACCACCGATGGCCTGGTGGTGGCAGTTCTAGTCAACAGCTCGTGGAATGACAGCATCACCCTCTACGAGAGTTTCTTCCAACTGGGTGGTGACCTGGATGTGAGCCTGAGTGGGGGTAGCTGGCGTTGCTCTCGGTACTGCGTGGGCCGCAGGCATGGGGAACACTGCCCAGCAGCCCTGGCAATTCATGGGCATGAGCCAAGGTACTTGGTCTCATCCTCTCCAAGCCCACCAGCTACAATTGCAATGTAATAGCACCATGTAGTGTAAAGAACACTCCCTCCTCTTTCCAGAATAAACAGCCTGACATACAGGGCATTCCCACACACACACTAGTTAATCTGCACATGCCGGGTGTCCTAGCGCCCATCGTCTGTGGCTTCTGCTCATGTCCCTGCCTGCCCACTGCCGTGCAGATCCACTCATCATCCCCGCTGCTGGGCCCCCGACCAGCAAGGGTGTAGGCCTGTGGGCACCTCCGTCACCTGCTCTAGAGTGTTCTGTACATAAGGATGAACTAGAGTTGTCCTTTCCTCTCCAATGGGTATTTGTTTATAAAGATTTTACCTACTTGCGTGTGTGTGGAGCAGCCCTCTGTCCCCCAGGTGGAATGTTGCATTGGGGGTTACCATTTGCTCTGAGACTTCTTGGCTAGAAACACCCTCTCCCAGCCCCGGGATGCCTATTTTGCTGGGCCTATGGCGCCCTGGTGACCAAGCTTTGTCCAATAAATTTCCTAGATGTGACTGGAAAAAAAAAATAGCATAAAATGTGAACTCAGGAATTCATCATGTCAACATTGCTATATACGTATGTGATCAGCCTGCTGATAATGCCTAAAGCACGATGACTTTGAGGACCCCACCCCATTACCCAGGCTGCCTTCCCAAGAAGGGACCCATCCAGTGCATCGCCAGCACCTGTGAGACACCATCCACCCTGTGTTTGACGAGACTTCTCACTGAGTGACAAGCCCTCTCCCACCCTGTCACTGAAGACTCTGGTTGACAGCCACAGAAGTGATCTTTACGAGCTTCAGCAAAAAGAAATGTTTTGGAAGCTCCTGAGAACCCACAGGATTCATAGGAGGGGTAGAGCAGCAGGTGGGAGCCAAGGGCATTGCAGGAGTTAGAAAGCAGAGGTACAACACGGGGTTCACAGCCAGTGAGTGAGTGAGGATCCTCACTCAGAGATGGATGGATGAGTCTCCTCGACTCCAGGTTCAATGTCATTAAAGGAGCTTCTGTTGAGCCCACCTTTAGCTGGGGAAGGTGGCACCCTGGGATGATTCCAGGACAGAAGACCAGAGTGCCGTGCAGAGCTGGACACAGGCTCCAGAAGCAGCAGGCACTCCCTGCAGGGAGAGCACACCCTTCAGGGGACTGGATCTGGATACACCCTCCTCCATCAGGAGTGGGGTGGTCAATTATTTTGCTA
>RJWH01001213.1:0-418702 GCA_004363575.1 Solenodon paradoxus | reverse complement strand
CAAGGTGGGGAAATGTATGGGTTGTATCCATAAGGATGATGTTGGTTACTAGGAACAGAAAGCTCAATTCAAATAGCCATAAACAATAAAGGCAATTTATTGACTCATATTTTTTTTTAAAGTCCTTCAGGAAAGGCTTGATCCAGCAGCTTAAAAGTGCCAGGGAGGACCCAGTTTTTCTCTCACTCAACTTGCCTTTTTCAAGACTGATTCCCCTTCTCATCCTATAGTAGTTTCCAAGACAAAAACTGTCTCTTTTGTGCTCCGTAGAGTATCGGAGAAGTTGCTTTGTCCCAGAATTCCCAGTGAAAGTCCTCAGATTCACTCCGATGTGGGGGTCTGGGTCACACGCCCAACCCTGAATCAATCACTAACACTGCCTCACTTACTCTTGCTCTTCCCTGCCACCAAAAGTGGTGTCTGTCCCCGGAACAACATGGCTTCTCAATCCAAAATCAGGGCTCTCTGGGAGGAGCTGGGGTCACTGGGAGCATCTGCCACACTGGCCTACAGCGTTGAGCGGTCACATAGATGGGAGTGAGTGGATTAACCATCACAACTGCAGCTCTCACCATGAACTAGAGTATGCATTTCACACACATAAGTAATGTGATTTAACGATTCATCACAGACCTGGGAAATGGCCTTTTACTCCTGTTTTTCAGAGAAGCATGCAGGTTAAGTGAAATGACTTGAAGCGCCAGAGCTGTTAGAGTCAGAGGCAGAATATGAACCAACCCCAAATCCATTCTTCGAACCTCTGCTCCGCTCTGCGTCTCCGTCACGGGCAAGACGCAGGGACACCGAGCAGGGCAGGCGAGCACTCAACAGGCAGCGCCCCACTGACCTGCACACCCTCTGTGTGTCGGGTGCCCTGCCAGGATCTGGGAACTTGAGGTCACTGAGTGTGAGACTCGCGGCCTAGATGGGGAGAGAGACACAAACCTGGGATGACAACTGGCCAGCGGCACTGTCAAGCCGTGGGAGCCACATCACGTACATTCTCTCACTGGATTTTTACAACCTGCTCTGGGAACGATGGTCCTATCTCCTCGGATCCCTGAGTTCCCAAGGACCGTGAGGTTAAGTCACACTGGGTCACTCATCTGGTTGGGCAACTCTATCGGGTCTCACTTTCTGGGAGCTGAAGGGTCATTCTGGAAGGTCAGATCAACAGGAAGACAGCCACGTAAGAGACAAGCCCACTGAGAGCTCAAGGCGCTCTGGGGGTTGGGTGGGTGGAGAAGGCTTCTAGAGATCCAGTTTTGCTGAGTGCAGACAGTAAGGGTCCAAAATCAGGGTGCCCGAGCGTGCTCTGGGCGTGTCTTTGAGGAATTTGTACCTCTGGGAATTCCGATCCCAGAATCCCAAGCTGAGAGACCTGCGTGACTCTAACCATATTCGTCTAACCCGAAGGTTGGCATTCGAGAATTCTAATAGCAATGAACATGCTGCTACTCAGAGCCAAGTTCATCTCCGCCTTGCGGTCACCCTGTGGGGCAGCAATTCTAGACACCATTTTACACTCAAGGAAACTGAGTCTTAGAACTCAGAAGCCCCAGGGCCAGTATTCAAACCCCAGATCTGATTCCAGAAGCCTGGCTTGTCTCCAGACACTGAAATGCCCCAGGATGCACGCAGGCACACACGCAGGCGCGCACGCGCGCACACACACACACACACCGCTTTATATTCTGGCTCTCAGAGGTGGAAAAGATGTCTTTTCCGAGCCCTCCCCCAGAGGCTTCTTTGTGACCTGGGCATCGGGCATGAACTTTCCAGAACCCTCAGGCAATTCATGAAGTGTATTCCTTCAACAGGGAGCTGGCTTCCCCCAACCCAACCTAATCCTGCCACTAGTTCTCAGAGCTTTAGTGGAGGACATAAAAGTAGAGGGAGAACCATGGACAAGAGCATGGGTTTGAAGACCGGTCCAGCGGAGTCTGAATTCTGGCCTCAGCCACCCGCATGCTGTGTGAGCTCAGGCAGTCATTTCCTATCTCTGAGCCCGTTTCCAGAGCTGTTCAAGGAGAACCAGTAATCCTCACGCCACAGGATCCGTGCAGACTGGAAACCTGGAAGCTGTGCTTCAAGTGTCTCTCCCTTTTCACTCTTCTTACATCAAATTAATCTATTAATTTTACCTCCAAAATGTTTATGGCAAAGTCTCCCACCCCTGTATCCTATGTCACTCCCTTCAGTCAGGGCAACATCATCGCCTGGAATACTGCTGTCTCTCGTAACCTGCTTACCACCCCTTCGATCCATTCTCCACAGCGTAGCCAGAGGCATCTTTATTGAACGTGAATTCAGGAATGTCACCACCCACTTCCAGCTCTCCGGTGACTTCCTGCTGTCACAGAGAGGCCCTCATGGCTGAACCCACCACCCTGTCCACTAATCTCCTGCCCTCTTCCCAGGGCTCTCTGTTCCCAGCTTCACACCCGTTTCCTCTGTTTGCAACGCTCTTCGCCCTCCTAAGTCAGTAAACTCCTACTTAGGCCTCAAATCCCTAGTCAGAGGCCACGTCCCTGCGGAAATCTTCCTTGATTCCTCAACCCACATCAGACCTTCTTTGATCTCACCGTGTACTTCTTTACTGTGCCAGTAATAGTTATAATTAAATAAGGACTGGTTGAAGCCATCCATGAATATTTATCTTCTCAATTATGGACACATTGTTTTTGCCTCTTCAGGAAAACTATTTCTCCCCAACCCGGTGGTCCCCGAGGTGGGTCCAGGTTGGTTGGGTACGTGATGCAGAGCAGGGGCAGCAGTCAGGGTCGGGCAGTCATCTCAATGTGCCATGGAGAATGCCTGGGTGAGAATGAAATCCCAGACAGAGAAAGAAGAACTAAGAGATGAGAGAGAGAGAGCAACTGAGTCTGAAAATGCTCCTTCGCCCGGGAGCCTGCAGTGTCTGAAAGCTTCCCAACGTCAGGGTCCCCCTACCCACTGCTTTGTTTTGTTTTGCTTTGATTTGCTCTGGCTGACTTCACCTTGCAGAGAGAAGGCAAATACAGCCTTTCTAGACGGAAGCTCCCAGGAGATGAGCCCCCGCAGTCGTCTTCTTCAGCGTTGTTCCCCAAGGCCTGCCTCAGAGCCTGCTCCATGACTATCTGGAGACAAATGAAATGGAAAATAGACAGCCCATAGTATGATGAGAAAGTAGTCCTTATTAAGAAACGGGATGTCCTTTTCTCTCCCATCACGTGGACACAGCCAGCTTGACCAGACCAGGAATCTGACTCCCGGCCCCCCTCCCTGCAAAGAAGCCGTCCCAGCCACCCAGCTCTACTGACCCCGGTGACGGCGGCTCCTCTCCGTCCTCCGGCCCATGCCTTCCCCAGCTCTCAGTGCCTGAGGCCTCTGGCTTCCATCCTTTACCTCCCGGAATGTTCCCGAGCGGACCCATCGCCCCAGGTGCACACCCAAGTACCCAGGCGACTGTTTACCCTCTGCCCTTAGAAACCATCTCCGGCCTGGCAGTGGGTGCAACACACAGCTGCCCGCTGCCCACAGCCCGAACAAGCAAAGGTACTTCCTGCCAGGGACTGGCATTGCCAGGCTGTTTCCTACACCTCCAAACACCCCGCACACCCGCTCCCTGCCTGCCCCAGCTCCCCAGCCCACCGAGCCGCATGGTCCCCTCTGTCTGTCTGAAAACGTCTGTCTGCACCGCCCGGGGCTTCCGGCAGCCCCGGGTGGACGTGGCCAGCCCTACTGGGGAGTCAGAAACCTGGGTCCTCTCTGCCCCCCACTAGCAGCCTGTGACCTCAGGTCAGGCTTTTCATCTCTCTGGGCCTCAGTTTCTCCATGCGTAACACAAGGCTAATCATTGTCACCACCCCTTGGGCCGTTACGACAATGACATTAGATGGAATTAGCGTAGTGCCTGGCAGGTAACACACTGCCTGGAAGGGCCCTTGGCCCGGGACTCAGTCCTTTCTTGAAGGGACACTGAAGGCTCTGTCCTTTCCTGGAGGGACTCTGGGCTGGAAGAGTCCACCTCGCCTGGCGGTGAGTCCTCGTTTGAGGGACAGTCACCTGCTGGAAATGAGCCAGAGCGTTTGCGCCGACCCTGTGTTTGCACAACCAATGCCCTGGCTGCTCTCTATCTGGGAGTCTCTGGGGGTCCCAACGTAGTTTGGGGGTCGGAAGAACTCCCCGTTGTCCCTGGACACTCTGACACTGATGGCCCAGCCCCTCTGTGTGACTGGGGCCTGTCCCGACCTCTTCTGGAGACTTGGGAACCATCCCACCCCTCCCCTGTCGGCCCATCACCACTCTAGAAACCGACACCCACCCGTCCCCGAGTTTCCTCAAACACGGCTTCCCCAGCCTGTGGGCACTGGCTTTGGCGTCCGTGGGTGAGGGCCTTCCAGAGGCTCTGCGCCTCGGAGAGCAGCTGCCCGCTCTGAGCTGGACAGAATGGGGGAGCATTTCCTAACTCCCTGGACACCATGAGGATTCAACGTGGAAACATGAGGAAGCTCTGGACACAGCAGCAGGCCCTAAAGAAGTGATGAGCAGGGAGAAGCCGAGAACCAGCCAGAAGCCAGCCCCAGGCGCACACAGGAACATCCGGGGAACAAGCCGACGTTTGCAGCTCCGGATCGAGAGCTGTGTGAAGGCCCCAGCCACAGCCTGGCCCCTGGTCTTCCTGGGTTCAGCGTGTGCACACCCCGGCCTGCACCTCCAAACTCAGTCCACGCCCCCAAACCTCTGCTCTGGGGCCTCCCTCGGCTCGCAGTGCCTACCCCTGTGGGGCAGCCCACATCAGGAGCCTGAGCAGCCCACGGAAAGGGCCACGCAGTGCTGGGAGCGGGCTCAGGCTCTGGGCCAGGGCTTGCCAGCGCCTGGAGGGTCGTCTACAAGGGGTGCGGTCTGGGCTCTGGATGGGCATGTTCCTTGGTCCCCTCATTCTGCCGAATGGAGTGCGAGCAAAAGAGGAGGGTCCAGGGTCAAGCTCAGGGCCAACTTGCCCTTGTTAAAGGGCAGTTTCAGAATGACTGGCTGGATCCCTGCCCACAGGACACATACCATCTTTCAGAGAGACTCGCCATTAAATAATGAAACGTATGAAGTGGAATCATGATGCACATGCCTGTAGGGAGAGAGCCTAACCACCTGCGAGGAGGATCCCAACCCTGTGATTTCCCAGCTGAGGCCCCTGCTAGAGGGTCACCTCCCAAGACCCCAAAACAGTGTGTTAGGGCCACACCCACAGGTTAACTGCAGTTCCGCTGGTCCTCAGTGTCCAGGGGGCAGAGTTCCCGAGGGGTGACCTTCAGACCAGTTGCAGATTTCTGCCCACCCCAGACTCTTCACAGATTGGGGGCCAAATAGGTAACAAGCACCCTGAGGCTCCATGCTCCTGAGTCTGAGAACCACGGTTGGAAGGAACACACCTTATTTGTGCATTTTATTTCAGCAACCTGTGGAGAGCACCTGCTGGGTGTTTGACACGGCTCTAGGCACTGAGGAAGCCTCAGTGAACGGACACAGTCCCTGACCTCAGAGCTGACATCTTAGCGGGAGAGACAGACAAACATACGAGGCGATCATTCAGACGGCGGTAAAACTGTGAGGAGAATAAAACAGGAACAGAGTAGTCAAGGAAGGTCTCCTGGAGGAGGTGACACTTGAGCTAAAACCTAAGGTTTCCAACCACGATGGCCCTGCCTCCCCCCCACCCCCCATCCGCCTGTCTACCAACTTGGAGAGGCCTGGAGAAGCCAGGGCGATGTGGAAAGAAGGCCACCTTCCCCCACGAGAGAAACCCTTGCACAAACGAAGTGCGGAGGGAAGTGGCCATATAATGCCCACCACATAAAAATAGGCCCGTCCACTCCAGAGTTGCCCTGGAAACCTGCGGTCAGTGTGGACTTTGCTTAAGGCTGAGCTCCCTGCCACTTGGAGCCCAAAACGGCAGAACAAACGTCAAGCTTCACAGGGGGCCGGCCCTCGATGAGTTCAAGGCCAGAGCATTTCTCCAAAGTCAAAACCGCAACAGGAGGCCCAGACACAGCCTTCTGAGCAGCGCGGGCCGGGCGCAGGCTCTGGGGTCAGCCTCCTGAAGCTTCGTGGAAGAGGGGTGGAGGAAGGCCAGAAGGTCCCCTGGCCCAGAACCTCAACCCTGCCCCGGGGTCCCCGGGCCTGAAATTTCACTGTGCACACCGGGGGTCTGGGTCAAGCTGGGCACCACGCTCTCACTCCCAGAAGAAACGCTGCGTTTAGTCTCTAATGCAGGAAGGAAGGCAGGGGCTCCGTGTGGCTTCGCCAAGCTGACTAGGCGTCCCAAAGTTTCCTGGACAGCTCGGCTTCAAACCCTCTGTTCCCATTGCCGTGGAAGGCACCTGTGTCTTGATGGGGAGTCAGCTCGGCCTCAGAAGTTCTCTCAAGCAAGGGTCCTAGGCAGGCAATCCGGGGTCCGGCGTGTTGGTGGTCGGTCACTTTTTAAGGAAAGGTGCAGGCAGGCATGAAGACAGGAAGACAGGCAAGCAGGACGAGCCAGGAGGAAGAAGCACTTTCTTTGTTTCTATTTAGTTGTTCATCTTGGTGGTCTTCCCCAGCCCCAGGGCATGAACTTAGATCCTTAGGATGTATGTGGACTGCTCCTGGCTGGAGATGGAGGCCCCAACTACTACTCCACCAGGGTGTGCCAGACCTGTTTCTTTAGACTTGGGCAGAAGGGCTAAACCAAAGGCAGGGGCCCTCGGGCTGATTCTCTATTTCTATCAAGCAGGTGGGGTGTGGACTCCCATGTGATGGTGGCCCTGGTGAGGGACTGAAAGGGAGGAAGGATGAGGTGCTGACTCGCCAAGCCTTCACCACCAGCTGCCCACTGCCCACTTCTGGTCTCCTTCCTTTGGTTCGTTACCCCTCAGGGAGCTTGACCCAGTGTCCCCAGAGCAAGTCTGAGCCCATGCTCAGGCAGGGTAGCAGCCACAGCCACGCCCCAGGGACTGAGGGGAGGCTTTGTCACAGTTGTGCAGCCCTCACATTGGACCTCAGCTGGCAGTGGAGGAAGGGACTAGCACAGAGGCCTGAGCACGGTCTGTGCAGGAAAGAGCAAGGGAGCTGGAGTGGACAGGGACCTGGACGGGAATCTCCACTCCATCTTCTACTCGCTGTCTGACCTGAGTCAGTCCCTTGGCCTCAACTGCACCATCTGTGAAATGGGGCTAGTGAATCATCAAGAGTCCATGAGACGCTCCCAGAGCTCCTGCACCTACTCTGTGCACCTCAGTGCCTGCACATAGTAGGAGTTTTAGACAAAAGTAATTCCCTCCCCTAAAAAGTGCAAATGAAGTGTGCTCTTGATCTTGGTGCCAGATTTAACTCAGGGAGGGGCTACGCTTCCTCCACAAAAGGAACAGGACTTTGTACAAAACTATAATCGACACGACCACCCTGCTCCTACCACCAAATCTCTACATTTTTTAAGGAAAGGTGCAGGCAGGAATGAAGACGAGGACGCAGGAAGAGCAAGGAGGAAGAAGCATTTACTTATTTCATTTAGTTGTTCATCTTTATTGTTGCCCCAGGTCCCAGGTCTCGAACCTGGGTCCTTGGAATAGTATGTGAACACTGTCTGGTTGCCTTATCTTCTAGGCCACCAGGACACACCAAGCAGCAGGCACAATTTATTGCACACCTCTTGCGCCACGTTCCACACGCTTTCACTGACTCATCCCAGTCTCGCAACTACCCTTCAGGCAAAGAAAGCCCCATTTTTCAGAGGCCAACAATGAGGCTGAGATGGGCAGTTCCTGCTCAGGGACCACACAGAGGTGGAAAGGAACTCAAGCCCCACATGTTAACCACTAGGCTACCAGCCTCCCGAAGACGAGAGGCTTCCACGCTCCTGGCACTTCGGTGAAGGCTGCTGGGGAGATCCTGGGGGAAATAGCACAGGCGAGAGTGGCTCCCTAACCAGACAGCCTTTGACAATTTCACTAAAGCTCAACTTTCCCTACATTAAAGGCTCTATCTACTCCTTGCGTTCAAAATAAGACCCGGGTTTCAAGGTGAACTCCAAGTCTGCTCTGACCTTTGGAGGGGCCAAGGATGGACCACTGAAACCAGGAGCATGGATGGTCTAGGATGGTCATTGCCAAGCCCCAAATGGACATATGAACTCTGTCAAGAATCAGGACGTTCAGGTCTGTGAACTGGAAGTTAATCTGGGTAATCAGCGTCCTGGAGTCACTGCTGGGAAAGTCCCGCAATGCCCCTCTGGGTTGTGCCTCCAGACTGTGACCCTATTGATACACTTGTGGGCTGACCATGGTGATCAAGTCTTGTGAGTCCCTTTGGCCTCCTGGACGACCTGGAAAGGATCGGAAACTGGTCAGAAAGGCTTCTTGGAGGAGGGAACACCAAGCATACCCTTGTGGACAAATGGAATTTGAGCAGGCAGAGAGAAGGACATGTCTTCTCCAAAGAGGAATCCTGGCCCCATGGAGAAGATTGTTCTTCATGGTCAAGCAGACCTGAGTTTGAACCCTTAGATGCAAACACTGGTGCATCGGCGGAGGCTCTGCTCCACATTGTCCTCACTCAGGACCCAGCTTTGGCCATTCTGTTAGCCCCTGGTTGCTGTCATATTTTGTTGGCCACCACATGGTCACACTAGCTTTAAGAGCAAGGGCAGTGTGTTTCTACTTTCAACCTAGAAAGAGCAGGACTGTGCTGTCTGTGAACGGCCTTGTCACCTGTGAACAGGCCGCATCCCATCTAGCTACCTGTCCTGGAGTCAGTGGGCCAGGGATTGGATGGAAAGAGAGCCAGAGCATCAAGGTCCTGACCCATCTCCTCAATCGAGGGAAGATTGAGGGGTTCTGAAGCTGCAACGTCCCCTCGAGGTTCAGTCCGAACTTCCACTTACAGGATGGAGACTGGAGTGGGCACCCGTGGTCCAGCTTGTTAAGAGCTGAGCCAGGTGTCCGGGAACTCCACCCCACGCTCCACCTCTGCAGGCAGGCACCCTGGTGATGGGACTCGAGGAACACAGGGAAATGCCTGCCATTCCCAGCCAGAGCCTCACTGCTGAGCTTCACATGCCAACTGGGCCTAGGGGACAGCTGGGGTGCTTAGAGTCTCCCCTGTTGACCCAGGGGCCCCTTCCCTGCAGGGGAAGGCGCACTGGATTTGAAGTCACACAGTCCTGTGTTCAAGGCCCTGACCTGCCACATCCCAACTCAGTGTCGTTGGGCAAATCACTCCACCCTGTTGAATCTGTTTCCTAATCTGCAAAATGGGAACAAGCACAGCTTCTGGCCTCACTGGCTGGGTCCTGAGAAGGCATGAGAAAGTTTCTCCCATCATGACTTGTACAAGGCCATGCCTTCACCCCTTCATCCCTAGCAGCCCTGAATCCCCAGAGGCCAGCAGAGTCCTTCGGAGTAGTGTCCAGGCGGTGGTTCGATAAACCGGGTTGATTTGTTCTTCATCCCTTCAGCAGGTACATGTCCACTCCAGGGCCAGCACCGCGGGCGAGTGTCTGACACAGTCCCTGGTTTCCAGAGGGACCCAAACACATCCTCTAAAGACACCAGGCAGGCCCGAAGCTGGGTGTTGTCTGGGCTCCACTCACTGACTGGTTTAAGCCCGTCTCCCCACCAGGCTGTGAACTGAGAAACAGACTGAGAGAACTCTGTCAGCAAAGCCCCTGGGTCACCACAGGCCCGCGGTGGGCGCGGCTGAGACCATCACTGCTGCCATCAGAGTGGAGAGCTGAGTGGGACCCTGGGGACAGAGGGGGGCCTGAAGGAGAGCAACAGAGTGGCCAGCAGTGGGCCCTGGAATGCACTCACCTTGCCCGTTTCCGCCTCCCTGACGATGGTTCTTCTCCTGTTTTCTGGGAGGACACAGACTCAGAGAGAGGAGAGAACTCACCCAGGTCACAGAGCACCTAAGAGGCTGGACCGTGGGGAGAGTGTTTCTGTCTGTCCCCACTGTGCCCGGCCTGTGTCAGCAGTGACGCATCTTACACTGTGACCCCGTTTTACAGGTAAGGAAACTGAGGCTCACAGAGGAAATGGGACTCGGCTGAGAGCCAGTTAGCTCTGAAAGAGCACCTCCCCTCCCCCAGGACTGGGATCTGAGCAGTGCCCGGCCACCCTCTGCCACTCCCAGGAGCGCCCTGTGTCTGCACCTCAGTCTCCACACCCACGATGCCAGGAAACCCCAGCAGGGGTGGCCGAGCCTCGCGGTATTTATAGCAGACATGCAGAAAAGCTGCCACCCCCATCTGTTTACCCAACAACGCTCGCTGGCCCCGCCAGCCACAGACAGACCCTCACGGCCGCCTCATCTATTTTTTCCTCCCCACTTAATTTTGCATCATCCCAGCTTCCAAAATAAACT
The DNA here is from genome assembly GCA_004363575.1 of Solenodon paradoxus. Lineage (NCBI taxonomy): Eukaryota > Metazoa > Chordata > Mammalia > Eulipotyphla > Solenodontidae > Solenodon > Solenodon paradoxus. The sequence continues at coordinate 408,328 of RJWH01001213.1, read as the reverse complement.
TCCCCAAACCAGCCGGATTCGCTCTGGCTCAGAGTCCCTGACGAAGAACCCCCTTCAGCCCCAGCCCCCATATGGGCCCATCCAGCAGAGCCACCAACCCACCCGGCCCCTCGGCTGCCTTTGGCCTTGATTTAGAAGCAGCTGCCACTGGCCCGGCGGGTTTCTGACACTCCAGGGCCGGGGCGTCTGCCTCTGTGCGTGTGCTTCCTGGCTGGAGGCCGAGGGTGTTGCCCCACCCCCACCACTGCCCCCCCCCACGCAAGCACACGCCGGCATGCACACATGCATGTAGGCATGCAGGTGTGTAATCGCACATACACACAGGTACACACAGGCACACTCATACATACGGTCACACACGTGCGGTGTCCCACGAGCTTCTGCTTCCTCCTCTGTTCTTGCCCTAGCCCCTGCTGACTCTTCCAGCTTTGTCGTGGCCCCCACTCACTGCTCATCTCTGCCCACCCACCGCCCTGAGCTTTCATCCTTCAGACACACCAAGCCATCTCACCCCCAGGCCTTGGCACATGCTACCCTCATATCCCAGAACTCTTCTCTCACTATTTGGCGAGACAACCTTACTAACCCTTCAGACCTGAGCTAAGATGTCATCTCCTCCAAGAAGTCTTCCCAGACCAGCAGAGAGGAGCAGGTGTTCCAGGCAATCCCATCTTCTACCTCAAAGGCCAAGGGAAGTTTAGAAGTCACACCAGGGCCGAATGGAGCCTCCCCCCGTTCTCCAGGATCCCTCAGCCCAGTGCCGGGCCCTGCACACACAGGCACACCAGCTCTCTCGTGCCCGCAAGAAAGCACTTTCACCTCAGGATCTGAGAGGGTCACCCCCGTGTGGCAAAAACCAGGGACATATCAATCATTCCAGAATCACAATTCCAACTTTAGATGCATTCCCTGGAGTTGTGGGGAGCGGGTGGGCTAACAACTCAAGAGACCATCTGCTGGTGGCAGAGCCCGCTGGACGCTAGTGAAGATCACTTGGTGATGTGCTGGAGGGCAGGGTGTGCTGACATGTATCTGAAGAAGGGGGAACCTGCACATATGAGGTTATTGCAATGTGTAGAGTAATTGCTGCAAATTTTTCAAAAGACCATTTGTTTCTTCTGAGTTTTTTGCAAGGAGTGAGGACAGGAAAGGAATGAATGTCAGGTATATCTATCCCCATTTTAAAAAGATAGTGATAGACCCATTTTGGGCTTAAAGAAGCTGTGGCTTAGAAAAGTATACTCATTTAGTCACTCGGTACCATGTGGCAGGCGCACAGTGGCATCAGGAACACAGGAGTCAGCAAGGCAGGCAGGACCCCTGCCCTCTTGGCGGATAATCCACCAAAGAGACACATTGCACAGATCACTTTATTTAATATCACTTTTATTAAATGCAACTATTTTATCAGCAGTTTGACTAAGTTGATAGCGGTTCAACAGAAAAGTTCAGGAGGCTGAGGAGGAGAGAACAAACGCGGCCAGGAGCCCTAGGAAGCCTTGTTGGACAGGACAGGGAAGCCCAGTAAAGGGCGGGTTGAGGGGCATCTGTGCAGGGGAAACAGAATATGCAAAGGTCCAGAGGGGAGACAGAGGGACAGAACAGTCACTGGAGGTCACGCAGCCTGTGTCGGCGTTCAAAACGAGTTGGTCCCAGGGCCTTTGCTTGAGCGTGTCCAACATGAGAGCAGGTTGTTGCTCAAGGAAAACAGCACAGGAAGATGCCTTCGTCATTGTTTTCACAGCCTAAAAGTTGGATTCCGGATATAAACATAAGCACATCATTCATTCTACTTGGGAATGCTTAAGAAAATTCTTAGCAATCCACTGTTGAAAGGGTCTATTAAAAGCAAGAGAAGGAGAAGGAGGAGAAGCATCATCCAAGGCAATGACACCTTGTGCAGAATCCTTAGCTGTCGATTACTATCCTTGTTTCCATGAACTTAACAGAATGCCTCTTCTCACTGACCTGGAGTATTTCTTACAAGTCAGACCTTCCTCTTGAGACTCCAGGATTCTAGGTGTCCGGGGCCTTCCAGGGTGTCTGCCACCCTCTTAATGGTCACTACAAGGTTACCGTCGTTCCTCCAGGTCCCTCTGCTTTCTTTCCTTGGAGATCACGGGAATTACCTTGAGAAAAAGTCAAGTTTACCTTCCCCACTTGGGCCTTCAAGCCAGTGGCCTGCTTATGAGACTTCCAAGCACAAGGGAGGGGTCTAACCGGGCCTCCTGCTGAGAAAGCCTTGTGTCCCCCATGCTTCTGGTCAGAACCAGCATCACGTCTAGTTCAAGGTACTTTCACGATTCAAACAGAATGCTCAGTGACAAGAAAGCAGTGTCGGCCCACAGCCCAACACTGTTTCTGGAAGGAAGAATCAAGGTCCCAGGTGGACACAGTGAAGTCAGGTCAGGTTCTGAAGGTTCAACCCAGATGGAAGAAGGGATAAAGGACAGGAGCCCTGTCATGCGACCAGAACCACGATGTGAGGCTGGGGCAGTGTCCAGACGCCAGATCTTCCTACCCGGGTGCAGGGGTAGGGGCTCCCAGGATGACTGGCAAAGGAAATGCCCTCTGCCCTGAGCCTTGAGAACCCCAAGCTTGTGGGACAGGTGGGGCTATGAAGGTTTGCAGAGCTTCTCCTGGGCTGGGGTCCCAGCGGCAGGTCTTCATCCTGAAAGACCTGCTCCAGTGGCTGAGCCCCAGTCAGAGGGACTCGGCCGAGTCTGCGGACCCTTCCTTCATGGCTCGAGAGTCCGTCACGGTGTACGTGTATATGCTGATGGTGAAGTCACAAAAATCCACCAGTTTAAATGCTTTTCAATGACTTTGTCTTTCACTCATCACAAGATCGTCTACAAACATGGAAAAATGAATTGTGCGATCCAACACCACGTATGAGTCTGGGAGCGCTCCTCCCCACCTTCCAAGCAACAGTTTGGGCCTAAATAGGAAAGACAAAGAGAGGAAATACAAGAAAGAGCGCCCTGGTGGTGCGGTGGTTGGTCCGCCGCCTCTGGCCCAACGCAGTCCACATACATCCCAGGGACCCGGGTTCGTGTCCCAGGGCCAGGGGGAGCAACCAAGGTGAACAACTAAGTGAAAACATAAAAGGCTTCTTCCTGCTCTGTCTTCTTGTTGGCCTCTGTTCACCTTCATTCCTGCTGGTACCTTTCCTTTAAAGAAAAGAAAGGAGATACAGGAATGGAGGAACACAGGTGCTGATGGCCCAAGTGACTAAGGTAGAATGGAGACCTGCTAAAGAAATCGTCGTCTGCAAGAATCAAGGGCATAACAGAAGCCCTGGGCAGGGCAGGTATGTTCCAGGTGAAGAAAAAGTAGGACACGACCACCAAGTGTCACAGATCGACCTGAGTCTTGATGAGATGAACCATCTGTAAACACACTACTTTTTTTCCCTATTTGGGACCTCGGTCGGGCTGTTGGTGCTAATTTCATTAGCTGTCGCACAGCACGTGATTCTGTCAGGATCTTCCGTGTGTTTAGACACCTGTGTGCACGTGGTTCAACGTGTACGCGTTGAACGGCAGCTGAGGAATACACCTGGCTTGCAGCCTTTGCCGATTTCCACAGTACAAATGCTGATTCAAGGCTGAGTGCGAGCTGAGCATGGAGTTGAGAAGAGATGCACACAGTCAGCTCCTAGCAGTCAGGGCCAGCTGACTGGTTTGAGAGCTTGCACAGGAACACACGCAGGTGAGCAGGTGCCCTGACAAGACACTGGGAATGTGCTTGGATGTAATTCAGTAAAGGGGTAAAAAAAAAAACCAGCTGAAGCAAATGAGACAAAATATTGAAATGCTGAATATGCGTGATGCCTGTATGTGGGAGGTTATTATACTATTATTTTCTTACGTTGTGTTTATTTGAGTGTCTTCAGAGTAAAAATTTTAAAGGTATAATCATCTTATGTGTAGGTGGGCAAGTTTTTGTTTGTTTTTTGTTTTTTTAAGAGGAAGGCAGGCAGACAGGAAGCAAGAAAGAAGAGAGGAGGAAGAAGCCTTTTATTTGTTGAGCTGTTCATGCCTTTGGGCTGCATGTGGACTGCACCCCAGGCCTGGGCTTAGCACCTGAGCCACCAGGAAAAGTTTTCTTCCAATAATTTTTGGTGTGGGTGCACCCTGGTGGAACAGCAGTTAGGTCACAGGCCACGTATCTCTGGATTCAAGTCCTGGGTCCCAGGGGAAACAGCCAGTGTGAACAACTAAAAACAAAACAAAGGATGCTTCTTCCTCCTCTGTCTTCCTGCCAGCCTACTCACCTTCACTCCCGCCTGCACCTTTCTTGAAAGCAATTCTAAGTGTGCATACTGCTTCCTGGACCCTAACTCCACAGCCTCCCAGGAGTCTAACAATAACAGACTGGACCCACGGGCATTGATACCATTCACCTAAATCCATCTAGCAATCATCAACAGGTCATAACCAAGGATTCCCCATGGACCCTATGCTGGGCTGAGGGTGGAAAGCAAGCCCAGAAAAAAGTGACACAGGTCCTGACTGAAAGTCCCTGTCGTCATCTGCAAACAGTGTGATCTGGGGCAACTTATCCCAGCTCTCTGAGCCTCTAACTCCTCATTGGCAAAATAAGGGTATCGATCACTGGGGGTGACAGTTCAGTGCACTGTGGGGACACGGGTCTTGACAACCAGTGGACACACAGGAAGTGCTGACTTACCTCCTTCCCTGGCGTTCTGTCCCAGGTCGCAAGGACACGAAGGAGCCATTAAAGATGCATACCCTTCCTCACCCGAGAAGGAGGGTACCCCGTGGCCAAATCTCCCCCATTTTTCAAGAGAAGCTGGGGCTCCAGTTTCTTATGTGATATCTCCCAATCTTAAAATATTGTCAACAAATTCATATATTTTAAAACACTGGACCAGCCAAACAAAACACACCTGTGGACCACAGGAGTGTGACTTCTGGTTTCAGAACAAGAGACGAGCATGAACATTCACTGCAGCCTTAGTCTGCACTCACTGGGCTTGGGAGGCTTTACATACATTATTGCAGTGATTCCTTACACTGTCTTATGGTCCCATTATACAGATGAGGAAACTGAGTCTCAGGCAAAGAGATCTGGCAGGGTCAAGAGAAAACACAGGTCTTTCTGACACCTTGATGCTCCGCTCTACCCACTAGAGAGATTCTTAAAAGGCTCTTTAGGGAGCAAATGCCAAGTTCAGAGAGAAGCGGGAGGCTGCTGCCCAAGGAGGCTGCTCAAACACGCCTAACTGGCTAAGACTGATGGGTTTTCCTGGCCTTCCCGGTCCTGGTGGACAACTCTGGAGAAGACTGTGCTGCCAAGCCCAAGACAGTGTAAGCCATGGTGGCAGGAGAGGAATCTCTACTTCTTCCCTCCCTAAACAATGCACGTATAGGCTTAGGAATATTCTAGACCTCAGGCGTAGGTCCTCAGTTCCTCAAAAACCTGGAGTTCGGCTGGAAATTCCAGTCACCAGCTGATTGCACTCGAGACTCATCCAACCACATCTCTTTGGAACTTCTTGCCGAACTGATGGTAATTGAGACACATTGTATGTGATGCTTTCTGATGACAAAATTGGCCAGGTTCCCCCTCCTTGGTGAATGTTGACTGTTTTACTAGTAAGGAAAAAGAACTCCCTCCAAAAATGGGTCACTTGGAAAATTTAAGTAATTATTTCCTTCCATCAAGGAACAGGACACAACACAACGGATTCGGTTTCCATGAGGTGTGGGGCACTCGAGGCGCAGAGAGGATTTCCCACCTCAGACCTTGAGGATTTCAGGAACCTGCAAGAGGAGCCCAAAAAATACCCATGACCTTCCCTTGCTGACCCAACACTGATCCTTACAGCTGGACGACTCCTGTCTACTGAACATGGGAGCGGGCGAGCCCACCAGGCTCCAGGCCCTCGCGGCGGCTGCCTGCTAACTGTGCGACTAGACACACACCATTTGGTCCTTTGTACCTCAGTTTCTCCAAGGCAAAACGGGAGTGACAATAACAGCACCTACACCATGGGTTGCCGCTATTTCTTAGATCACGACAGAGCAGCCCTGGGAATGATGACAGTACCTCCGCCCTAGGGCTGGGGCCAGACCTGTGGCGTTAATATAAGAGACACCTGACCAGTGGCTGGCCCATCGGAAGTCCTGGATAGGTGTGCACCGCTGAGAGGATATTCAATGAGACATGAAAGAGTATAAACGAATTTGCATGTCACAAGTGAATGGTTCTCCAAAGCCAGAAGAGTATTTCCTCAAAGACTTTTTCATATTAAGACTTTCCACTGACTCAGACAGGAATCCTCCTCTCCCTTATCACGATCAGGGCGGGTCTTTCTGGCCTTGGGCCTCAGGTCCCTCCCTCCTCTACTAGCTCATTCCAGCTCACAGGACTCACCCCATCGCTTCCAGAGTCTCCCAGCCTCCGGGGAGACAGTGATCAGGTGACGCCCCCATTCTCCTGAACGATACCAACCCTGAAGATGTAGCTGCTCCCCAAAAGTTAGGGGGCATGTGCCACGGGCCAGGGAGCCAAGCCCAAACTGAGTCAGGCATCAGGCAGGACGGGGTGCCGAGGACATGGCTCCCGAGTCCCAGGTCTGCCGCTTTCCTTGGACAAGTCACTTAAGTCTCTAACCTTCGCCTGGCCTATGAGGGCTGACTGAACAAGATGAGCTGGCCAGGCATGCCATGCCTGATTTCCCAGCAAACCTTCCAGGGAAAGAGTCCTCATATCTCTCCAAATGTCCTGGCTTGGAAGAAAACGATACAGCCACCCTGAAACAATTGCCTCTTACTGTTTAGACTGCTGTCATTGTCATTGTTTTCCACCTTCCCCGCACGAGACTCCAGGAAGTGAATGTGTTGTTGGCTCAAAATAGTTCAGTAGCTCAGTGCCACCCTTCAGGGACAGTGGCCCTGGGAACCCTGGACGCTGTCCTCCTCTAGCTAGGCTGTCATCACAGGTAGAGGAGACCCTGGTAACAAGGAGATGGGCCACCTGGAAACTGTGCCCCTTCCTTTCGTCTCTAAATAACACTCTGGGTACCGGGGTCCCTGGGAGGCCCTGCCCAGATGACCCCAAGTCCAGGAGGGGGAACGTGAGAAGGGTCCACCTTCTTCTGCAGGTCCATCCCCCGAGGACAGACTGCACTGCTGGTAAGCCAGTGCCTGGGCTTGTGGGCTAGCCTGGGGGGAGTTCTCTAGGGGGAGTGGTGGTGGGGACCAAGCTTGCAGGCACGGACTAAGATCCGTGCACAAGGCAGCGCAGGACAGAGCAGAGGTGGTGGGGTGCAGGGGTGTGGGGGGCGGTTTGCCTGTGCCCCATGCTCCCGGGCAGGGTCCAATTTGTCTGAGAATCTACATTCAGAGCTAGCCTTGCAGGTCTTCATGTCAAGGTAGGAGAATACAACATACTTTATTTCACATTTTGTTAGCTTGATTTATAACTTGCAAATATTTAGACATATGGTGCATGAGCCTCCATCTGTCCTCCTACTTGGCCCCACAAATCCCAGCTACCTTCTGCCCACTCTCAGCACTGAATGTTTGCTAAGCCCAAGGAATCCACGCTGGGGGTGGGATGGGAGGCGTGATTCCATGAGTCAGGGCACCATCCCAGGCAGACCTCATATTGCTAAAACAGAAAGAGCACAGGGTCAGGGTAAGAGTGAAGGCCTGGTCTACACCCGGTCCCACCTCCTCGTGAGGTTGGGCAGCTTCCTGACCTTCTCTGGGCCGTCCTTTCCCCAGTTCTGAGTGAGAGTGAGGAAGGACACAGAATCGCATCAGGGACCCGGAGAGGGCGTGACCTGGAGCTGGGCAAATAACTTACCAGTTACAATGTGTGGAACCGAGCACTTCATTCATTCATTCCACACACAATGTGGGCCCCACACTGCCAGGCACTGAGGTGGGGACTGAACGCCGAGAACGGGAGGTTCCATAAAGCATGTGCACTGAAAAGCAAAGCAAAGCCTGGGTGAGTGTGCTAAAAAAGAGGCCTTCCCTGAGCTCCTTCCATCCTCACAAACTCCTCGGTCTTAGATCCATCTCTTGGTTGTGAAAAAGGGGATCCAGAGACGTAAGGGGCTTGGTCAAGACCCTGCTGCTAAGGGCGCGTCCAGATCTCGTGGCCAGCCAGAGCGAGGTTTCGGTTCCCGCAGTCTCCACCACTGTCCCAAGCTGCCCGAAGCTGGGGCGGCCCCGTCCGGCTCCCGGAAGGCTGGAGGGAGGTGAGCGCCAGGGAGGGGCTGGGCCGGAGGACGCGCGGGCCTGGAGGCAGGGAGGGGCCTGGCAGGGGCGGCCAGGCGGCACCCAACTCCCGGGTGCGCTGCCCTGGAGCGCGGCTCCGGCCCCCGAGCGCAAGCGGCTGAGTGCGCTCCAGGGGCAGCTGCGCTCTGGTTCGTCCGCCACGGTCCGTCCCGGGTCGGGCTCCGAGACGCCGGCGAGGGGCGAGGCGGCACGGCCAGGACGGCGCTGCACTGCCCGCAGCGGCGGGCTGGGGGAGCTGTGCCCGCCTGTCCCCAAGGTCCGGGCGGGGACTGGGCAGCCGGGTTGCCGCGCCTCTAGCCCGGCCAGGCTAGGCGGCGCGCGGCCAGGCGCGCCTGGAGCGGGCTCGGGCCACAAGCCCTGCCGGGCACCCGGCCGGGGAGGGCTCCAGAGAAGCCCGGTCCCGCGGGCTTGGGCGGCCGCGGCCGCCGCCGCTCCGTCCCGCCCCCGGGGGGTGTCCCGGGCCGCTGGACCCGCCCAGGTAACCCCATCCTCGGCCCGCCCCCGGCCCGCCCCCCCGGCGCCCGCCCGCCTCTGCCGCCGCCGCCGCATCCCGGCTCCGGGGCGGCGCTGACAGTCTGGTCCGCGCCGGGCAGCGGGCGCAGCAGCGGGCAGGGCTGCCGGCAGGCACCAAGGCAAAGCCCCGCCGCGCGCGCCCCGGCCCGCGCCCGGCGCCGCGCCCCATCCCGCCCGCGGGCCGCCCACCTGCCGCCCCGACGGAAGGCCCCCAGTGGCCGCGGCCGCTGCCCGGGGCTGGGCGCCCGCGGCGGCACCATGAGTCCTCGCTCGTGCCTGCGTTCGCTGCGCCTCCTGGTCTTCGCTGTCTTCTCGGCCGCCGCGAGCAACTGGCTGTAAGTCGGGCCGAGACCCGGCTGGGCCGGGCGGGGCGGGGCGGGCCGGGCCCTTAGGGCAGCGACGGGTGCCAGGCGGCGCGGGGCAGCAGGCGCGGGGGCTCCCGGCAGGTGTCTCGGCTGCGGGACGCGAGGCTCGTTCGCTCTCTCTGCTGCCGCTGCCGCTGCCCGGGCCTCCGTCTGGACACCCCTGCTGTCCGGGTGCAGCTCCCGGCCCAGAGGCGGCAGAGGTGGTGGCGGCGTCTGCACCCACAGGCGGCCTGGGGCGCCCAAGAGCGCAAGGGGTGCGAGGGCCGGGCGGCGGCCGGGGAGGGAGAGGTGCCGCGCGCGGGCGCAGCCCAGGCTGGGCTGACAGGTCGCGGGAGAAGCCCGTTACCGGGAAGGACTCCGGGACATAATAGCAGGTTAATCCCGAGAAGTCCAGGAGCAGTAGCGAGCTCCCCGCGCCGAGCTGCGCCGCTCTGCGGGCTGGGCTGGAGGCGTGCAGGGACCTGTTTCTGCTTGCGGGGCGGGAGCCGGGGATCCAAGAAGGGAAGGGACCCGGACTCCTGGTCTCCCAGAGGGAAAGTGAGCGAGCGGCTCCAGGGCCGGCTTTGATTCTCTTCAGGCAGGGGGAAACTCCATCTCACCCTTAAAGAGAACACCAGCCCCCCCACCCTACCCCCCATCACTCTGTGTCTTGTCTAAGGAGAGAGGGACGGTGACCACTGGTGACCTGTTTCCCTTGACTGGACCTGGCTCCGGGGATTCCCCGGGAAGGGACAGAAGGTTTCCTGGCTGGTGAGGTTCTCAGGGATGAGCTTCCTGAGAGGGTCAACAGGGGAGGTGAGGACCCTGGACCTTGCTTCACCCTCCCTCAGTGACGGTTCCCCAGGCCCCAGGCCTAACCCTGGCCCCAGATCCTTTTGCCAGGAGCGCTGCCCGCATTTGCCTGGACAGCCAGTGGGCAGCCAGTGAGCAGCCAAGCTCCAATATTGATCTGAAAAGCATGAGATGGGAAGGGGGTTAGCCCACAGTGTAGCTAGGGTTTCCATGGTGACAACGGAAGAGGGAAAAATTCTCTGCATCAAGACCAAAGAACAAATATCTCCCATGAAATTGCCCCAAGTGCCCAATGGCTGCTGTATGAGGTCAGTGCCGTGGCCAAGGCTCTGCAGGCTGGAAGGAGTGTGCTGGTTGGGGTTAGAGCCACCCAGGGCTTGGGGGACGGAGGTGATGTGGAATTCTCCCAGCTGTTCCGAGAGCTAGCAACTCCTAGGCAGCCTGAAGTGGCTGCAGAGCTTTTGTTTTTCTTGGAGCCTTAATTTGATTAACACTTCGGTGGCAGTGGCAAAGTGTACAGAAACCAGGGCACCGCCACCTCCTCCCTGTGCCCCCCTACAGGTTGTCCTTCTGAGTGTAGCCTGAGTCACTACACTGAGAAGGGGGCTTGAATGAGCCCCCAGGGGAGTCCAGGGTCCCTGGAGCTGACTCTGGAAAGCCTGGGTTCAGAGCCAGTATCCCCCAAGTGAGTGTATCGGGAGGAGCAGGAACCCAAGCCGAGCTCCCCAGCATCCAGGGCTTCAAAAAGGCAGAGAAAAAACGTGGAATCCTAGGGTCTGACCCAGGCCCTCAGGATAGAGAGTGACATCCGTAATGGAAAGTCCTTCAAGAGCAACTAGAACTTGGGCCCATTTTACAAATGAAGAAACTGAGGCCCTGGGAGAACTGAGAACTGAGCCCAGACAATGACTTTATCCGCCTTTCCTGAGATTGTCTCAAAGCTGAGCCAGTGTGGCCCAGGTGCTGTCACCACCCCCTCTGGAGCCCTGAATCCCAGCCAGGGAGGCAGCCCCAGCTTTGGGCCCCGCAAACTGTGGGGAATTCCAACAGTTCGGTTCCGTGCCTGCGCCCCGGGGGGCGGGGCGAGGAGGGGCGGCCTAGAGGGAGCAGGGAGGTCGGCAAACCTGTTCCCTGCCACGGTGATGGTTCAGGTTGCCGATGCAGGTCTCTGGATGACCCAGCTCACTCGGGCTCCACCCCGGGGTTCCAGCCAAGGGTCTTTCTGCTCAGCAGGAGGCAGGAGGAGGCAGGAGGGAGCAGGGGCTTCTCAGGACCCTACCCCACCAGAGAGACTGTTGGGAAGAGGTCTCTGGTGCCTTCCAAGATTGAGTCATTTGCCCTCTCTTTATCAACCTGGGACTGAGCCAGCTTTGGGGGAAATGGGGGTCATAGCCAGGCCTCCAAGGAGCCTGGGGTCTGGGTAAAGAGACAGGATAGAAGCAAAGCCGCGAATGGTGGGTCCGTGTGTCTATTGCAGCTGTCAGAGGAGAGTAAAGTGTGAACGGGAACCCTCACAGATCAGCGACCTGCCTGGAGATTGCAGAATCACGACAAAAATCATTATAATAGCTCCCACTATATTCTCTAAAATCCTGACAACATCCAAATCTCATTTTACAGATGAGAAGATCAAGGGTCATGGGGTAACTGGTCCCAGTCACCTGGCTAGTGATCGGCAGAGGGGCAGCACCAGCTTATGGCCTCTAGAAGGAGGAGCTTCTGCAGGCAGATGTCCATCGGGCATGCTGGCTGGCACCGTCTTTTCACGTGTGCGCCACCCTGGAGTTTGGCCCCAGAAGGAAGGCTGGCAACACCCTCAGAGGGGCAGGGCCCGCTGTCCACTCCCCCCCTAGTACCTGGAGTCAGGCTTGGATCCAGGGGCGGTTGCAAGAACCAGGCTGCCTCTTGTCTAAGAGGGCGGGTGGCCTGGCGGGGAGGCCAGGTGTCCCGCTGCGTGCAGCTGTTGGGCAGGACAGAGCCTGGAGCAGGGAGGGCTCTGCAGCTTGAGGCCTGGGCAAGCCCGGAGAAGCTGGAAGCTGTTGATTAGACTTGTGTCTGGCACCCGGGGTGAGTTGACAGCTTGTGGCAGCTCCCACTACTGAGGGAGGGAGCGATGGATGAAAACGGACCATCAGAGGAAGGTCTGGACTCTGCCACAGACCTGGGCTCAGAATTGTCTCTGACCCTGGCACTGAGGACTCCTGGGTTCCACTCGAGCTCTGCCCCACATGTTGGGTGGACTTGGGTGGGTTTCTTCCACCCTCTGGGTCACAATCTTCAGCAGATTTCTCTGCTGCACCCCAAAGGCAGTGCTGGGAAGAGTAGGGGACTAGATGAGCTGAGGTTTCATTCGTGTGGACTTCCTGAGTCCACGAGGCCAGGGAAGCGGGCACGAAGACAGTCCAGCAGAGCAGCTAAAACTGGGTCTGGGAGAGAGCCCACAGTGCCACCCCAGCTCCGCCACGGCCAGCTGTGTGACCTTGGACAGGTGACTGAACCCTCTGAGCCTCAGGTTCCTCATCGGTAACAGGGGCCTCATTTGGGCTGTAAGGAAAGGGTGAGCCCAGGCACTGAGCCTCTGAGCACCGTGCCCTGCACATCCATGGCCACCAGGGCTGCTGCTGGAAGGGGAGCTGCCGGAGTCATGTCCCTGTTTACAAGATGACGGAGAGGACAGGCCTCAGGCCGCCCTCTCCCGAGTCCTGTTTACCCCAGCAGTTTTTACACTAGTCACGCAGGTAGGATAGTGGGCTGAACCTCCCTGCTCTTCAGCCAGGACCTCACAAGAGCCTCAGAGAGTCAGAGCTTCCTGGGAGTGCCGGGGGCACGCGCTCCTCACTGCTGACTCAGGAACAAGCTCCAGGTGCTGCTCCCCAGCGGGGAGTGTGACTCCCTTGGCCATGGTCAGTGAGACCCGGCCCTCTGGGCACAGCTTACTGGGCCAGGTGTGGGTAGAACCAGCCCAGATGTGCAGTGCCCGCCTCACAGGTATGTATGACCTGTCTCCCCTAGAAAGTATTCCCCTGGTCCCCAGCTAAAAGAGAGCGGACCTCCCTCCCTTCTCAACCATAAAACCCCACCCCCTCAGACCTCCTTCTCTGGCTCCAGGCATTAGTCACTAACATGCCCACTGCCCTTTGGAGTTGATTCTGGCTTTCTCAGCTCCCACCATTGCTCCGGAACTGTCAGGTGCATTGAAGGATGTGGAGCAGCCTCCCTGGCCTCCCCTCAGGTGACCATCAAAAATGTCTCCAGACTTTGCCAAATGTCCCCTAGCGGGCAAGATTGCCCCTGGTTGCGATGTAGTGGTTTGCAGAGCATTTCCATACCCATCACCCTATGAGAACCACATGATCCCCCCCACACTTTCAGAGCAAGAGGTCTGTATTATTTTCAGGCCCACTTCCGAGGCCCAGAGATGCAGTGTGCTTCCCAAGGTCATTCTGCAGGTCAGAAGCTTGAACTTGATTTGCTCTCATGTGTCCAGATCTCATGGTTTTTCTCCTCTGCGTCTAGACCGTTTTCTTTACATACTATAGTCCCAGCGTGCGGCTCTTCCAGAGGTGTGACCACCTCTCTGCGCCTCACAGAGCCGGCACACGTCTGACGTGCTCAGCGTGCGGTCGGTTTTTGAAGGAAGACCAAAGAAAGGGCTAGCTCACTACAGTTAGTGTCAGATGGTGCCTTATCTTCAAAGACCTCAAGGGGGAAAGAGGTGCTGCCCCACTGCCCCAAGTCTCAGGTGATGCTAAAATGGGTCAAAGTGGGTGTCGGGAAGTGTGGCTGTCACCCAGCAGATCTGCCACCCTGCCTGTCCGCTCCCAGCCGGGGCGCACCTCTCAGAGCCAGCTGAGCCTTCTCCACCCTCAGCCGTCCGCTTTGCCCTGGGGGTCTGCTCCGGCAGCAGCCACAGCCCAGCTGTCTGCTGTGGCTGGACTTTCTTCCCTCGACCCTAGATTAGCAGTTGAGTAACTCAGCAAGTACCTGACAAAAGTGCTCCCCAGACCTGTTGAAACTCGCTCAATGCAGGCCCTGTGGGTGCGTTTGGAAAGCTGAGCATTTGCACAGAGCCTCCTCCTCTTGTTCCTCCCTCTGGGAAGAAGGGCTTGGCCTGAGCCAAGCGGGCATGGAGCTGCCCAGGGAGCCACGCAAAGGGGTGACAGCTGCCTGCCACAGGCCCCTCCAGTCACCCCCACTCCCAAGGGCCCTTCAAGAGTCATGGCTCTTCTGCTAGCAAATTCGAATTGTGCGACCCCACAATTGCTGTCACATTTCCACAGGAGTTGCCAGGTTTTATCTCTGAGTCCTGAACTGCGTCTTCTGCGATGCAGCCAAAACCAGGAGAAGGCTCACTCCCAGCCACGACCCCACCAGCTCCCCATTTCCCCATCCAAACCCCCTCCACCTCCCACATCTCCTGGCAAAAACTGGAAGCCAAACTATGTTTGCGAAGTTCCCCAGCCAAGTCAGAACCCCCGCAGCAGAGGGACCTGGTCAGAGAAGCAGGGGAGGGAGGGGAGCAGGGAGGGATGTGCTCTGGAGGCAAGGAGCCTCCAGGCGGCTCACACACACCAGGGAACTTTGGGGGGGGCCCACTGGAAGCAGCAGGAAGTTGCTGATGAGACACGAGGGGCCCTCTTTCCTGCTGTGATTGTGCACAGCCCTTTCAGAACCTGTTTCTCACTTTGTTCACACACGAGCCCCAGCATCACAGCACTGGGGTCCCAGGAACTCTTCCCCAGGGCACCCCTCGAGTCAGGGATGCCCCAGGCACAGGGGATGACCGGCAGGGGCATGTGTGGTCAGCCCTCAGTCATGTGGGCCACTTCTCGGCAGGAGAGCCTCCGTGGGGCACTGTGCTAGGCGCTCGGATTAGAGGTGGAGATGGAAGCCTCTCCCAGGCCTCCTCATTGGCTTCCCAGAATCTTCCCTGCACAGACGGGGAGCCCCACGTCCCTGGCCGGTCATCCTCTGCAACTGGAGGAGCCGGGTCCCCCAGTGGTCGGGGCTGGGGGGTGGGGGGCGGGGGACAGGGACAGATGGGCTCTCCCAGGGCCTTTAGAAGGGACCTGTCAAGGTCAAAGATCTCACTGGAAACCTGGAGTGCTACTGCAGGAAGCCAGCCCCAGCTTTGGACAGCTCAGCGGGGTCGCCCTCCTCGCTCCCTCAGCCCAGTAGGAAGGACAGTTCCATGGTTCAGTGGCTACAAGAGCACAAACGGCATTCTGGGGACAAGGTTGGGTGGGTCTTTGCAAGGGAGAAGCTCTCTGCTGGCAAATGAAGGGGCAAGGCGAGGTCAGGAAGTGGCCTGCACTTGACACTCACTTGCCCCCATAGCCACACCTGCCCTGCAAAGAAGGAATGTCCTCACCTCTGGTAGGGCTCTGGGGCCAGCCAGACGCAGACCTGAAAGGCAGCTTCCTGGCCCTCCTAGGGAACAAATACTGTGAGTGGGAAATGGGGGGCTCTGCTCCCACATGGGGAGCAGGGCACAAGGAGCCCTCAGGAATGAACTGTAAGACACTGAGACACCAGGGGACTGGCGGCAATAGAAACTGGGAAACCAAGACACAGAAAATGGGGTGCTGAGGCTTCCAAAGATGGGGAGTAAAGGGAGCAGCAGGACCCCAGGAGACAGGAAGGGGGGATAGCCCCATGAAGTCCTGGAGCAGGGCGCGGGCTCCAGAGAAATGAGGGGTGGCACTGGGGCAAAGACCACATGACCTAGGCATTGATACCTCCAGATGTGCTTGGCTGGGAAGACGTGGCAGTGGGGGCAGCACCCACCACCCTTTAAGCCACTGCATCTCCAAGGCAGTGCCCCTCCCTGGCTGCTCTCTGGGGACTTCAGGCCAGCAGCAGCTCCTTCCATGGCCTCATACCAGCCCTGACACTGGCCAGGCAGCCACATCACACTGAGGCGTCTTCCTCCTCAGCACCCTCACTGTAGCTCAGACAAGACATGGGGCTCTAGAGAGACCCATCAGTGGAAAGAATGGGCCACCTTCCACCAGCCATCCTCCACGGTCTTTGGTGCCCTTGGCCATCTCTGGAGCCTGATCCACCGGCCCAGACTTAGGAGCCAGAATGACCTGTTCTCAGATCCTGACCACCCCTGACTGGGCCGCATGCCTCTCTGGGCCTCAGTTTCCTCATCTGGGAAATAGCGGGAAGGCACCTGCCTGACCAACCCTCTGTAAGTGCAATAAGAAAGCATGTTTTCTAGCCCCGCGTGCTCATCTGGACAGTGTCCAGCATCTGCAGCGGGGTTGTGGCTGGAGTGTTCCAGAGAAGAGTGTTTCCACCCCTCAAGTGTGCTCAGCTGAGAACAGGTTTGGGAGCCCTGTTAAGAAGGCCGATGGAGCCAAGCAGAAGACAAATGAGAAAAGCAAGTTGGGGCCCAGCGAGGGTCCAGCTCCAGGTGCTCTGAGGGGCCTTTGAGATGGAGATGATGATGATGAAGGACATTTTAGTCCCAGTGGTCACAGAATGCTGCCAGTGGGGAAGAGCGGGCTCTGAACATTCCCTTCATTTCAGCTTCCGGAGGTAAGAATTATCATTCTCCCCATTCTACAGATGCCAACGCTGAGGTTCAGAGATGTTTATTCATTTGCCTCAGGTAACAGAGAGAGGATTCTGATCCACATTCCCTGCCATGCTGAGGGACAAGAGTCTTTGCAACAGGGGGGACCCTGGGGGAGAGGGCAGCAGGGTTCTCAGCCTGCAGGTACAGAAATGTTCACAGGTCTGGAAATAATTGGGGATGTGGTAAGACTCTCAGGGAACCAGGTACCCCCACTGCCATGAGAATGCCGTCCTGGGTAGGGTGCGAGTCCCTCTTGCTTTCACCCGGCCGGGGTCTCCCAAAGTGGCTTCACTGTCCAGTGCCCTCCGTTTTCTTCTGGCTCCCCCTCCTGCCTGCTTGGCCTCCTTCCTCCCTGGTGTCGTGGGCATGACAGCTCCTGAGGAAGCTCTAAATGTGGCCCAGGCAAGCAGGGAGGCCAGAGGGAGGGGGCAGAGAGGCCTGGGTTTGTGTCCCCGCCCCCACCTGGACACTGGCAAGGCCAGGACCCAGGACATGGGTCCCTTGCCCTCCAAAGGCCCTGCTATTTCCGTCCCCACTCCTCCTGATGCGGAGTCAAAGCCAGGGAGGAGTCACAGAGGTGTGGATATTCCTCTAGGAATTTGTATTTTTTTAAAAAAAAAAAAGCTAGCAAACCTGGAAAAGCTTGGGACAAGCCCAGCTAATTTTAGTTTCTAATGAAAACAGCAGGTGGCTGAGAGGATCCGATCTCCCTGGCAGGGCCTGGGCCCTCCAGCCTCGCAGGCTGCAGGCACGGCCGGGTGGGCAGGGCCTCCGGGGAGGACCCTGAAGTAGCTGCAGACCCCGTTTGGGAAATCGGGGCATGAGCTGGCAGCGGCAGCCGGGGTGGCCTGGGCCAGGGGGTAACCTGATCGAGGGCACGGCTGTGGCTCGCATCCTGGGTGGCTGGGGCGGCAGGTGGCAGATAGCTAAGCCTGTACTCAGCAGAGGCAGGAAGAAGCCTAAATTTGGGGCAATACAAGTCGAGCAGGAGGGCAGGCTGGGCAGGAGTACGCACCGCGGCGCAGCCCTGGGGCTCCGACACCGTGCCCAGGCTCCCTGACTCCCCAGAAAGGACTTGTGTGTCTGACCTCTGACCCCAATCCAACTCCCAGATCAGCAAGTGGCATGCGTCTCTGGGGGAAAGGTTGAGCACCTTAGGTGCAGAGAAGATATTCCTAAGGCCTCTGGAACCAGTTGGGCCTAGCTCCCGAGGGTCTGCAAGCCTGCAGCATATTGGAAACCCAAGCCGGCCCCACTTTCCTCCCTTACGCCCACTCTTCCCTACCCTGAGGACTGTGCCGGGAGGTGAGCAGAGGGGCATCGTCGGAACAGAGTCCCCATTTATGCTGCAAGTGCCTATTGAAGACCATCTATGTGCCATGCCCTGTGCCAGGCACCGAGCAGATCACGGGCCAGACGGGATGCTGAGGGCGGCATCTGCTGGGGCGAACCCACAGCCAGGGCGCAGGGGCGAGAGGCGAGGAGCTACGCTGTCTGCGCGGCCCAGCTTTGCCACACGCGTGCTGTGTGATGTAGAGTGAGTCACTACATCTCCAGGCCTCGGTTTGTTCATCTGGAAAATGAGGCCAGGCACCCTAGCCAGACAGCCGTGCAGCCAGGGCCTGTGACGCCGGGGTCCTCCTCCTCCCAGCTCTGACCCCTGCCTTCCCCGGCCAAGCCCTGGGATCTGGGAGAATGGGGCTGCGGCTGGGGCCACACGTCACGTGGCAGGAAAAGGGACTGACTGTGGGTCAGATAAAGGCAGGGTCTGTGGGGGAGTGAGCACTGGTGCCCGGCTGTGGGCAGGGGTGCTCCTCATGGAAGAAGTTTCTCAGCATCTTCTGGAAGCTGTCCCAGTGACTCAGGGCCAGGCAGTCCAGCAGCTCACCTCTAAGTCCCAACTGCTGTCCCTCCTTGAGCTCTGAGCTGAGGGAAGGAGGGAGAGGCTTCTCTGACCTCTTGTCCTAGTTCAACGGCAGGGGTCCATCTCTTGGCCTGCCATGGGGCCAGGAGGCCCTTGAGGCTGAGCCCCCTCTCCCAGCCTGCAGAAGGAAGCCCACCAACTCTGTTACAGGAAAGCCCAAGACCCACCAGCTTATTGGACCCATGAGGAGACAGGCTGAGTGGGGAAGAGACCTACCCAAGGTCACACAGTGGGTTGGGGACTCAGCCAGGCCTCTTTCGCTCCTCCGCCTGTCCTGAGAACCACTGCCCGTGACCGCCTCCTTTCACCAGAAGCTGTGACCCAACGCAGCCTGGCCTGGCCCCTTAGCCAGATGCAGAGGCTGAAATGGGCACAGGCCAGCTCTGTGTCATAGAGGGAGTAGGGGCCCGTCACCCTTCCCCAACAGGCCAACCCTGGTGTCAAAGCGGGAAAGGATCCAACTTTAGGCCCAAAACCTTGTTCCCTCACCTGCTGCCTCCCAAACACTGACCTGGCCCACGGCCAGTAGCTGGGCTCTTGGCGCCCCCTGCAGGCCAAGAGTGCTGGGTGGGACTAGCTCCATGACCATAAAGTTAGGACACTATGGTCTCTGGGGAGAGGACAGGACACCCCCCACCACACACACACACACACACACCCCCACCGCCACCACAGGAAGAGTGAGGGGATGTGAGGGGGGTGGGGGCTCTGCCTGGCACTTGCTCATGCCCCGCGGAGAGCTGGAGGCCCCAGCTTTACCAAACCTTGTTGGTTTCTTGCAGCCTCCTGGGATGGGAAACACTCTCCATTTCCAGAGAGAGAAAGCCAGACTCAAGCAGGCCCACAGCCAGGAGTGATGCAGCAGTGAGGGGGAGAGTGGGCCGCCAAACCAGATCCCCCCCGGGCTTAGCAGGAAGTACCACCGATGGTTCCCCAAGTGCACCCCAGCCTGGCTTCACAGATGCCCCCAGGAACTGGGGAAAGCCCGGAAACCAACAAGTCCCACCGGGACTGGCACCCAGGCACTTTCACCAAGCCCCAGAGGGGTCCCGAGGCACAGTCAGGTCTGAGAACCATCACCACAGCCTGGCAGGTAGAACCCAGCTGGTTCCTGCACCCCTCCAGGGATGGAGGGCTCCGCCACGCAGAGGCTGCCACAGATGGCCCCAGGGCCCACTTCCTTAGGCTGCGCCAACCCATCTCCCTGCCCCTTCACCCACTGGCATCAATTCGAGTCCTCACATAAAAGAACACTGTCTCACTTCGAAGTCCGGCAAAACCAGGTCCGAGGGTAGGCTCTGCCTTTATGGTATGACTGACCCTGCACAGCAGCAGTGATCTTAACCAACTCTGCCTCAGTTTCCTCTTCTATAAAATGAGGGGGCGTTGGCTTGCTGGGAGGATTGAATGCAATCATGTAAAGAAAGCACTTGGCTCAGTCCAGACTACGTTCCATAAAAGTCAGCTGTTCTGAATAGGGAATGGGGCGGGGGGCAGGGGAGAAAGTGGTCGCGGAGCCCACTGGACAATGAGGACACTTGGTGACTTGGTGGAGGGCAGGGTGAGTGTGTTGACATCTATCTAAGGAATGGGGAATTTGCACATTTGGGGGACCTACACATATGAGTTTATTTCAATGTGTAGAATAAGTTACTGCAATATAAAAGAAAGTCAGCTATTCTGATTGTCATCATCATCAAGTTCCCATACTTTAATAGGGCCTTCTGTGTATGTCTCGGTGTGGTCACCCTTCATGCCTTCAGGCAGCAAACAAGTATCCAGTTCCTGCCCATGGCCTCAGGCCCTGCATCAGACCATTTCACACACAGGATTCCTTTTGCTCTAACAACAGTTCTCGACTCTGCCAGCACACTGGCATCGCCCTACTTTACAGAGGAGAAAACTGAGCCCCACAGAGCCGTGGCCTTCCTGCCCCCCTTGATCCTTCTTCAGGCAAGAAACTTAGGCAGCTTCCTACATAGGGAAGCAGTGGTAGCTTCACCTCCGCCCTAGGACACCTGGTTTGCTGGCCAAGCCTCTGGGGAGCCTGGTCCCTGCTGTCAGAGACAGCACGACACTGCTCTTTTGGGCAAAGCCCCTGACCTGTGTGGCAGAGGCTGAGGGACGAGCTGGTGTCTGAGTCACGTCCTGGGCTCTCCTGTTGCCTCTCTGTGTTCACCTGTCAAACGAAGGGTCTGGACACATTACCGAAGCTGCTTCCCATTCTCTGTCACTCCAAGAACCTGGAAGGCTGCCCTGTCCAGGGGAGTGACCAGGTCACCAAACCGGTGGGCAAGAGAGATAGGGGAGGAGAGGGGGCCTTCCCGTCTCCATTCAGCATTCCTCCCACCATCAGGCTGCCACTTGTGTACCTACTATGTGCATGTGGCCCTGGCGTGGGACACTGGGGGGAGAGAGGACAGACGGAAGGGCAGTGGTCGGTGCACGAGCCTTGGGGTCATCAAACAGGCCCCTCAGACCTGGGCTGAAATCCAGGTCTGCCCTTGCAAGTCTGGCTGATCTTCAAGTGGCTATTCCATCTCTTGGAGCCATACCTGGCGCTTTAGTAGGTGCTCAGCTAATGCCCCCCTGCCCTAGGGAGAGGGGCAGCTGCTTCCTCACAGAGCCTGTGTCCAGCTCTGCCCCCACCCCAGGGAGCATGTCTGTGGCTTGCTCCAGGACCCCTCATCTCCTGGCCCAGACCACAGAGTTCTGCCGTTAGACAGGGCAGAGCCCTCCTGGGCCCCTCTACCTGCTGTGGACAAGGATGAGCAGGAGGAAGTTCCATGGTTTGGAAGGGCTTCACACTCAGCTCTGACCTTGGGCGGATCATCCTCTGAGCCTTCATTTTGGAACCCATAAAACAGGCATAGCAGTGATCGCCCATACGCTTGGGTAAGGCTGCAGCAAGGTGCAGCCCGCCTCAATGCGTAGCACATAGTAGGAGCTCAGTGGGCAGGCCTGCGCCCTCCGTCCTCTGCAGTGGATGCCTCTTCCCCACGTGTGCCTGGTCACGTGATCAGTGTCGGGTGACCCCTGCCGTGTGCATTTTATGAATTCTACTCAGGGCAGCAGGGCAGGGTCCCCGGGGCCCAGAGGTTCCCCTCCCAGCATGCCGCCCGCTTTGGCTGACATGCGCAGAGGGGCCTGTCACAGGCCCCAGAGAGGCTGACTGTCAGGAGCACAGCAGGGACAAGTCAGTTCCAAGCCCCGGCACCTCGCCCACCACACTGTCCTCTCCAGGTACCTGGCCAAGCTGTCCTCAGTGGGGAGCATCTCAGAGGAGGAGACGTGCGAAAAGCTCAAGGGCCTGATCCAGAGGCAGGTGCAGATGTGCAAGCGGAACCTGGAGGTGATGGACTCGGTGCGCCGCGGCGCCCAGCTGGCCATCGAAGAGTGCCAGTACCAGTTCCGGAACCGGCGCTGGAACTGCTCCACGCTCGACTCCCTGCCCGTCTTCGGCAAGGTGGTGACGCAAGGTGAGGGGGCGCTCGCCGGGCCGGGGCACCTGGGGGCCGGAGGGAATCACATGCTCCCGGCAACCAGCAGGCTGCTTTGGGTGAGGGCGCGAAGAAGGTGGGTGGAGGCCGAGAGAGAGCCGGCCAGTGCAGGAGCAGTCCTTTGTGCTGTGCGGCACTCTCCATGTGGGACCTTTTCACGCTGGAGGAAGAGACCAAAGCCCAGACAGGGAAAGGCTGGAGGAGCCTAGGACAGAAGCAGAATTCAGACCCCGGGCTCTGTTTTCATCTCAGCTCTCAGCCCATCTTGGTCGTCTGCTCCTTGGACGAGCCGCACTGAAAACCTCTCTGTGCCCCACCTGAGACCCAGGGAAGGACAGCATCCGGCTCCCGGGCTCCAGCTCCCAGCCTAGTGGGAGCACAGGAGCCAGGGTGGGAGTGGCCTACACAGCAGTAGCACTAACTAGGAACCGGGCAGCATTTTAAGTAGCATTTACTCATCTGGCCTTTTGAGATCGACCTCCACACTGCAAATGAAGAAACTGAGGCACACAGAAGACAGAACAGAAAGGAACAGAGCCAGGACTAGAGGCAGGCGATCCAGCGCCGTGGTCTGTGCTCATTTACGATGGGAAATGCTGTGATTTAGGGGACCTGGGAGCCTGGGAAGCCCAAGGCTGGACCCTTTCCGTCTCCAGGGCTGGGGTGCTTAGGGAAGGCTTTCCCGAGAAGGTAACTTCAGCCGAGACCAGAAATAGGAGAAGGCATTGAGCCAAAGGAAGGTGGGCCCGGGCATAGAGAACGTTCCACTCAACTGGAAGGCTCCTGGAGAGGCCTCGGGTCCAGCCGCTGCCCTCGAGGACGTGCTCTAAACCAGCTGCTGCTTTTTCTACTTCCTGAGCGTGAAACTGACACTCCCGAGCCACCAGCCGTCGGCTGGGCCCTTCCACTTGCTCCGGCAGCAGGAAGGCGTTGCCTGGGCCAACCTTTGCGCTGGCACCTGTGGTGCTGGACAGCTAGGGCTGCCGGGCTGTGGCAAACTGTGTGGATGTTGTTGGAAATCAACTGTGATAGAAATTTGGAAGCCATTCTCCTGGGAGCTGGCAGAGGCCAGAAAGGCACGCTCAGGCTTGGCATCGCTGCTGCCCTTCGGAAGCTGCAGAGACCCAGTGGGCAGCCAGGCAGCTGATGCCCTGCGGGCCGCTGGGACCGCTGCTGAGGGCCAGCTCCGGGGCTGAGACAGCCTCTGAGCACGGGAAGCCCCTTGCAAGACAGGCGTTTGGCTTATGGAGGGGCTGGCGGAGAAATCAGGGCTTCGTGTACCAGCCCGTCAGCCCCTCAACACCAGGCCTCTTTCTTCATCAGCTCCTCCCCCTCCGCCGTCTCCCCAACCCCTGCAAGCAGGCAGGTCCTTTTCACCCTGGGTTCAAAGCTTTGTTCACAGTGAGGTTTTTGGTCCCCTCTTTAGATAATTTTTTGTTTTGCTGTCATGTCAAACTTACTTACAAACTTACAAAAATCACTACAAGGAATTCCCATATATGCTTTACTTAGATTCACCAGCTGCTCACATTTTAATGTTGCCTTACCCAGTTTTCTCTCTCGACATTGGCCCAAGTCACCGCGCGGAGACAGTGCGACTCTGTGTCCTCCTCCCAGTAAAGCAGGGATAGCCCAGGCCCACCCTCCCAGGATGCCCTGGGGGTGTCTCCCGAGGCCGGGACTCCCTGCCGATGTTGTCGGGGACAGTCTCCCTGCTGCCCCTCCTCCACGCCGGGCCAGGGAGGCCACCTCGCTCCTGGGCTGAACGGAGGGGAATTATGGTGGCCAGAGCGGGCCGGGGCCAAACCATGTGCTCTAGGCTACACGGCCACCAGAAATGTGGTGGCGATTGGGCAGCCCAGTGGGGCCGGGGTGGATCGTGGCTGAGCAGGCCTTCCCGGCAGATATGCGGGCCCCTGTGCTTTCAGTCATATCTGGCCCCCAGGCCAAGCAGCACCTGCACGAAGGTCACAGGAAATCATTGGTGAAGGAATGGAAAGCCTTGGAGGCCGGGAGGGGGCACTGTAGCGTCTGGTGAAGGTTCGAGGTGCCGTGAGAAGCCGGTGCTGGGTCTGAGGGACTAACCTGGGCAGGATGGGCAGAGGTGGGTGAGGCCACGCAAACCCTCTCCCCTCATTTTCCTCGTTCTGCACATAATACCAGGCCTCCTCTTGCCTCTGTCACATGTCGCCCTGTGACCCTGATCAAGTCCCTGTCCTGAGAGGGGCCTTGCTGAGCCTTTGGGCTCTGACAGCCATGCTTGGGAGGTGACGTGGCACACGGGCTGTAGCAACGTGCGGGTCAAACCCAGGCCTGCCTTTCCACTCCCTGCAGATCTAACTTCACTGCGTGGTGAGACCCAGCTACAGGGCTTAGAGACAGGACAGGCCCGCCTTTGCACTCCCTGCTCTCTGACTTCATAGGACACCTCACTGACAGCAGCATCAGCTGGACTGAAGAAGCCAATGCTTTTCAGTCCTGGGATGTGACTCACTAAAGCTCGTGTTCTCAACTCCATCCTCAATATTATCATCATGTTGGACCGAAAAGGGTCATGCTTTCCGTCTCGGGACCACCTCCTGGTGCCGTCAGATAAGTTACAGGGGGCTGGAGGCGGGGGTTGCCCCGAGAGACGCGCCAGCACTGACAGCAACTTGAGGACAGCGCGTGGCGCCCGGCCCACAGCAGGTGGTCAGTAAGTCTGGTGCGGAGCAAACACAGGAGTGTCTCTGCCCTAAGGAAGCTTCTAGCTCAGTAGATGTTGGTCAGCTGAAAGCCCTCAGTGTTGGCACCCACTGGATATTTGGTAACAGATGGCTAGATTGGCATTAATCGCCCAGCAGTAGTGCTGAGAGTAGCCACTATCGCCCAGGCAGGCCTGCCGCGTGCCAGACACTGGACTAAGCACTTCCCATAGTTCACCCACTAGAGTTCCAGAACTATCCCGGGAAGTAAACATGAGCAGCAGCCCAGTCTGTGGACAAGAAAGCGGAAATCAGACTTCTGGGAAGTGGCAGGGCCAGGCCTGCCCGGTGGCGTCCACACACCTTCCCAAGCCCAGCCCTGTGAGCAGCCTGCCGAGCAGCCTGCCCTATGCCCAGTGTCGGGAGACAGAGCAGAAGCGTCAGAGTCCCAGAAGCTTCCAGCTGCCTGCAGAGGCCAAACATGGAAGGCAACGAGGAGATAAAACACGGCTTGGGGTGGCCAGGCCAGCGAGTGCGCCTGGACTCCAGGGGTCCTGTGATGGCAGCGAAAGGCCGTGGTGCCCTAGTGTCTGGCCTTCGGGGCAGAGCTGTTATCCCCATTTAGAGCTGGGGGAAGGAGGCTCAGTGATACTGAGACCTTGGCATGGCTTTGTCCAGCTCCCAAGTCTTCTGTCCTATACTCTCTCTTATATCCAAACAATTTTCTTGGAGGTAGCGTCAAGAAAAAGTGAGCTTTTGCAGATAAGCTGGCAAAGAAAACTGAAAAAGCAGGCAAGGGGAGAGTGGGGAGAGCCTGGGGAGACATCTTTCTCAGAAGCCAGTGCCCAGCCTTACCCATGGACTTCTGGGCCCAGTTTTGGAGCTGCCTGACTTACGCTCAGAATAGCACTTCCCCCAGGACACCCACCCAGTGCCTGGGGGTCACTGAGCCCATAGCTTCCTTTCTGGCCCAAAGCAGCCTCAGCCAGCTCAGCTCCAAACACTCCTTCCTGCTCTGATGTCCTTCCTTCCAAGTTCTGGGAGAGACAGCACATGGGATGTTCTCAGAGGAGTCACACAGCCTCGGTTCCAAGTCCTGCTTGGGCACTGCTGGCTGAGGGGCCCCCAACAATCCACCCAGCCTCATGTCTCCTCCATAGAGCAGAGCTAGAAAGAGCTGGTTGCTGTGACTGTCGCAAGCCTTAGCTAGCACGGGCGAAGTCCCACAGTCGGCCCTCAGAAAGGGTGGTCATTGTTGGACCCACAGGACAACTGTGAATTCCAGCCTCAGGCAGCCGTAGCACCTTGGGAAAACAGCATCAAGGCAGGAATGAGTGAAACAGGATTCAGCCCCGTGGGACCAGGAAGGAAATCTCTGGGAAGAAAGGAATTGCATGTGGGATGGGGCAAATGCCTAGGGAAAAGGCAGAAGGTTGCAAGGCAGCTGCTGGCACCTTAAAGAGCTCTGCCTTAGCCTGGCTCTGCTGTCCCTGGAGGACAAAGCAGGACTGTCCTCCTCCTGCCAATGGAATAGGCAAACCCCTGGCCAGGGCTGTCATCACCCATATTCCTGCTACACTCCAGGTGCACCATAGTCTCTTTTCTCTGTCTCAGCCGTCTCCCCGGCTGCCCCACGAGTGAGCAGGCTCCAGCCTGGGGACCACAGCACAGGGCTGCTTAGCAAAGCTGCTGGCTTGGCTACATTCTCCATGCCTCCTGGGGCCTCCTGCCAGGAGCGCCATCCCCAGTAAAGAACCCACACAGGGAACTGGGCTTGTTGTCCTACATCATAAGACGCAGAGTAACCCGAGGAAGCCCTCCTGGCTCCCCACGTGGGAGGTGGGAATAGATCACCTGCAGGAGTATTCCTGGGGACTCCATGCTCCATGAGGCAAAGGATGATGTCAGCACTGAAAGCTCTGGGGCCAGGTGGCCTGGTACAAATTCTTGGCCCACCAGTCCCTGGTGGGCTATTGTTGGACAAGCTGCTTTGTCACCAGTGCCTCAGTTTCCCCATCTGTGAAAAATAAGGATTTGAAATCTCTACTACACAGGGTCATTGTAAAAGTATATAAATTACGTCAAGTGCTAAGATGGCACTTAGAGCTTCAGCTCTTGTTCCACATCCTCTTCCCAGAACCTCTTCCTGCAGGCACGCTCCCCAGCAGAGGGACCCACAGTGTCCTTGTTCCTAAGCCAGGGCAGGGGCTGGGGGCTGGCTTTGGGGAAAGAGACAGTCCTCTCCCTGGGCAACATCACAGGGAGCCCTGCCCCGGGAGACTAACACGCAGAGCTGGGGCCGTCGGGGCTGCGTGAGAGCCCAGAGAAGCAGAGGAGAAAAGGTTGGGCCAGGGTCCGTGGCTGCCCCTCCAGCCCCGGAGACCCTATCTCCAGGTTTCCCTTGCTCCTCGAACTTTGGGGCGAGCATTGTGCTGGTTCAGGCCTGGAAATACCAGAAATACCAGAAACTAAAGTCGTCTCTCTTCGGGTGGCCGCAGCACAAAACCAACCAACACGATCCTGCTATCAACCTCGATTAACTTGGAGAAGATTCCACGTCCAGCTGTCGAGACCCCATGGTTCCAGCCAAACCCCCTGATGCCGGCCCAAAATGGCCAGGCCAGGGCAGAGTGGGCAGTGGAGGGTGGGCGGTGGGCCGTCTCTCCAGCTCAAAGGCTGAACCAAGAACAGGGTGTCCCGAGCCTCTGGGGACTGAGCTGCCCCCACCCCCAGGGCTCCTGGTGCCGTCCACAGACAAGGGCACAGAGGAGGCGATTGTTTCTGTCTGACCACGGCGACTGCTCCCCAGGGCAGCCGAGAGCTCAGGCCTGGGTGTCGCAGAGGTAACTGCCGGCCACCGGGCCAAAACCTACCCCTCCGCCCCTGCGGACACACACTCTAGCAAGAGACAGAAGGACAGTCACGGGCACACAGAGGCCCTCACAGGGCCCAGAAGAGGAGCAGGGCCTGTCTGGTCACACACCCAGCCAACCCCCCACCACACACACACACACACACACACACACACACACACACACACACACACACACACTTCCTCCTGCCACCCACACCCC
The DNA here is from genome assembly GCA_004363575.1 of Solenodon paradoxus. NCBI lineage: Eukaryota > Metazoa > Chordata > Mammalia > Eulipotyphla > Solenodontidae > Solenodon > Solenodon paradoxus. The sequence goes on along the minus strand of RJWH01001213.1, from coordinate 380,608 downwards.
CAGAGAGAGGCTCCACAGCGCTACACCCCCGAGGCACAGTTCCTAGGAGGATAAAAACACCCATTCAGAGGGGGACCAGGCAGGCACCAAAATAGAAGCACCGAGGAGCCGTGGAGCGAAGGGAAAGAAGGCCCAGCAGGGCGACCGCGTTAGAGCCCTACAGCCTCCCGGCTGGGCAACTGGCACCCCGCAGCCTCCGCTCCCTGAAGCGCACGAGGCCAGCTGTGAACGGGGCGCAGGTAAAGCTCCCAGAGGCGGGGCGCCCTCGTCAGCAGCCGGCATGGGAAATCCCGGCTGCACTCTGATTTAGTCGGAGAGGGAGAAGGAAGCAAGACATTCTCGGACATGCGTGCAGCCTCACAGCAGGCGCTGCGCAGGCCCAGAGGGCAGGAACCACGCAGGCACAAAAGAGCCCTGGTTCCCAGTGAAGCCAGACCAGGTTGACAGTCCAGCTCTGTATTCTGGGTGAGTTGACACCCCGCAGGCCTCCTGCTCTCCCGTAAAAGGGCAGGAGCACGCACCTCCGGGAGAGCAGCACCGGTAGAAGCGTCGGAGCAGACGCTCCACCAGCGCGACCTTATGCCCGGTGACCTTCGGACTGACCTCTCGGGTGCTGGGGAAGCGATCTCGGGGCGCCTAAGGGCAGGCATTTGGCGTGGCTGGTGGCCGGTCGCCCCTTGCCAGGAGGGCCCGCGCCCCCGCAGGAGTGGGCCGGGAGCGCTGGCACCCAGCCCTGCCCCCTCTGCCTCCCACAGGGACCCGGGAGGCGGCCTTCGTGTACGCCATCTCTTCAGCAGGTGTGGCCTTCGCGGTGACCCGGGCGTGCAGCAGCGGGGAGCTGGAGAAGTGTGGCTGTGACCGGACGGTGCACGGGGTCAGCCCGCAGGGTAAGCGTGGGAGCGGGGCGGGCAGGAGGCGGACGGCAGGGGCCTGGGGCCCGGCCCTCGCTCACCGCGGCTCCCTGTGCCCACCACGCACCAGGCTTCCAGTGGTCAGGGTGTTCGGACAACATCGCCTACGGGGTGGCCTTCTCGCAGTCGTTCGTGGACGTGCGGGAGAGAAGCAAGGGGGCGTCGTCCAGCCGGGCCCTCATGAACCTCCACAACAACGAGGCTGGCAGGAAGGTAGAGGCCCTCCCCCCAGCGCCAGGGCGGGCGGGCGGCGGGGAGCGCCCTGGGGCACCCCCACCGCGTGCGCCTGGGAGAAGCCTTGCCCAGCGGGGCAGCACCAGCGAGGCACGCGGGCCCCTCCTGGAGGCTGGTGGGGCGTGGGGCGGGGCGAGCAGGTGCTGCGGGACCCTGCCAGTGGCCCCCGGCGCGGCACACGTCCCCTCATGCCCACGCACACGTGTGCGATGGGCATGTCATCCACTGTCACGTGAGCAGCAGAACCAGGATCTGTGCGTCACCACGAAGATCGGGTGCTTAACTGGGACCCGTCAGCCATCCCCACGGTTCCGGTGCTCTCACCATAGCCATGCTCTTCCCTGCCATGTCACTTGTCGCTGTTTCATGGCGCTGCCCTGTCAAACGCCCCCCTCCATGGACTTCAGCTACCCGAGGGCAGACGGTGCCCGACTCGACCGTCCGCAGCACTGCTCACCGCACCGCGGAGACAGCAAGCGCGTCGCAGGTCGCAGCGCGCGGGGCTCCGTTTCCCACCTCGCGCCCCTCCTCTGAAGCCCTGTCCCCTCCCGGCCCGCAGGCCATCCTGACGCACATGCGGGTGGAGTGCAAGTGCCACGGGGTGTCCGGCTCCTGCGAGGTGAAGACGTGCTGGCGCGCCGTGCCGCCCTTCCGCCAGGTGGGCCACGCACTGAAGGAGAAGTTCGACGGCGCCACCGAGGTGGAGCCGCGCCGCGTGGGCTCCTCCAGGGCGCTGGTGCCGCGCAACGCGCAGTTCAAGCCGCACACCGACGAGGACCTGGTGTACTTGGAGCCCAGCCCCGACTTCTGCGAGCAGGACATGCGCAGTGGCGTGCTGGGCACGAGGGGCCGCACATGCAACAAGACGTCCAAGGCCATCGACGGCTGCGAGCTGCTGTGCTGCGGCCGCGGCTTCCACACGGCGCAGGTGGAGCTGGCGGAGCGCTGCAGCTGCAAGTTCCACTGGTGCTGCTTCGTCAGGTGCCGGCAGTGCCAGCGGCTGGTGGAGCTGCACACGTGCCGGTGACCCCCGGCTGGCACCACCTAGCGGCCCAGGAAGGCCAATAATTTAAAGTCCCCCAGCACCCGCCCCAGTGATACTGGCTGTATTTTTGTTTTGGTTTGGTTTTTGGGTCCTCATGTTATTTATTGCCGAAATCAGGCAGGAGACCCCGAGGGCACCAACCGGGGCCTCCCTGAAGCCTGGGCCTTTGTGGCGGCCACTGACCAAAAGGACCTGCTCATACCGCGGGCTGTCCACATGTGGCGGCTGCTGACCACTCAGTTGTTATCTGTGTCCGTTTTTCTACTTGCAGACTTAAGGCGGGTAACAGGAGTGTTACAGCCACATGCTACCGACTGCCACCCAGGGCAAGAGGTGGCCCTGTGGCGAGGGGAAGTCGGGGCCATCGTGATGGAAGCTGCACCCCACATGTCCACACCAACCCCCTGGCAGCTTCAGCCTAGCAGCCTTGTCTCTCAAGTCCCCTGGAAAGAGAAGGGGAAGTACCGGGTCAAGGAGAAAGGGTTCACATCAGCCCTTTGAGAGCAGCAGAGGTTCAATCTGTGTGACCTTCCCAGAAAGAAAAACAGGGAAGACAGGGCAAGAGAAGGCAACAGTTCCAGTCCCCCCGCCTCACCCAGACTCCCACCTCCCACTCCCCACCGCCGTCCCTCCCAGGCAGGAGTATAGGCTGGACTGGCGATGCCGGCTGGGCCTTTGGGTGATGCCCTTATCTGAGTCACCTCAGTGCTGCTCCTCCATGAACCTGAGAATGCAGATCTCTCCCCTCTCTCTCCCTCCCTCTCCCTCTCCCTCACACACACACACACAACACACACACACAAAGGGGCCATGTAAAATGCCCTCCCAACCATTATTTCACGCACCCAAGTTTACTGAGCAATACTAGGCTCTAGGCCCTGCACTGAGCCATCTTACTTGATTCCTGGGACCAGACAGGACCCCTGGGCCCATTTTACAGCAGAGGGCAAAGCTCAGCAGGTTCCCAGAGTCAGCTGGGTGGAGAGGCAGGGCTAGAAGGGCGTTGTACCCAGGACTCCTGCTGGACCCCTAGACCCAAAGGCCTAAAAAGCAGAGGTCTCCTTGGGTGGAGCTTCGAGAAGGCTCTGGCAGGAGGGCCAGAGCATGGCAGGATCCAGACCACGGGATGAACAAGAGCCTTCGTGGGCCTGGGGCAGAGCAGACTGAGGAAAGAGGTGGGTGGCCGGAAAGCTGACGAAGTGAGGTCCCAGCAGCTGGGGCACCCCTCACGCCAAATGCCATGAGTACTGAAGTGTCCCCAGGGACAGCTCTCGGCTTGGGCCTGGCCCTGCGTGCAAGACCAAACTGTGAGCAGGACGGGCCCCGCTAGACCTGGCCTTCTCGGGTGGGCTCAACTACCAGAGGAACTGGCTATCAGCCACTCTCCAAGCTGTCCCCACACTGGGGTTCTAGGGGCCTGGCTTGAGGTCTCGCGCTCTGGAACAAGAGGTTCTTGGACCCCCCACTCTTGAGTTCAGTGTCTGAACTCAACCCCAGATTCAAAGTACAGGCTCCCCGCTGCAGGAACTCCAGGCCTTATGGTTTGTGCCTCCTGGTGTTGGCTCCCTCAGGAAGAGAGGGTCAGCACACTGGGCCCCTCGCCAAGCTCTCTGCTCAATGTCCGTCCAAGAAGGAGGCCAAAACCAAGTGAGATGCTGGAGCCATATTTGACCATAGGGATAATCTTGGGGCAGACGGCTCTGATGTGGATGAAAGCTGAGCTGACAAGTGTCCCCACCGCTCCTCTGGCAAGCTGTGTCCAGCTGTCTGTTCACTGCCAGGGAAGTTACTCTCCCTCACTGGCAGAGGCCAGACCCAGACAAAGACGCAGTGGAGTTTTCCCCCATGTCTCTGCCGCACTCCATAGACAGGGCCCGGCCCCGCTTCCCCACAGCGTCCTGCCTCCAGAACCAGGGAACAGCAACTCTGCACTAGATGCAGAAGAGGTGGGAGGGCCCATGCCCCTTCATGAGCTTCACCACCTACCTACCGGGGGCCCCTCAAAGCTGATCCAAGGAGGGCCTGAAGGCTGGGATCCCGGAGAAGCAGCCTAGACTTTGGGAGCCTGTGCACCCACAGCCACAGGGAAACGCAGCTTCCTCGGACAGGTCCAGCTCTACGCCACCCCAAGTAAGAGGAAGAACCAGCACGGGCCTGACAAACCCACCCACTGGGCCACAGGGCCATCTTGCTGGGAGCCCTCTCCACTAGCCTTGCCCAGGGCAGAGGTCATGTGTCCTCTGAGGCCTAGGGCTGGACAAGCCCCAGCTCTGGACGCTGCTACCCCCTCTGCTGTCCCCAGCCCTCCTCTGGTTTTTATACTAGGCCCCTTGCCATTGTGACATCTCCATGAAATAGTCTGATGCACGATAAACTGATTATTTCTTTACCTGGCAATTGTGGCGGTGGCTTTTTTTTTTTTTTTTTTTGCAGAGGAATAGAGAGACTTAGAGGAGCACCTGGGAAAAGCAAGTAAATAGTAGCAACTTTGAAATACAGGGGACCCCACCCCCCACCCCGTGCTCTCCTTTCTTATCTGAATAAGTGGTCTGAGCACGACGAGGGAAAGATGCACTGACTGAAGTCACCTTTCCCCGGGGACTGTATGGAGCATGATCACTTTTCAAACCTGGGCCTGAATGGGTCAGTCAGAGCCTTCCAGAGTGTCAACGCAGAGAGAAACCCAGTGACGGAGGAGGGGGTGGTGAAGTGGTGCCCACGCAGGAGCAGGGAGGAAAAGAACTTAGTTCCAACAAGGACACAGGGAGTCAAGGTCTTTATCTGGAAGAAAATTCCAGAATTAGAGCCCAGTCAGAACGAGAACTCTGGATGAAAAACCCAGATAACTGAAGTCGCAACAGATGGGGAGGCCCAAGGTGGGTCTCAGGACCTCAGTCTAGTTGGGTGAAGGGGCCATAGTCTGCCCCCACACCTCCACCACAGTGAATCACACAGCCTTGGAAAGATAAGCTGCCATGTGCTGGGCTTCCCAGGAGACAGAGCTTTCGGACAGGAGGGGTACACCCAAGAGTGTGTAAACAAGTGTGGAGGGGTAAGAGGACAGGGTGACGGGAGGATCTAGAGAACAGGTGGATAATAAATGGCACCCCATCTTCAAACCACAAAGGCAGAGAGCAGGGGACTGGGTGCCTGAAGGTGCCAGTTCGCAGAGCTAGGGGTAAAGGTGTCCACACCCTGCCACTTTCTAGAACTGTGAAGGACCCAGGCTTTGCAATCAGACAGACCTATGTTGGAAATACAGCACCGCCGCCTCCTCACTGTTCAGAACCTTGGACAACTCACTGTCACTCTCTGGGACTCATTTTCTTCATTTATACTATGGGGCTACCTGTCCCCCAACTTCCAATCCGACTAAATAAAAAAATGGAACGAAAACACTAAGTAACAATAGAATCTATTTCTTGGGGATATTAAGTAAGATAGCACATGAAAAACTCAACAAATGGCAGGGATTATAAATGACTTCCTTTTCAAGAATGTAGGGACAGTAAGACGGCTGTAAGACCGAGGAACCCCAAGGGGGATAAACGAGGAGAGAAGCAGACAATGTGGGACAGGTGAGAGGCTGAAGGCAGCTGCCCCCCGAACTGTGGTCCTACTCTGGCCCCATCGCAGAGATCAGAAGCAGGCAGAGGTCTCGGGGCGCAGGCACCCAGGCAGAGGAGCCCAGGGCCGGGGTGCTCAGGCAGCACAAGCATGGCTATGGCCAAGTTGCCCGCAGGCACTAGCAGAGAGGCTGCACCCAGGGTCCAGTGCCAGGGTCCAGTGTGGGTGACGAGGAAGCCAGGCCAGGAGCAGGGTCAAGGAGGCCATCAGCAGTGGAGGTGGAGCGTCAGAGCTATGGAGGGGCCCGGGGGCCTGCCTGGGAGGACGGAAGGCCTTCACCATGAGGTGTGTCCAGACTCCATCCCTGACAGCTGCCCTCAGAGCTCAGGCCTGAAGGTCTCGGGGAGGCTGTGAGATTGCAGCCCCTTCCCGACACAGCCAGCAGCCCAAGGGGAGTCTGGGGAGGCCACAGGCTGAGTCTGAGGGGGACCTTGGGTCAACGAAGGGACAGAGCTACAGGAAAACAGAGGGTAGAGGGCACTGGGCAACTGAGCGGGCTGAGAGGCTGAGCAAGTGAGGAAAAGGCAGAGAAGGTACCAGAGAGAGGCCGGCGCGGAAGGACCAGCGGGCAGGCGCCGAGGTGGAGGATATCCGGGCAGAGGAGCCCAGCTTCCCGGGCAGAGGGAAAAGTGCCGGGCTTCAGGAGAAGCATCTGACTCAAGAGGGGTGGGGGTATCTAAGGGGCCAGGGGAGGGGAAGAGCGAGCCTGGCCTGGCCCAGTCGATGACTTCACAGGCATCCCCCCACTCCTTCCTGAGCGCCAGCCCTGGTGACCCCCTGCCCGCGTCTCAAGGGTCTAGGACAAGCAGGCGCTGACAGGGGAGAGAGGGGCCCTTCTGGGCCTGGCCCCCAAGCTTGGCATAGTGCCTACTGGCGAGGAGGGGCCTGGAGGCCCGGCCCTTGTCAGCATCCCAGCCGGCACAGCACTTCGGAGGCAATTAGCAGCCCAGCTGAGCTAATCCCCCGCCTGGTGAGGCCAACACAAACAGGCCCAGGCCGGGCGCACACTCGCCTCCCTGTTTGCGGAGGGGCCCGGTGGTCCGCCAAGAACAACATCAGTAACCCGGGGCCTTCTCTAGGTTAAGAGGAGGACCAGGGCTTGCTGAAGAGTTGACAGTGCCCGACAGAGCACACTCTGGCCAGGTGCCCTGGCTGCCCCAGAAAGGCAGCCACTGTTCCCAAGCCATGGGCCAGCCAGGAAGAGGAAGCTGGACACAAGGAAGCATGTACTCTGATTCAGCACCCACCCCCGACCCGTGCCACCTGTGAGGGAGCAGGGCCAACTCATGCTCATGCTGCCTTGGCCAGTCCAACAATTGAGACCAGGACGGGCTGGGCCCTCTGGTCAGGACCCAAGAATTCCTGCCTCCAGGCCAGACATAAGAGCCCAGAGGCATTTCAGACCAGGCCCTGCCCTCAAGGGGCACACAGTCTAGTGAGGGAACAGGCTGGGGAGGACCTCGGGCACGGCCAGTCTCTTAACCTCAGAAGCAGCCTCCCTACCCCAAAACTTGGAAAAGCTATGGTAGAGCCCCCCACAACTGAGAAAGCAAAGCAGAACCCAAGAGAAGAACCAGCTCAACTCTGTCGCTCACTTTCTAGACAGCTTATCTAGGGCGGAGGGTGGGGAGGCTGGAGTCACGCCAGGCTGGCTGGTGTGGCACAGGCCGCGCTCTCCTTCGGCGGCCCCCACGCCTGGCTCTAGAGCATCCAGCCTGAACCAAGGTGTAGACGAGCAGAGGAGTCCTCCCACTTCAGTGCTGCCAAAAAGGGATATTTTCAAAAAGATCTTTTACTAGGAAACTAAAGAAAAACAAACTGCCTAAGTACACAGAAACAAGCAGACTCCTAAACAGGACGTTAGTGCACATCTAACCAGCGCCCTGGAGAAACTGCTTCCCCGTCCTCCTCAGGAAGCCCTCGAGACAGCAAGTTTAAGGTCCCGTTCTCCATCGCTGGCAGCCCATCACATCTCTCATCTGTGAGAGGGGAGGGTAATGGCAGCGTCAGGACTGGACCCCGGTCTAAGTCCAAAGCCTCTGTTCTCTGCAGTCTACCCAGCCCTGCCCAGCATTATGGCTGCTGCAGGGCCAAGTCCCTGGATGGGGCAGTGCTCCATGGACCGGGAAAGCTGTGGGAGCCAGCACCCTGGCCCTTTCTGTGCTGGGAATGTGGGGATGGCTTTGCAGGTTCCCAGTCCCATCGGGTTTCAATGACATTAGAATGTGCCAGGTCACTCTTCTCCTGGGAGTCCTCCCACCCCTCCTCCCCCTCCTCCCAGCGCCTCCGGCAGCCCCTCCTCAGCCCCTCTTGGACGGCAGCTGGAGCCTGGGAAGCTTCAGGAATGGCTGATGGCTATCACAGCCAGGCCAGGGTGCATTGCTGCCCGAGTCATCACAGAGCCAGAGTGGATCCAGGGAAGTGACCACAGCTGCAGGCTGCTAGGAACTTACACGCTTTAGTGTGGAGCAAGGGAGACTGAAAGAGAAGAGTGTGACCAAATGAAAGTATGAGGAGAGGGGCATTAGACCTGCTCTTCAGAAGAACTGGTATAGTGTGCTGGGGAAAAAGAGCTGAAGTTGCACAGATCTGGGAGAACCTCTTCCAGAGCCTTCCCTCGCTGGGTGAGCTCGGAGAGGTCAACCCTGTGGGTCTCGGCTCCCCATCTACACCATCTCAAGAGCCGCTACAGGAAGTAAGTGTCCAGTATGTAGTTCCGTCTCTGTCCCTTCACTCCTGACCTGGGTAGACCCTCCATCCCCACCTGGCCAGGCGCACAGCCGGGCGTTTAGGGCAGCACCCCACACGCACATACCCGCTCCCTCTCCTCAGCACCTAGGTTATGTTCAGTCCAGCCTGACTCCTGGTCTCCACACCACTCAGGTGCCCTGGGCAAGCACAGCAGGCTTCAGCTTGACGGGACGACCCACGTGGGAAAGGAAAGTACTCGCTTCCAACAGCCTCAAAGGTCAGAGCTGCGACTGACTCACCCAGCAGAGGCAGCAGCTCATTAGCTAGAAGGAGGCACACAACTTCTAACCTATGCCCCTTGCCTCTGGGAGACAAAACCCTTGCTTTGTTAGGTCTATCTTGACATTTCAAAATAAATCTTGTGACTAAAATAAGCACTTCAAACTATATACATCATTTGCCCACTAGCTGTTCTAATCCTCCCTCCACCGCACCGGGGAAATCTACTGGGTAAAGGCTCTGGGCTCAAATCACACCAGCTCTCCTGAGCCCGAGCTGTGCACCTTGGATAAGTCACTTAACCTGCTTCCTGTTATAAACTGAGCCGCAGTGAAGACAAAGCACGTACAGCACTTACTGCGTTGGCTGTCACGCAGCTGCTGCTCAGCCACTAGCTCTATACTGCGGCCTCCGCCCTCACCCCAACCCCGAGACTCGCTGTCGATGCTGCAGGATGGGCGCCCCAGACTTCAGCTGGGCAGAGGACACACTGAAAACGGGCAGCTGCACCTTTTACAGACAGGAGGTACACATGCACTGTGCCCCACACACTATTGCTTGTACACTCTGACCCCCTAGGGCCCCCTAGACTAGAAGCTCCGTCCAGGTGGGAATCCGGGTCCTTCTAGTTCATATGGGCACTGGGGTTGGGGTCAGGAAGCACTGAGTATCAGTGAACGAGGCAGGCGTCTGAAACCATGGCGCCACCATCTGCTGGACACCAGCTGGGCACGGGTGGGCGGGGACCTGTGAAGGGAGGCATAGGACTAGGCTCCAGAATGCCATGCTCTGCACCGTTGTTCTGGACTCTCTCTCCGGAGCACAGGAGTTAGCGGAGCAGATGAAGCCATGCCCACCCACTGCTCTCCCTGACTGCGGGACCCCACTCCTTCTGCAGGGCCCCAGAAAAGAGCCTCAGCCCGGGTCCCCGTGCGAGCCCCCCCTGGAGGAGCAGCCTACGCGGCTTTGTTATAAGCGATGCCCGGACAGTCATCTGACCCACTGCCTCCTGGTCTCATCTCAAAGTTCCCGAAGCTTCAGCCAAAGACAACAGACTGGATGCGTTTCTTCAGGGCCCGGAGTGGAAGGCTCCCCAGCACCTGGGAGCAGCTGGAAGCTGGAACTCCAGGACTCGTTGCTGCTGGCCTCCCCATCCCGTGCCAAGTGCATCTGTAAACAAGTCTTCTCAGTGGCTCCCTGCAGCTGCTCCCAAGGGGTCAGAAGAGAGAAACAAGCCAGAATCAGCGGTCAGGCTCACAGGGAAGAATCGAGCAGGGCATAGCCCGGTCTGAAAGGTGGTCCTGGTAGAGCCAGGCCCGCACTGCTGGTCCTGTGCCGCATCTTGGATGGGTTCCCCACTGCCTAGGACTGCCGCCCTGTGCCAGGCTGCTGGGACCCTGAAGAGGCTCGGGGCCGTGTCACTGCTGTAGGTCCCGCTGCTTTACAAGCTGGCGGAGAGAATGAGCTTGCAGGGGCGGGGATGCCTGGATGCTGGGCTGTTGTGCGTGATCCTGTTTGCTATAAAACAGCCAGACATTCCTAGAACCTGGAATCACGCCGAGGCCATGGAGTGAGCCTTCTCGGTCATATATCTCCAGGCGGGGGACAGGCTTGAGACATCTGAGATAATAAAGACATGACTGTCTCCGCCCTGGGGCTTGTCTTCCCTTTGTCCCAGGGCCCAGCAGCCAGCAAGACGTTTAAAGACATCCTCCCCTTTCTCCTGGGAAAGTACAAAATACATCAGATTCTACACCCTAGGGTGAGCTTCCCAAGAACCAGGCCTCCGTCTGGGATTCCTGCTCTCAGCCCGCTAGAGCAGAAGGCAATCAAATGTCCATCTGGGGCAGCACGCTGGAGAGACCAGGGACAGCTGGCATGAGAGCACTCCCTCAGGGGCCATGCCATCCTCTGAGCACGCATCTTATTCTCACCAGCCCTAAAACACAGAATTATCCAGCTTTAGGGTGAAGAAGCGTAAGCTAAGAGGGTCTGCTGGCCTTGTCCCAGCGACAGCTATGCGATGGTGCAGGTAGGTCTGACACCTGGATCTCTTACTCCGAAGCCTGCAGCGCCTGTGGCGACTCTAACCCCACCCGCCTTCTTCCCTAATGCCTAGCTTCTCATCCCCAAAGAGAAGCAGGCTTCCCCTTTGATATCTGAAGGGAAAAATTCCTATGAAGGGAGCAAAAGCCATACTCCTCAATTTGGAAGACAAAGTAGCAGTTGCCAGACTTGGTCTCCCATGAGTCACTTCTACCTTGGCCGGACCAAGTGAGAGCAACGGCCTGACCCAGGGGTGCAGGGCTTCACGGAGGGAAACTAGAATAGGAGAGGTGCTGAGGATGAACCTCGCTCATCTTGTGAGGCAGTGGATGCCAGTTCTAGCTTTCCCAGGAAGCCCTCGGTGGAAAGGAGGCACCATCCACAAAGAAGCACGGTGGCCAAGCAGCGGGAGTTCTGGGATCAGAACCAAAGACTCTGGTTCTATCTGTGAAAACTTAAGGGAAACCCAACTCCAAGCCAGCTTTCTCATTTGTAAAATAAACACCTGTTCTATTCACCTCGCAGGCTTTTCTGAAGATGAACATGAAGCATTTTATCAGCTTTATAAATGGATGTTACTGTGACCCATGCCTGTTTTCCCGTTGATTTCTTTCACATTCCTGACTCCCCCTCTTCTCCATTTCTTCTCTTCAGACATCTGAACTCGCTATGTGTTCGGCAACAGGCTAGATGCAAGGAGAGGCTCCCACACAGCCAGGAAAAGATGACAGGGGCCAACGACCAAACAAATGAGGCCAGAGATACCTGGATACCAGGGAACTAACTGGAGGGCAGAGCTGCTGAGGGCTTAACTTAAACCTGTTTAAGTTTCAGGCCTGCTCAAGGCCCTCTCAACCTACTAGAGAGCCCCAGGACTAGAGGATTCACACCCCTCACACAGCCAGCTGCCCACAGGCCAGGCTATGGACCACATGGTCTTACGAGGCTATTCCCAGCCCCAGAATCCCTCCAACCTGCCCTACTCCCCACTTTCCCATCCTCTACTCACAAGTCAGGAAGCCTCAACTCTAGCAAATATACAACTTCCCTCCTTGGAGGCAAAAGGAAGCCTGGAAAAATCAAGCAGCAGAAAATCTTTCTGAATGAGCCAGGGAAAAAGCTAGCATTCTCTTCACTGACCCATCCTGGTCACCTAGACTCAGAACTCTGAGAAGGGGAGCTGATGTGACCCAATGTGACCCGAGAGCCTCAGTATCCGCCTGTAAGGGGAATTCCCTGTTGCACACCCCCCACACACACACACCTTCTCTCCAGTCCCGAGAATAAGCCAGTTCCCTCAAACTCCCATGCAACACGCGGATGTTTCTCTCTTCCTGAGCAGCCCAAACTTGCTGCTGCTGCTGCTGCTGCTGCTGCTGCTGCTGCTGCTGCTGCTTGTAGGAACAGAACATGTCTGCCCAAAGCAGAGTCTGCACCAAGACCTGATTCATGCCTCAGTATCTTCTCACAGAGGGAGTGCGTCCCTGGGCTCAGGTGGCTGGGGCAGATGAGGTACAGACCGTGTGGAGCCTGTGGACCTAGGCTCGCAACCCAGAGCCGGTGCTAACAAGAAAAGAAAACTTTTGAAAGGAGGTTAGGAGGGAATTAATTGCAGCAATTATTTGAGAGGTGGGAAGCAAGACTACTGCCTGTGGAGGGCAGTAATGGTTCTCAGAATGGAAGCACAGCCTGCAGATGTGGGTGATGAGACACTGTGGGCAGTGAGAAAGGCAAAAACTCAAGAAAACTTCCTCAGCCCCAGGGGAAACCACCCACCAGACTTTTTTTGCTGTGCTTCTGCCATCTAGTGGTTCCTCGGGAGCACTACAGGCCCACCTCAGCGTTTCCTCTGCCCCTCCACTGTCTCCCCAGTACCACCAGACCGGCGTATGCCGCGTGCTCCACGCGCATTCGTGCTAGTTTTTACAACACTGCAAACACCGTGCAGCAACACTGAGCGGACTAAGTATTCATGAGTACTTAGTGGGTATGAAGTGCATTTTTCAAATAGGAAAATCAAGGCTTATAGCCGTCATGTCGCTTGTTCAGGGCTGCAGTGAGGGTCAGTGAGAAATGTCATACCCAAGTCCATCCTCATGCGACAGTATCACGTCCCCTAGAGGAACAGAAGACCCAGATCTAAAGATAATAGCAATGCTACCATAAACCCCTGTGAGCCCCTCCCTCACGGTGTTACCACCCAGTCAAGCAGATGGACCACCTCCTCCAGCCCTAGCACACGGGACACAGCACAAGGAGTCATGCAAACCCCACTCACCGTCTCATCTGAAGACTAGGAGGCGGGGCCATCTCAAGGCTATCAGTGGTGGACTAACAGGTGTGGCATACCGCACAGCAAAGTGAGACTTAGTCATAAAAAGGGATGCTAAAATATGAGTAAGTCTTGAAAACATTATGCCAAGTGAATCCAATCTCGAAAGACTGGACACCGTATGGACTCCCTTTAAAAGAAATGTCCAGAATAGGTCATCCATAGCAGCAAATGCAGACTAGTTGTTGCTTACGGATGGAGGAATGAATGGGAGTAAGGAAAGGAGGGTTTAAGAAACCATAGCTGGGGTGTGTCCTGGTGGCCTAGTGGTTTAGTACAGCAGGCGTAGTCCACATACATCTCAAGGTCCCCAGTTCAAGACCCAGGGCCAAGATGGAAAACTAAATAAAAATAGAGTGCCTCTTCCTCCTCTCTCTCTCCCTGCCTGCACCTTTCCTTAAAAAAAAAAGTTTTCAAATACATCCTTGTAATAGTTACGATGAATATATAAAAATCACTGAATTGTATACCTTAATTACATAGTATATGAATTGTCTCTGATAACTTTGCAGCCCTTTTTCCCCCCTACCTCACCCCGCCAAAAAAAAAGTGAGGCATGGTCTAAATAACCTCTAAAGGCACTTACTACAAGATGCTATTTTGTTTAAAGAATCATTGATCATAATCAGTCTTAGCACTGATAACTTGGCCTGAACCAACTCAAATTAGTATTAGGACCAATTCCAACAAGGGGCACCTGAATAACTTTGCTCCATGGTCCCTGCCCCCAAGCCATGAGCAGCCTCTCCTCCAGGAGGTAGCTACCCCTTTCCTACTTAAGGACCGAAACCTCAGACACCTACACACAAAGAATCCAGGAAAGAAAAACAGGGCAGATGCAGCTGCCTCCCGCTCTAGTTCCTCCTGTTACGGAACTCCTCCTAAAGTATGGCTCCAGCCTGAGTCCCACCCCTTGGAGGCTGTTCATTCACACTGCAGGGGTATGTATTCTGGGAAACACACTGGCTTTGGAATTATCTACAGCTGAACTGTGGTTTCATCATTTAGAGGCTTCCTCTTGGGCAAGTTACTTGGCTTCTCTGAGCCCAAGCCTCCCACTGCTATTGCAGAAATAACCCTGTATATCATTAGGGGGTAGCGTTCAGCAAAGTCCACTGTGCAAAACATCAGAAGCACCTCTCCTGTGAGTCTTGGCTCAAGAACTCTATTTTCGGCGTGCTCTGTTGGCTCAAGTTTTAGGCCAGCAACTGGGCGTGAACGCTGTAAAGCCCAAGGACCCAAGTTTGAGATCAGGGACCAGGAGTAACACCAAACTAAATGAACGAATAAATAAAAGTGCTTCTTCCTCCTCTTCCTTCCTTAAGAATGCTTCCTCCCAGATTATTCCCCTCACCTTCATCTTCCAAGCTTTTAGGTAGTCTGATGGCTCACAAACTTTCGGGAAAAAACCCCTATCTGCAGGTATCCTGTTTTCCTGTAATTTACTAAGTGTTACATTTTACTAGCCTTCACTAGCAAGCACTGCTTATCCACACTTTTAAAAAGAACATCCTCTGTTGTGTTAACGGAACAAAGTTCTGGGCTATGTATATAACCCAGGTTTCTTCTGCCACTAAATGTGCTGTGTGTGACTTTGAGAGAGTGCTCTCCCTTCTCCCTGTGTAAATGAGGGACCAAAGATCATCACCGATCTCTTCTAGTAATACAAGATCTCACCAGAATCTGTGATCACTAATATTGGTTTGTTTAAAAAAAAAAAAATCAAAGGGTGGAGCCCATGGACAGTGGGGAAGAACACTTGGTGATGTGGAAGGGCATGGTGTGTTGACATATATCTAAGAAATGGGGAACCTATACATAGGAAACTATTTTGGTGTGTTAATTACAATATAAAATAATTTTTTAAAGCAATCAAACAGCATACTTACAACGAGGCAGAGAAGGCCTCTATCACCAGAAAGCAGAAACATCCTGCTGGGATCTAACTAGCCACTTGCTAAACTTTCAGCTGTATCACTGAGAAACGGCCAGTCTCTCTCCAACTCTGGATGAATTTACAATCGGACAGGAACCCACATGACTGGATAGGGGTTTGTTACCCTCATTTTAAAAACACTTTGAAGACTATCAGAATCTCAAGACAATTAAAAATCAGAAAGGAAATGAGTCTTCTAGATCTCTAAAATGTCAGAGTTCTATGACATATACAAAATTTTGACTTTGAGAATTAGTCCTTTTTCTCTTTAGCCTTTTAAGACTTTCAAGGACCTACTTTTCAAAATCCTGTTTGTCTAAGTAGGCCTGATGAGACTGTGGAGTTGCCTACTTCATCTTTCTTCACAGAACTTAACAATCTCTGACATGTCATACATTTCACTTGCCTGCCTCCCACTACTAAAATGTTAAAGTTCTACATACATAAGGAACCTCATCTTGAGCACCTATTCTGCTCACAGTAGGCAAAAGGGAGTATTTGTAAAATAAATGAATTAATGAACAAATCAATGAATTTCATTAAGTATCACGTGGGTAAAGGAGCTATACCAAGCAACCACAGACAAATGCAGTGTGATACAAAATGTGACTGGATGGCACACACGAGTGAAGTTGGGGGTGGGCACAGCCCCATACACATCCCAAGGCCCGGGGTTCACATCCCAGGGCCACAGGAACAACCAAGGAGAACCACATAAAACAAAATGCTTCCTCCTCTTCTCTCTTCTTGCCTAACTATCTCTGCTTGCCTTCATTCCTGCCTGCACCTTTCATTGAAAGAAAAAAAAAAAATTGGCTGGAAATCACTGCAGGCAGTGACTAAATGTGGGAAAACCATTAAACTTGGTCACTAGGAAATGCTCAGTTCAAATATACCTGTCATTCATATCTCTACACAGCAAGCTCCCCTCAAGACAATCATAAAACAGGCTAACAACAGCCAAGCTGTTCTAACCACTCAATACACATGAACTCATCTAATCCCCGCAACAACCCTGAGGTCATATTGTTATTATTCCTTCAAGAAAACATCAGAGCACACAGCAGGTAAACTACAGGCCCAAGATTCAAACCCTGGCAGCCTGGATCTCGAATCCATATTCTTCATTACTAATATGCATCTTTCAAAATGGACTCAATACAGACAAGTGTTCCTGAAATAATTACCGAAGCAAGACTAAACCATACTCAGTGATTTACCCTTCAATCCATTGACGTATAAAACTGGATGTTTGCTTATGAGGAAAATTCCCTATCAGACTCATCTTTGTCTCCTGTCTGAGTGCTCATGGAGGGATTATCCCTGGCGCACCGTGGTGGCCTAGTAGATAAGTCTACCACCTCTGGCTGGCAGAGTCCACATAAAACCCAAAGACCCAGGGTTCATGACCAGGTCCTGGGGCAACAACCACGAACTAAATTAGAATAAATAAACATCTTCCTCCTCTCTCCTGTCTGCCTACTACCTTAATTCCTGCCTCTACACCACTGCTTTGAGGGGGGGAAAAATATTAAATGTATGTGATTGTGTGCATATGAGTATACGTATATGCATTATCCTTAATAAAAGTCTACAAAAAACATTATTGGCTCTATTTATAGATGTGTACAGTAACATTCAATAAGCACCCTGTTGGCCTAGCGGTCTAGTACACCCTGGGAGTAGCACCACATACATCCCAAGGTCCTGGGTTCAAGATCTGGAGCCGAGGAGAACCACCAATGTAAACAATTAAATTTTTAAAAGTGCTTCCTCCACCAGTCTCCAAAAAAAGACTCATTAACTACAGTTCACTCCAACAGTTAGCTGCTGACAAGATTCAGATTCAAACTTAGCTCCCTCTATTCCAAAACATGTATGCTTTTCCTGCTAAATACTGTTCCTCTTTAAAATTAAACAGTTCAATATAAACTGGGACTGGAATGACTCGAAAAGACAAAAATAGCAACAAATGTTCTATTTTATATAGATTATATTAGATAATGCCAGGATATTCCAAGGAGACAGATTTAGAAAGGAATCTGGTTTCACTACTGAATTATATATACGAAGTCTGCCACTGTTCCCGCCCTGGTGGCTTAGCAGTTAAATTTACCAGGTGTAGTCCACATTCATCTCAAGAACCCAAATTCATGACCCAGGGCTGGTGAGAACCACCAAGATGAACAAATAAATAAAAATAAATAAAATTCTTCATCCTCCCTTCCTTCCTGCTTGACCCTTTGCAATTAAAAAAAAAAAAAAAAAAAAGTCTGCCACTGTTAAAAAATCTTATTTATCCTACAAGCAAAAACCAAGTCGTTCTTTCCTGGACACTGCAATATACAAATTGCTACAGACTGGACCAAACTTGAGAACGTCTCAAATACATCAGAAAACCTAATTCTTCTTAAAGACTCAATAGTTGTACAGATTTCTTTAACTTCCTGTCAATGAAACCGCTTCAGCGCCGCAGAGACCATCCTGCTCCAGCGTTCGCATCTGCTGGCACAGCCCTAGGACTCCGCAGAGGTGCAGGGCGTGTAAACATTTGGGACAAGGAAGTAGGGCTGCTTCCTAGAGTTTCTATGGAAGATTTATTTGGGGCAGCGGGGCGGGGGAGGTCTACCACTAAAATGACACAAACCAACAGAAATAGAAAACCATTTAATTTACACATAGGATAACTGAGTAACTTGTCCAAGGACACTGTGATATCCCAACCAGAACCCGAGTCTTCTGCTCCCCATCCCATTTTATCCAGTAGTGATGCTACAACTTTGGGAGAAATGGAAAGATAACCTCAACCACCACGATGCAAGCTAACAGCAAAAAGGCTCCACTGATCAGACTGGCATCTAAGATGGGAATTTCGTAGCAGCAGATGAGATAAATGCAGCTCAGCATCTTCGGGTAAAGTCATTTCAGCTGAGAATGAAGTAAGTGAAGAAATTCGCAAGTGCCTGCCCACACTTCACAAGCCGTAAAGGGATGCACACCTAGCTCCCTGAGACCAATTCAACTGTGAAGTCCGCAAGTCACAGAGAAAAGGGACAATTCTTCAGGGAGCATAAGCTCCAGAATCAAGCCAGGAGTCCCTCTTCCGTTTGACTAGCACAGTTCTTACTCAGTTTTGCACAGCAGATTCAGAAAGCTGGCACCTGAAGATCCACGGTGAGTCTGGAGCTCAAACGACCAGCTCACAGAGCTGGTTAGAGATGAGTGTAAGGGAGAATATTATCTCCTCTCAAGATAATGCGATTTTGTTACCTAGTAAGAGTTCCTTTCTCCTGATCAGGCCCATATTAGATACATGGAAAACCATAGTGCTATTCTAAAGACTATTATGTAGGATGATAAAGAGAAAATGATACCATGTTTCAGCCCTGACACTCCCACCATTCCCGTGGCCTTGGATATGCACTTTGGAGCCAGCATTTTCGTCAAAAAATTCTGGTCTGCCCAACTTACAGGGCCATGAAAATGACAAAGAAGGAAATTGAGCTTAGACTCTAGAAGACGATTCAAATTCAAATTCCAGGTCCTGCATGTACTAGTTCTTCAACCTTGGAGAAATTACTTAATTTGGCATGCATGCCTCGGTTTCCACATCTGAAAAACGGAGGATGCTGAGAACCAAGAGTTAATTCACGTAAGATTAGTGCCCACACACAAACACTCAAAAAAAATTTTTTTTAAGACAATGGACAAAAAGTATCCCAAGATCCTCTAAAGCTAAACAAAGGAAAAGGGTATCATTCTTTCATACCAGAATTGTTCCTAAAGTCACCTTCTCCAAAATGCCCCCAAACAATTGACCTACCACTGCAGATGAAGCCACATATATGTTTGCTTGCCCTGGGCATTGCATGATGCTCAAACTACAAGCTTACAGCTTTGCATTATTCATGAACATTTTATCTTCAAAAGGTCTACAATGGTTAAGCACATGTCCTACAATCAGACAAACCCAAGGTGCAACTCCAAATGCAGGTGCTAAGCAACTTTGGCGTATCCGAGTCCTCATCCATGAAATGGAGGCCCCTGCAGCATGGTCTTCAGAGTGCTGTCGAGAGAACTGAATGCGGTGCTGCGGGCTCGACAGTGCAGAGAGACACAGTCAGCACTCCACAAACGCAGCTGTTATTACCAGAGTACGTCCATTTCTTTTAGGATCCTCAGTAATCAGCGCAGAGCTCTCCTTCAGTGTGCTTAACACACCCTCTAACTCACTCGCTTTGTGGGCCTTAAGAGCTAGCTTTCTTCCCTTGGTAGAACTCCTGACCACTCCCCAAACACATCTCCCATCTTTATTCACATTGCTTCCACCCTAAGCCCCACACTCATCCACCTACATCCACCCTCCTGGTGCATCTCTGCGCATCCAATTCTAACCCATCTGAGCTAACATCCTGGTTCTATAAATACTGAATCTGTACTCCTATAATTACTAAAACGCATGTTGCAATGACATCAGTAAGTACTTCCTCGGGAAGAACCTAAATTTTTCCTGCTGCAATGCAAATCTGGCAACTGCTAATATGCGCATAGTGCTATGGTGTTTCAAAAAAGTTCACATATATATGATCTCATTTCTTTTTTTAAAAGGAAATGGTGCAGCAGGAATGAAGGTGGTAGGCAGGCCGGCAGGAAGAGACAGAGAGGAAGCAGCACTTTATTTTTATTTAGTTGTTCATCTTGTTTGCTCTCCCTGGCTCAGGATGTGAACCCAGTTCTTGGGATCCCTGGGGACTGCTCTTCGTCTGGAGGCAGTTAACAAACCACTGCTCCACCAGGGTACACCAACGTGTGATCACAGTTAATCCCCACGCGCGCCCTGAGACACTGTCAGCATCATTCCTGCAGATGAAGCAATGGGATCAGGGTCAGGGGTGCCTGCTGACTTATCCAGGCTCATGCAGGCGGTAGGACCAGAACTGAGACTCAGGGAGTTTTCCTATATCTTGAATTTTTAATTTTGAGTATGACTATTTAGACTGACTCTGAGACAACCTCTCAAAATTCAGAAGTCTCCCCAGCCCACCAGAGCACTGACATATTGACTCAGGCTCTAATCCTACCTGCCACTTATCATGACCCCCATAAGGAAGTGGTCATCCCAATACTAAAGTGAACCCTGGATTCAACCACCAGTTTTAACTTAAAATTCACCACTAGGTGGAGCTAATCCTAATAATCCAAGAAGTCCATGGGCTAGCTCATTGGGAAAGAGCACGAAGATACTGAAGTTAATTAAAAGTTGCTCAATAAATTGTTTAAAAGAAATAACAAATAGCATGATGCTGGCATAAATTTCTCCACCTACATTAAGTTATCATCCAATAGTCCATTATCAGAAGTTAAGAGAGAACAGGCTTATAATTCAAAAGCATTGAATCTTGGTAAACCACACAGGTTCCACTCCCTCCAGTTTCTGCCTCTGAGAAGACTACCCAAGTGACTGTGCATCAATTTACAGCTAAACTACAAACCAAGACACAGGAACGAAGACCCTCTCCAATCAAACATTAATTTGTTGGTATTAGGCCAATACACAAAGGAAGCAGCGACCTATTTATTTAGTGTTCTCCTAAAATTAATTCACCTTGGGTGCACCCTAGGTGGTCTAGCATACCTGGGAGCAGTCCCACATACATCCCAAGGTTCCGGGTTTAGGACCCCAGGGGCCAGGGAGAACAACCAATGTGAACAACTAAATAAAAATAAAGTGCTTCCTCCTCCTGTCTCTCCCTGCCTGCCTACCATTCTCCTTCATTCCTGCCTGCACCTTCCCGTTAAAAAAAAAAAAAAAATTAATTCACCTGGGAACTATGTATTCACTGAGGGTAGCACTGGCCCACAACCTGCCTGAAGATCTGACAAATAACAGAAGATGCAGGTGGGCGTCATGGAGCCGCAACAGAGGAATAAAGTGAATTTGATATTAAGCTAGCAAGCAGCTTTATCTGCTAGAAGTTCAATTTAGTCTAGTCTGCTGGAATCATTTCCATTTCAGTCATTTCTAACACTAATCTACACTCTAGAATTTGGTTCTGTGTACTCTCAGCAGATGAATTACTCCTGATACTAGAAAGGAGATCTCCAGTGAAAGTTGTATGATACACTTGTCTTTAATTTACCAGGGAAAGACAGCTTTCCTCTACATTCTAGTTTTGAATTAGAAAGCCTTAACTGATCACTAGAACTCAAATATCTGTCTTCTCTCAAATGGCTGCCTAGGTAATTTAGTTACTTAGAAGCCTGACAAGCCATATCATTACCAGTTCACCAATAAGATTACATGACCATCGACTATGTAAACCTTTCTGATTAAGGAGCCAAGAACTGAATGCTGACTGGGGACAACAAGTCCGGGAAACATTTTTCCTCAAAGAAGATAAAACTGCAAAGACCTACAAGCCAAAAATTAAGTCTAAAATTTGTTAGATATAAATGAATTCTTAAGAAATCAAGTGCCATGATTCTCAAGCCTGGTGGCACATTAAAATCTAGTGTGCTTTAAAGAAGCAATGCCCTTCAAAAAAAAAAAAAATATATATATATATATATATATATAAAGTGATGCCCACACCTTTTCTTCAGAGATTGCCTAAAATGGCTTCAGGTCATCAAAGTTGTATCTGGGGAGTTTTTAAAAGTTTGACTGATCCCTTGTTCCCACCTTACACCTATAGATTCAGAATCTCAGCACGCCTTGGTGGAGTAGCGGCCAGTGCAGTCCACACACATCCCAGTTCCCAGGTTCGCAGCCCAGAGCCAGGGGAAACAACCAAATTAACAACTAAATAAACATGCTGCTTCCTCCTCTCCCTTCCTACTTGCTTGCCTGTCTACCTGCCTTCATTCCTGCCTGCACCTTCCTTTAAAAAGAGAAAAAGGAAATCTCAGGGGACTGCATTTAGGCCTCCCACTGCTCATCAACCAGGCATCTGACTTGTATCTGAGGCCTCAATGGCAAATACAAGTACACAGTTATTTTATAGACCAAGAGCCAGGAGAGTGGAAGTTACCTGACAAGTAACCCAGTGTCTCCAGTGCCCAGCCTGGAATAAATGCTCTGATAAGAGAATGTGTGTCATGGGCATGCACAGAGTTTTCCTTTCCAGAATCATTCTAAGTAGGATAAGAGGACACATGTTATTTCAGAAAGACGTAGCTATCAAGCTCCTAAGACAAAGAAAACTGCAACTAGGAGTCAGGCGGACACACATCTATTTGTTATACACTCAAAACCTTATTAAGTGCTTAAATTATTTTTGAATTCACTGAACGTGAATGGATACTTGAACAAACGAATGATGAATGAGAGACTGGGCGGGGCTGTGCGGACTTCTCCAGGCACTGGAACAATCTTGAACGCGCTTGTGCTGGCTGTTGCTTTGACTCGCCAGGCTCACTGCGGAAGCCCACCCTCAGGCAGTCACTGCTGTTGCTGGACTCCAGAATGAGCAGCATGCAGCCAACCTGGGCCCAATCTAAAGGCTGGACGCAAAGCCCACTAGACCCGTGAGTGAGAAAAATAATGCTTGCTATAGTAAACGACTGAGCAGGAGGCTGGTTTGCAATACGACATTACTATAGCAATAACTTATAAATTGAGGCTTTGGGAAAAACTCAAAGGCATATATAAACTTAGGTACTGAAAGCAGCCCTGGAAAGAAAATAACATGGTGCGGTCTCCTGTTGCTTTATGTATTTACATCACCACACTCTGAGTTGAGGGCATTCAAGATAAGGCTTAGAGAAGACAAGGAGAGCTAAGTTAGGAGGGTTCTTTAGAGTTACTTCCTTCAGGGTGCGCCCTGGCGACCCAGCAGTCTAGTGCGCCTGGGAGCAGGCCCCCACACATGCCAAGGTCCAGGCTTCAACACCCGGGACCAGGGGAACAACCAATGTGAAAAACTAAATGAAAAATACAGTGCCTCCTCCTCTCTTCCTGCCTGCCTGTCTATTCTCCTTCATTCCTGCCTGCACCTTTCCTTTAAAAAAAAAAAAAAAAGTTATTTCCTTCACACCTCAGATACCTCACCATAGATAACCCCTTCCTGAAAGATAATGAAGTTGCTAATTCCTAGTGAGCTCGTCTCCTCCCCACACAATAATGATAATGTACCAAATTTCCAACATACGTTAGATAAGAAGAGAAAAAAAAGAACCCAAACCTAACAAGGATGAGTAAGAAATATCCATTATATAAGGATAATGCTAAGACATTAATACACAACGGCTTTTCAGAACAACGAAGAAAGTAGTCTGACCCTTGAACGACACCAGGGTGAAGAGTGCTGGCCACTGCCCCCAGAGTGGAAAACCCACAAATAACTTCCAACTGCCCAAAAACTTGACTCTAATAGTCTGCTCTTGATTGAAAGAAAGCCTTACTAATAATAAACATCTGTCAATTTTATTAACATTTTGTATGTTGTATTACAAACTCTATTCTTAAAAGTACGGTAAGGAAAAAAAATATTCTAAAATAACCAGAAGGTCTAAAATGAATATATATCATTGTGAACAAAAGAAATAATAAATATTATTAAAAAGAAAAAGAAAACTTAAGGTATCCAAAAGACTAGAAACAAGTGCTGGCAAAGGTGTGGAGAAAAAGGAACCTTCGTACACTGTTGTTAGTAGGAATGTAAATTGGTTCCGCCATTCTGGAAAACCACATGAAGGCTTCTCAAAAGTTAAAAATAGAACTACCATATGATCCCACGATTCCACTTCTAGTTATCCATCTGAAGAGTACGAAAACACTGACTTGAAAAGATCTATGTACTATGTTCACTGCAGCTCTACAATAGCAAAGTTATGGAATCGCTTAAGCACCCAACAACAACTGGATAAAAATGTGGGCATATATACAAAATGGACTACTACTTGGCTATGCAAAAAATAGTCTTTTGCCATGTGTGACAACATGGTTGAAACTAAAGGAGATTATGCTAAGCGAAATAAATCAAAAGGAAAAAGATACACACCAGATGATCTCACTGAAACAAAGTAACCACACAAAACAAAAATTAATTCTTAGACTCTGACAACAGAACTGAGGTTGCCAGAGGGAAAGAAGGTAGGGGGTGAGAGCAGAGGGTAGAAGCCCAGCTGATGGACGGTGGTGGAAGACTATTAGAAACCTGGTGCTGGGCATGGCAGGATATTACACATTTGATAAAAAGTGAACCTGCACTCCTAAAATGGATGCAGTGCTATAAAAGTGTTACTTCAGTAAAAAAATATAAAAAAAGACACAAACACCAAAAGAAAATCATGAAGTAAAAATACATTTATAATATTGTACTGTATTTATTGATATCCTAAGTTTAAATCATCTGTTTATAAGAAAACTCACATATAGGTGGACCCAAGCTGTTCAACCTGTGCTGTTCAAGGGTCAATTATACTATTATATTAAATGTACACATATTTTAAGAGGTATTTTGATTATAATATGAGAATAAAGGGAAAAAATACAACTTGGAATAAAGGAACGACTGCAATTGTTTCTTTCAATAATTCTCTTTCTTCCTAATTCCCCTAGCGGCTTAAAATTCAGCTCTAAGGATGTAAGTACAGAATCTATTTTCAAGACCTTCAGAAAACACTGATATTTTAGAAAAACAATAATGAATTAGTATTGTATTAGCCTAAATTACTATAAATTTTGCCAGATACCAAGTCTAAGGATTGTTCTAAATAACCTTTTTCCAACCACTATACCACAGTCCCTAGGTAACATTCACTAAGCCAAGATGACAAATGAGTTGGTTAAGTCAAAAAGAAAACAGTATTAGCTTCATCTATTTGCTACCCATGTTCTTCTGCTATGTGGAAGTCACACAGAAAACATTTAATTAGAAAACTATATTTGCTTTACTCAATCCCGTCACTCTCATTGATGTATGGATAATTCAACACAAGCATGTGACTGACAATTTATTTCATCTGCTCATTTTTGAAAACATACACTATCCGATGACTATCTTAAAGCCATCTCATATGTGTCAGTCACTGATCTAGGTCAGGGATACAGCAAAAATCAGGATGGACTTAAATGCCATTGTACTGAAAATTAGGGACGCACAGTCCCTGCCACCAGGGTCTCACAGCACAATTCAGGCATCTCTCCTTAGCATGGTCTAAAGGGTCAGGATAAGTAAGACACATTTTAAATAGCAAAGCTTAGATCTGCCTCTTCCTAACCCTTTAACCCTTCCCAACAAACCCAGATTAGCCCCAGCACAGCATGGAATTCAAGTCAAACATGACTCCACTTAGAAAGTTACCAAAAAGAGGCTGTATTAAACCTTAATTGGAATAATAGTTCTTAGTTTCTATGATTCTCATACAAATCAGTGTAATGCCCTTAAGGTATGCCACCGAAATAGATTCACAGCACAGAATGCGGAATTTGATAGAAACGGTTTGGGTTAATCCTAGGAGCAATGGTGATTCTCAAACTTGGCTGCATTCTGTGATACCTGGAAAGCTTTTAAATACCCTGCTGGTCAAGCGACATATTGATAAGCACTCGAGTTTGAAAACCACAGAGACTTAGAGGAAACCTGGCTGCTTTCCAACTTATCTGTTCAAGGTGTGCTGTTATTTCCTTCCAACTAAGCAATGAGCTTCCTGAACATTTCTTCTCTAATTAAAACTGTTCTAAATGAATCCACTTGGTATTTAGAGTGTCTAGGCTACTTGCCAAACTCAAAGGAAAAGGCACAGCTCTGAAAATTGGAGGGAAAACACATGATCTCAAACTGAATACCAGAAAAGAAATAAAACACACAAAACAAATTTCGAAAACCTTATCCCAAAATTTGTTAGAAAGTGATGCTGTCAGGAATTAAGTCCCCACTCCTAAATAGCTAAAAAGCGGCATAGGGAAAATAACAACCCTCAGGCGGGTTTGTGAAGGGTTTTTTGTTTAATACATCTGAAAAGAATGCATATACAAAGACTTGAGACATGAGAAAGCATTGGTTCAACACTAATGAATCTACAAGAATTAGGATTTGGGAAAGGTGGAAAAGATTACCCACTCATTTTTAAAAATTGGAATTGCAACCAAAATTAGCTGATAAAATCCTTAACACTTACGAAGAGTCTTCATAAGACTCGCCATGTTTTTTGTTAAACTAGAGCCTCCACTGGCTGCTCTAGGTTCCTCCTGTGGAAAAGAGGGGATTCCCCAACTGGTCCCCATGTTGTTAACGTTCTTGCCACCCGCACCCCATTCCCAGCATGAAGCAGGCCTCCATCCTCATAACTGGAAGGAGGGTGTGAATCTTCCCACAGACATGTCTTCCAGCACCCCCACCTCGTCTTTCCTCCGCATGCCAGGTCTGCAGCTGTATTCTAGGAATACCAGTTCATATACTATAAGATGCATATATATGCTAAGCATATACGACAATGACTGGGAAAAACATATTTTTAATTATATACTCAATCCATTTGGTGTATTTCAAAATGTGCAATACTTTTCTTCATTTATCAGTGGCTGAAGTTAGAAATCAACCTCAAAAAAAAAAAAATCAAATGACAAATTTCCTTGAAAGTCACAGTCACGTATATAGTGCATCCTAGAAGAGAGGAGGGGCAAGACAGGTTCCATCCACTTTCAAGAGTTTTATCAAATACTGGACCTACTCAAAGGTGGAGAGAAAAGGCAACTTTCAAAAAGGAGTATGTTATTGATGAGGTGTTTGCTACACTCCTTTCTAAGAGCACCAGGTGGGGAAAATGTTTTCTAAACTAGGTCTAGGAAGTGGCATGTGGAATCAATCCATCCTCCTCCCCTTCAGGGCTGTCCAATAGTTAATGAATTAAAAAACATGACTAAATAATAACAAACCCCACACACACTCCCCACCCCCCACCCCAAAAAAAAGAAGAAGAAAATGAGGAAAAAAAAACAAACGAGATATCCCAGATTACTCTCCAGAGTGGAACACAAGAGCAGCTTCAAAAATCCAAATTAGTCTGTTACAGTCATCACAAGCATGCCTTACTTTTAAACAAAAAAAAAAAAAAAAAAAAAAAGGGGGGGGGGTGTGGTTTCTTTTCTCTTTTTTTTTGAAACAACAGAACAAAAACTAGTGCTGATCACTTTTCGGACGATACAACTACTCAAAATTAACTAGTACTGAGAGGAGAAAGGGGCCACACCTATGGGCCTGTCTCACAAGAGTGCATGTGGGGTGGTGCAGGGCATTTGTCATTATTGCAAAAATGAATTTTACTTTTTAATCTTTAGTTTGATTTAAACATTGCTTTTAGTATGACGCCGACACCAGCTGTGCAGAAAGGCTCTGGAGAGATGTTCATAGCAGCACACACCTGCGGCTCTTCTTCGGTTCTGGAGGCTCCAGGGCAGCCAATATTGCTTCATCAAATACATTCTTTAGGCCTTTCTGAAAGGGGGTAAAAAGAAAAAATGGGCGGTCTGATTTTCCGTACAATAAAGCTGAAGATCAAATTAAAAGCATTCAATCAAATCCCAAGAACTGGCAAAAAAAACCGAAATATTAAAAAACCCTGAGTCAGTCCTCTCACTTCACCCGTTTTGTCCAGGCAAGGCATGGGAAGGATCCGGCAACTCGGGAGCACATATTCATGAGTGAGACAGTGGTCCTGTGAGAAAGCTTTCTGCAGACCAATGCATGTCACAAGAAGCAAACAAGCACACGTGTCATCTGCTCATTAAGTATGAGTCTGTAATGTGCTGCTGAAACAGCTTACATAAAAACAAGTGAAGCAGCTCTGCATTCAAATGGAACAGCTGGTTATGGAACAGTACTGAGAGGACGGGCACCGGGCAGAGCATCGCTATTATATGGAAGGCGCAGGCAAAGATGGAGAGCGATTACAGTGGCTGCATCAGGATATTCACTCTGAATCCCTTCATCCCACCGATCAGACAGAGCCAAAGGGATTCAAGGAAGCAAAAGTGCGGGTACCTGATACATACGTAAAACCAGAGCCAGTTAGTGCAACAAGAATAAAGGTTCAACAGGCATTATACAAACAATTGTATATTTTTAATTTCAAAATTTGAAGGTAACCACAATTGTATGTTTCCCTCACAACAGTAAAATTAGAAGCAGAAAATATAAAGGTGGCAGCTTTACATCTCAACATAAACAAACCTTAAAGTCAACTATTAAAATGGATGCTATTCTTAAAAGATAATGTAACAAATGATCTCATAAAGCAGTAGCAGATACATCAACATCTTTCCCACCCAGACTGACAAATACTCCACTATAGCACAGACAGCCAAAGCAATAGCAACACAAAGTTTCACTGCACAAAGGAAAACCAGAAAAGAATTCTCCCTTCCCCATTACACTCTACTAGCAGGTCACCCTTTTTCCATAAAGTTTATCATGCAATTACAATTAACAATTGATCATAAGAGTAAAATGATGTTTGTTGTTATTTTCTCCATCAATAACTAAGATCTAGAAGTTTGAAAATTCTTATTTTCTCCCAAAAGACATTCGTGATGCCAGACCAAGTTCCCTTTGCAACAG
This sequence comes from Solenodon paradoxus, assembly GCA_004363575.1. Taxonomy (NCBI): domain Eukaryota; kingdom Metazoa; phylum Chordata; class Mammalia; order Eulipotyphla; family Solenodontidae; genus Solenodon; species Solenodon paradoxus. The sequence continues at coordinate 351,945 of RJWH01001213.1, read as the reverse complement.
TAATCCAAACCAAAAGCTCTGAGCACCAGGCAACTCAAGCAGCAGAAAGTTAAACAAGTCCAATGTGACTACAGGTCACAAAAATATTCTGTAAGATAGTGCATTCTTGATCAAAAACTAATACAGAGGTTGCTCTAAGGTGGTGAGTAAAAAGACGCAGAGGCTTTCAAACAGGATGGTTTTATTCCTTTGTTTTTAAACGATCTTTCTACAGTAGTGGGACAGGAAGCAGCAGCAAAGAGGGGAAGGAGAAAACAGTTTAGAATATACAGCACTTCCTTTTAGGTTGAGTTTCCGGAGGCTCGAGGGCAGCTAGGATAGCCTCATCAAACACATTCTTCAGACCTCTCTACAAGACAGAGGGGAGGAGAGAGAAGAGCAGCCAGGTTAGAGGATTAGAAAGACTAGCAGACACAACAGCAGTCCGGATTAACGGGCCGAATTCACAGGAGCAATGTGCCGTAAGTAAATTAACTGCCAGAAAGCGAGATTTTAAACCCAAACTGGGAAAGCAGATAAGCAGATAACAGAAACTGCTTACCTCAAAAAAGGTAAAATGAGCAAAAAAGTAACTTCTAATGAAAACACCTAAGTTGACTTCTAAAAGAATCATTTGAAATCTAATGGTACAATATTTTAATGAAACTATCAGGAGAGAAAAATGAATACGTAAACACGTGATTGGTGAATTCCCCAGTATTTCTAATGATAAGAATGGCGCACAAAATTTGGAACTGAAGCTATTACAATTTCAGGCTTCTGTGAATTCAGCCTCTGAATAACTGAGGGACACAAACAGCAGACTAACAAACGTGCTACCTGTTTCTAGATTCAATGACACATCTGGACGGGATTAAGCAGGATTTCAGTCAGCCAATTTCCCAGAACTAAAAGGTTCAGACACTTAAGAGTGTCAATTGTTCAACATACCAACCAGGAAGCGTTTAAAGAACAGACTCTAGAAACAGCGCACACTTCAGTTATTCAGTAATGTATATTAGAGCAAGTAACCACCACCCATGTAATAGGAAAACAAAGAATGGGGTCCTAGAATGAGTTTTAGCAAGCAGTCCAATGCTTTAAGATGTCTGCATGGGTATCAGAACATAAAGCATGGAGTGAAAACAAAGAATATACTCAGATCTACAGGGGTTAAGATGCAGAAATAAACTTACACCGCAGCCAGAACTCCAAGGTGACAGTGTGACTCAGTAGTATTGGTACCTTGAGCCCAGGTCTACACTCACCTAAACTCACCTAAATCTGAAACCACAGGTTTACCACCCAAAGAAGTTTCACACATCCTTCAGGTCAGTCCAATCCCAAGTAACGATTTTCCAAAAGTCCTCAAACACAGCTCCACTAACAAGTGGCAGCCCCAGACTTCCCCAGGAGTTCCCTCTCCCATGCCACCCCCACCAGGTCATCCCAGATGTCTGGCCCCACACATTCCATCAGTACAAAGTGAATGAGAATAGCAATTACTTAAAAATAAACAAGGAGGCTATCAAAAAGGTTTAGTCCTTCTACATCTTTTACAAAGTAGAAATGCTAAACAAAAGTTATAGCTCATCTGAAAACCTTTCTAGACATCTAAGAGCAAATTCTTAGTCAAATATAAAAGGAAGGAGGATAGAAAGGGAAACTTATTTTATAAAGAAAACAGAAAAGGAGACAATTAGAAACTAGGGCATCCCATGGAAGTAGTAAATTCTTTCTTGCTTACGGACAAAGACTGACCCCCTAACAAAACTAACCTTTGTATTACCCACACTGCACGCTCAGTTAGGTTCTGGAGGAGCCAACAAACAGCACCTGGAGCCCTGAGAGCTCCAGGCCCCAGACACAGAGGCCCGCCTCGTCTCTTCTCCTCTCTGAACTCAAACTTCCAAATCTGCTGAGAAAAATGTCGTCATGCTAAGAGCTTTTCAAATTTCTATCCTCTGGGAAACATTACTTGCTATAAAAATCTGTACTATAAAAAAATCTTTTATGGAAGCATCGAGTCCCTAAAATGAGCTTCTAATCCGATGATCTAAAATCAGGTCTGCATGGCCTACTTGCCCACGCTGCCCTCAAAAAGCAACGTTGAGAGACCAGGGTGCGCAACACAGGCCACCGCCAGTCACAATCCGACACGTGCTCCACAAACAGCCTTCCCCTGCCCTGCTCCCCAAACACACACTTCTAAGAATGGTATCAAAACAGAAGCATTGCGTGTTTTTAAATCTTACTGCTATGTGTGAGATGTAAAATCTTCTGAACTTTTAAATACCTGTTTTTATAGTCAAATTAACCTACCAAGGAAAAATGGGTTTGCGAGAGTATTAGGCATTAAAGTCTTCCTGTGGAATATTTAGCGAGGCTTAAAATTTGTATCTCTAAATACCCACTCTAGAGCTAACCTGAAGATTTTTAAATTATGCACTAGACCCTACATATTAAATATCAAGTGCACGCATAACATGTAGGTATATGTCATTTACCTTAGTGTAATTCAAGAATCTGGTAGTTTAAAAAAAAAGAACTGAAAATTATGATAGGTATAAACAGTGGTATATAATTAGGAGAAGTCTTAGGAATGAGAGTGGGGGAAATAAGCAATCAGTGCCCTCCTGTAGCTTAAGACAGCTAAGGTGAAAATTATTAAAAAGCCAAAGAAAAGACTCTCTACCCTCCAAACTTGCCCTATTTTAAATTAGGCACCATTGCTCATTATTCAAACTTCAAAGCACCAATACTGGTAGAATAATTATGGGAACTATTATCTATGCTAACTCTTTCCTTAATTCTTTCCTGTCCCCAGAACAGTATTCAGAGGGAAGACCTGGTCAGGAAGACCATGAAGGCAGGAAGATGAATCCACACGGGTCAATTTACAACTCTCACTCTAAATCCTCTAACACTGCTCCCTGTCTTTCAGAATTTGACGTTTCCTACCTGAATTCCAAATAAGTTGTTCAGAAAGGGACAGCAAGGAATGTCTTCAAAAATATATGAAGCGACACTAAATAACGCATGCTTGAGAAATAGGAAGGCAGCTTTCTCTGACATGAAAATTTCAATTACTGTGATTACATTCCTGATCCCAGTTTAATTACTCCACAAACAGTGTCGCATCAATTGTCAGAATCGACATGCGCTGCCAGAGTCCTCACCTGTGTGAGTGCAGAACACTCCACATACTTGACAGCCTTCAGGTCACGGGCCAGCTTCTCGGCAGTCTCTGGAGTAATAGGCTTCTGTTTGTTCTTGGCAAGTTTTTCAATAGTAGAGGGGTCATCTCTGAGATCAATTTGGGTCCCAACAAGCAAGAAAGGAGTCTTTGGACAGTGGTGAGTTATCTCAGGCACCCACTAAAGAAAACACATTTTTAAAAATACACTTTTGTTAATCCACAAACCTTTCAAGCTAATTATAGCAAGTCAACAAAAGTTCTGTGCCTTTATCAGGACAAAAATATCTAACAAACTCACCTTTTCTTTGACATTCTCAAATGAAGACGGAGAGACCACTGAAAAACAGACTAGAAATACATCTGTTTGAGGATAACTCAGCGGTCGTAATCTGTCATAATCTTCTTGCCCTGGGGGAATAAAATTAGAAAAATCACCAACTGAATCTTGGTGTCCCATAGCATTAAAATCACAAGTCAGTGAACGGCTAAGGCACACAGCTAAACGACACACTGATTTCTAAATAAGAAATTAACTGATTTATCAAATGTATGGCTTTGTATCATATTTGAGCAATATTCTCACTCATCTAACTTTGTTTAACATTTCAAGCCCTTATATAGCATGTTGTATGATTTTTTTTAATTACCAGAGTTTATAGTTTTAAGTTTTGTGTCCATTAGCACCCCAACAGCAACATAATGAACTGTTACTAGAGAAATGGTTAAAATTCAACTCTACCCAGGTTTAGTTAAAATCACAATAAAACCAGCGAAGACAACAAAAGCCTCCATGGAGTCAGCCGACAAAAGTCCATGCCCATTCAAGACCACCAACTCAGGTTTTGCCATGGTTAGTCTACGTGCACAGAAGACGCATGCCTGAGACTGAGAGCTTCTCTGTTATTAAGAAATACACACAAAGTCAGTGGTAAATGACTGTGACATACTACTCACTCTCAAATGACTTAGGGGAATAACAGTAGCATGCATATATTGAAAGAGAATGATACAAAGCACAAATTCTTAACAGCTGGTAAATCTGGTTAAAGGGTCTACCAGGGGACTCCGGATACTATTCTTGTAACTGGTTTGTAGACTTAAAATCATTTCAAGATACAAAGTTTCTTGAACTATCCATATGCATGTTTAAAATTGATGGGAGAAGAGAGTTGCAGGGGAAGGAAAGGATTTAATACCAACTTCAAGATTGGGCTACAGTAATCCTATGTATTCAAAGAATATTTAAGCACCCCTCTGTGGCTCAGGCAAAGGGGTAGGCCACGAAAGCCATGGGTCCAGGTTCAAGACCCTGCATGGAGAAGAGGAGTAAGGTTAAAAAAATAAAGTTTTAAAGAATAACTTAATGCCACCTAAAATGGTACATTTTGTTATGTGTTTTCTTACCACGACATAAAAATTGGAATGGGGAAAAGAGAAATTAAATAGTGTATGTGTGTTTTATTTTGTTTTTTAAAGAAAGGTACAGGCAGTTATGAAAGCAAGTAGGTGGACAGGCAGGAAGAGAGATAAGGAAGAGGAAGCATCTCTTATTTCATTTAAATTCAGTTGTTCATACTGGTAGTTTGCCCCTGGACCCAGGGGTATGTGACTTGCTGCTTTGGAGGCAAGTTTCCTAACCACTGCTGCACTAGGGTATGCTTGTTTTTTTTTGTTTTTTTTTTTTTAAAGGAAAGGTGTAGGCGAGAATGAAGGTGAGTAGGCAATCAGGCAGGGAGAGGAAGAAGAATAATTTATTTACTTTTATTTAGTAGTTCATCTTGGGTGCTCCCCTGGCCCCAATTCCTGAACCTGGGTCTTCAGGATGTGAACTATGGCCCAACAGAATTAACCATCAAGTTTACAGGGTGCATCCCAATGATATTTTTTTGTGGGGGGTTGGAGGATGGGGTGGGGGGGACTGAAAGCATTAACAAAGAAAATTTTAGGATAGCTATCAAAATATAATTAAAGGTGTTTCTATTAATGCCACTTAAATTTAAGTAGAAAATAAAGGTACCATCACCAGCAGCTATAACAATTTCCTACCTACTGTAATAATATGCTAGAGTTAGAGGCAAAGGAATTCAAAGGTAATAACTTAATATGTCTAACTTTCACTTTTTATAATGTACAGTTTATAGACTCGGACAGGATTTTAAAAGTAAAGAAAAGGCTTAAAGAAAACAAAATTAGGCAAACTCCTTAACAATTTTCTTAGCCTACACTGCTTGAGCACTAACACTAACTGGAGGTTTGAAGTACCACATACCAGACTTCTGATAAAGCTTTAAAAACTAAGGAGGACTATGTGCAACCCGCTGCGACTCAGGAGCTAAAGTGCAGACCAGGTGAAGCCCAAGAACCCAGACTGGAGGCCTGGGCTGGGGAAGGAAAAATAAAAGAGAAAAAGTTTTAAAATAAGAGTAAGTAGACCAGTTAACCAAACTTTGTGTAGTTAAAAAAAAAAAAAAAAAAAAAAGTGTTAATATTCCTTTCCTAGGCCTATTCAAGTGAATTTTTTTTTTTTAAAAGAAGCCTAGCATAAACTAGAAAACGATTCACTTTTAGTCACGTGGCACCTGTAATCAAAGAGAACATCCAACAAAGAATTAAAGCCTATATTTCTGAGCACCACTGAAAGCATATATGAGTGTCCAATGCTTTCTAAGCAACCAATCCACTACTCAGATGAAAGGGTAACAGAGAACAAATATAGTCATTTTTTTAATACCAGGTTCAAAGTAATCCTTATGATCATGCCCTCAAAGCTTTATTTTCCTTTCCCAAAGAGAAAAGGATCCAAAATGAAATTATTCAATAAACAAAAGTAGACTACCTTACCTTAAACTTTTGCTCCAAGTATTATATTTTAAGGAAATAGAATGAATGGGGTTCCTTAAATAAACAAGATTCTTCCTTATCCAAACATAACTTTTTCAGTCAAACATAATTTTATTCTAGGAATTTTATAGCTATTATTCATTCAAAAGTAAAGGCAGTATTATCATTTACCACCCTTCAAGGTATACAACAGAAAGAAGCAGGAGGATTTCACTCTGTGAAACCAGCTTTGACTACGAGTGTTAAATGACGCCCACTCTAACAGCTCACACCAGCTCACTCACAGCTCACAGATGTACCGCGCAGACGGCGCATCTTCTCCTAGCAACTGAGACGCGGGGCAAGGAGCACACACAGCCCAGGGACCCAATTCAAGTCTTAGAGCCGGGGTGAAAAACCAAAATGAATAACTAAATAAATGCTTCTTCCTCCTTCCCCTTCTTTCCTTAAATGTGTCTTCCTCCTCTCCCTTCCTTCCAAAAAATTTAAAAAATTAAAACTCAAGGTACACCCTGGTGGTGTGTGGTTAGGTCCACTGCCTGCCGATGCGACAATCCACACAGATCCCAATGACCCGAGTTCACACCCTGGGGTTGGAGGAGAACACCAAGTCGTACAACTAAATGAAAATAAACTAATGCTTCTCCTCCTAGCTCTTCCTACCTGCCTGCCCCTTTCCTTTAAAAAAAAAATAAATTCAAGAGGAACTCAGGTGGAACTAAGGGGCCTGGTCATAATGGTATGAAAAATAAGAACACTGACAACACACTTTATAATGTTGAGTAAGGTACTATAAGGAAAGAAAATTAAACATTTCAGAATATTTTAGTACTACAGATTAAAACCTAAAATTGTTTTCTTCAACCCATTCTTCAAAACCTAATGGCACTTGGTGATACTGCTTCATCTGTGTCACTAGCTAACTCCTAAATAATGTCATAACGAAAAAAAAGCACATCCACATCCGAGGCTCAGGCAGCTAAAGAGGCTAAGACGCAGACCATTTAAGCCATGAACCCCAGTTTACAGGCCAGGACCAGGAACAAAAGAAAAAATCTTGGCACGCCCTCATGAAGCTGCTGTTTGGTCAGCCACTTACAATGAGCACAGTCCACATACATCCCGAGGACCAGGGTTCATGCCCCTGGGCTGTCGGGAAAGCAAGATGAACAGCTAAATGAAGCACTGCTTCTTCTCCCCTCTCTGCCTGCCTGCACCTTCCTTGAATGAAAAGAAAGAAAGAAAAGAAATAAGACGCTGAAGCATTAAGAAGCACAAGTATGAAAATCCCTTTCACACAGTTTAGGAGGAAAGAAAAACCTCAACTCCAATTCCCAACGGTCAACTATTATATTTTTAAGGAACAAACCCCACAGAACAACTAAGGAAACATCAATTTGGCCAAAATCTATGAAAACAAACAGGACCAGTATGTCCACAGCGACAGGAACATAAGCATCCAAAAAAGGCAGGAAGGCCAGTCTGTCTGGGCACCACGTCTCTGTGCCAAGACTCCAGGTCACCTGAAGGGTCAGGCAAAATCCACTCAATCCTAGTGGCAAAGGACTTTCTCCGGCCGAGAGCAGTCCCTCGCTGGACTGCAGTCACTAAGTCAGGAGGCCTTGCCAGAGTGGAAGGAGGACCAGTCCAGCAAGAATGACTGCCATACGGAGAGTCCAAGGTGGGAACGGACCCACCCACCTACCCGCTCTGCCGTTATCACACCGGTGCTGCACCATCAGCCCTCCCGAAATTCCACCCCAGGCCTAAGGGTGTGACTACCAGCTCCTACAGGAAACTGCAACTTCCCTGGAGGAGTGAGACTTTCAGAAGGTAGGGTCTAACAGCTACCCACTGTCTATCTTCTGTGGGCTGTGTTGGAACTGTGGCCCGCCTGCTGACTGTGGGCCCATAATTCCTGCGTCTCTCACTTTTGGATCTCCATGTGACTCTGGGAAAAACTTCTGCGTTCCCTATGCCAACTACAACCCCACAGGCTGGTTCAGGCCTAAACATAAGGCTTATTACTTAGCTGAGAGCTTCAACAAATCCGACTAGTGCTGACATCATACAACTAAAGCAAGCCCAGTGTTAAACCAAGATCCTGGTCTGTTTTGTACAATTCGGCACTAACACAAGACCATTACAGCAGGGACGCCTAACCCATAGAAATAAGCACAGAGGGCAGCCCTGGTGGCCCAGCGGTCTAGTACACCCTGGGAACAGTTCCACATACATCGCAAGGTCTAGGTTCAAGACCCAGCGACAGGGGAACAACTAAATAAATATAAAGTGCTTCTTCCGCAAAAAATTAAATAAAATGTGGAACAGATCAAAGAAACAGAAATATTCACAAAATGAGAGATCTAAATAAAACCCCAAGGGAAAATCTGAATACAACACTTAAGACATTATCTAATGAAGACATTAAAGCAACAGTGATAATCATACTGAAATCAGGAAAAAATGGAGGAACAAAAAGAAAACTACAATGAGAGAAAAGATATGAGGAAGTTAAAAACAGAATTCGTGGAGCTAAAAGAACACAACAGCAGGCTGGAAGACACCTCCAATAGTCAAGGAGCTACATAAGGCCATGGAATGCACTCAAGCAGACCAGCAAAGAGAAAAAAGAATTAAAAGAAATGAAGACAGGATCAACTTCCAGATGGTGACTCAATAGGACACATGTTCGGGTCACACGCCACAGACACCGAAGGGGGAAAAAAAAAAAATTTCACCTACTTTCCTGAGACAAACGCCAAGAAACAACTGGCACCTCAGCTGGAGACGGACTGGCTGACAACTAACGGTGAGTGAGGGCACCCAGCAGGGTTCTGAGCTAAATCACTAATTTGGATTTGGGAGTCTCTGGACGCATGGTAGGGTGGAGGCCAGGGATTTCGGGACCAGCTTCAGAGGCAGCGAGGCATGTCCAGTGGGGCTAAGATGTAGAGCCACACACGGAGGGCTGACTTGGGAGGGCGTGAAAGGAGAGTCAGCGCACCGGGAGCTGAGCTGGAGCCCGTGCGGGGAAACTGCACTGGGCACAGACATAACCGGAAATAAGCCGAAGAGCTCAAACCCCTCCCACAACCATTTCACACCAGAGTCTGGGGTCCACAGAGCAGAAATCCAGTCCACCGCACATCCACCTAATGGAAACCCACTCACTGGGTGCCCCACCCACTAGAATACAGTGAGAAGGCAGTCCCAAGCCTCAGCACTACCCACTAGGGCCAACTTGTCGGAAGAGGCGAAACTGCAACCTGATTGCCAATCCTGGGCAAGTCAAACCTATGCAACGCCAGGGAAATATTAACAAACAGAGCAAAGACACAGAGAAATATACATGAAGTGATGAATCCAATCAAAAACCCAAGGGAGCATCTGAATATAGCCAACATATGTAAATTACCTGAAGAGGAATTTAGGGTAACGATGATTAACATACTCATGGGAATCCAGAAATAAGTAGAGACAGTAAACGAGAATGTCAGGAAGCAAAGAGAAGAATTAAAACAAGATATCCAACAGGTGAGAGACATGGTGGCTGAATTAAAGAACTCAGTAGAGGGGCTCAACAACAGGATGAAGCTTCCAGTAGAATCAGTGATCGGGAAGACAGGACAGAGGAACTCAATCAAGCAAACCAGCAAAGATATACAAAAAAATTCAAAGAATCAAAGACAGCATTGGAGACCTCTGGGATAACATCGAAAGGAACAACATTCTCATCACACTGGTCCCAGAGGAAGAGAGAGAAAAGGGGGCAGAAACCATATTTGAAGAATAATAGATGAGAACTTCCCCAATGTGAAGAAGCGAGCTCCAGATCCAGGAAGCTCAAGGAGTTCCTAATAAAAGAAACCCAAACAGAAATACACCTAGACACATTGTCATCAAAATATCAAAAATACAAGATAAAAAAAGATTATTAAAAGCAGTCAGAGAAAAACATGTCACATACAGAGGAGCCCCTCTAAGACTGTCAGTGGACTTCTCAAATGAAACTCTAATATATTCATAACATATTCGAAGTGCTGAAAGAAAAGGAGTTTCAACCTAGGATACTGTATCTGGCAAGATTATCATTCAGAACTGAAGGAATGATAAAAACCTTTTCTGTCAAGCTAAAGTTAAAGGAGTTCATCACCACAGAACCAGCTTTGCAAAAAATATTAAAGGATGCTCTATAAAGCATAAAGAAACCACACAGAAACACAGTAAGACAGCAAATACACCATAGTTGGTGTCATCTGCCAGCCTTGATCAAATTAAAACCTCCAGCACAGCTTCTTGCTTCCCGTCCTTGTTCATCAGCACAACTCATCAACGACCCAAAAGAAGTGTCCCTTTCTTGCCTGCCAGCTTTTGTGGACTTTCCATGAACTAGTCCTGACCCAAGACAACACAGTGACTTTCTTCACCAACAATAGACGACAACTACACCTTCTCCAGGTGACAAGAATCCCAACCTTAGGGAGAGGTTCCATCTTTTCAACACGTTCCTTCCTTCGATACTCAGCTCTCATTCCCAGGTACATTTTATAGTACTCAACCCCTTCAGTTAGTGCCCCAATAAAATTCAGTTATATGCAAGTTTAATATGTTTTCATTAAAAAAGAAATAAAAGAAATGAAGACAGCATATGAGACCTACAGGATAACATCCAGAGGAGTAACATCACAGGGGTCTGAGAAGGAGAAGAGAAAAGGGGACAGAAACTGTATTTGAAGAAACAGCTGAGAATTTCCCTAATCTGAGGAAGGAAGCAGAGTTTCCAGACCCAGGAAGCTCAAAGAGTTGCAAACAAAAGAAACCCAAACAGATCCACACTAAGACAAACTTTCCACTATAAAATGCAAAAAATGCAAGAAAAATAATACTAAGAGCAGTTAAAGAAAAAATTGTTGCGTACAAAGGAGTACTAATAAGAATCTCTGCAGATCTATCAGAAGGGAATGGCAATGATATATTCAAAGTACTGAAATAAAAGGATTTCCAACCATGGATACACTATCCTGCTAGAATGAGCGGAAGACTAACTTACTTTCAAGTAAAAGCAGGTTATAAGCATAGGAACTATGTAAATCCCAGAGCAGCCTCAAAACATAACTCATGGGGGGGGGGGGACTAAAAAGAGAAACCAAACACAATATAATTGTTTTTAAATTACCTAAGAAAAAGAGAAGAACATAGGCACTGTGACAACACCCAGAAAACAATTAACAAAATGACAATAAACAGTCATATATCAATAATCAACATATATGTTAATGATTGAATTGACCAATAATAGAAAGGCCTGAGGGCTGAATGGATTCAAAAACATAACCCAACTTTCTGCTGCATTCAGGAGACTCATCTACACTCTAAAGATAAACACAGGCTCAAAGTCAATGGTTGGAAGACAACCATACATTCATATGGTAACCAAAATAGACTTCAATTAAAGATAACATAAGACAGGGATGGGCATTATAAAATGATTAAAGTGGTCAATGCAGCAAGACGAGAGATAATTAATATATATGCAACAAGCATGCCCTGGTGGAGTAGACAGCAGGTCAATCATTTCCAAAGGAACACAAGACCACATACCTCTGGGTTTGAGTCCCAGAACCAGGGGGACACAACCAATGTGATGTGAACAACTAAATAAAAGTAAGTGGAGTGCTTCTTCCTCTTCTCTCTGCCTGCCTACTCGCCTTTATTCCTGCCTGAACCTTTCATTTTAAAAAATTTTTGTTTATTTATATACACATATATACATAATATACACCCAATGAAGGAGCATCAAAATACATAAAACAATTATTAACAAAACTAAAGAGAGACATTCACAGTGATGTAATAACAGTAGGAAACACAACATCCCACTTATAACAATGGACAGATCAACCAAACCAAACAAAACATTAACAGGGAAACATCAGTTTTAAATGACAAATTTGAAAAGATGGGTCTAACAGACATACCGAACACTTCATCCAACAACTACGGAATTCACATTCTCTCAAGTACTCATGGCACACTCTCAAGGACAGACCGTAAGTTGGGACAGAAAACATGTTTCGACAAATTTACAAAGCCTGAAATCACACCAAGTATCTTATCTGATCACCGTGGTCTAAAACTAGGAATCAGCCACCAAAAAAAAAAAGAAAGCTGGAAGATTTCAAAGTATATAGAGGTTAAAAACAGAATACTCTTGAATTACTTGTGTAAAAGGAAATCAAAGTAGGATTTTCAAAGTACTTGGAGACAAACACGAGAGAAGATGTGAGCTACCAGCACTTCTGGGGAAAAAAGCAGCACTAAGAAGGACGGTTACTGCAATCCCAGCCTATCAGGAAACAAGAAATAAAGCAAATAAACAATCTAATCCTACATCTAAAGCAACTAGATAAAGACCAACTGAAGTCAAAAGCCAGTACAAGGAAGGAAATGACAAGAAAAATCAGAGGAGAAACAAATGAAATAGAAATCAAAAGAAATTTAGAAGATCAATTAAACCAAAAGCTAGTTCTTCCAAAAACTGAAATTCACAAGCCTTTGGCTAAGCTCACTAAGAAAAAAGGAGAGAAATCTCTCATAACTAGAATCAAAAGTGAAGGGCAGAAGTCACAGCAGACACCGCAAAAACACAAACATCATAAAAGACTTCCATGAATAGCTATATGTCAATGAACTGGACAACCTTAAGGACATGGACAGATTTTTCAGAAAAATACAGCTTACTCAGACTGAAATCAAGAAGAAATGGAAAACCTTAATAGAACTATCACAAGCAAGGAAATTTGAAGAGGTAATGAAATTTCCCAAAAAATAAAAGCTCAGTATCAGATGGCTATCCCAGTAAGTTTTACAAGAAAACTTTTTTTCTTTTTTTTTAAAAGAAAAGGTACATGCAGGAATGATGATCAGAGGCTGGCAGGCATGAAGAAAGAAAGAGGCGGAATAAGCACTGTATTTATTTAATTGTACATCTTGGTTGTTTCCCCCAGGCCCAAGGACACAAAACCTGGGTCCTTAGGATGTGTGTAGACTGCTTCAGCTGGAGGCAGCTGATCAAACACTACTCTATCAGGGTGCACCTTGAAATATATTGCTCTCAAACTTTTCCAAAAATTGAAGAACAAGGAAAGTCACGAACACTTTTTATGAGGCCAACATTATATTGACTCCAAAAGTTGATGTCACCAAGAGAAAAAATTACACACCATCATCTCTAATGAACATAGATGCAAAAATTCTCAACAAAATTTTAACAAACCAAATTCAACAATACAATCAAAAGGATTATCCACCATGACCAGTGGGATTTATCCTGGATATATTAATGCATACACATCAACAAGACTGAGAAAAATTCTATGATCCTATCAATATATACAGAGAAAGCTTTTCACAAGATTCAGCACCATATGATAAAAAAAAAAAAAAACTATACAAAATTGGGATAGAAGGAACACATCTAAACATAATATATATGATAAATCTATATATGATAGATCCACAGTCAGTATCAAACTCAATGGTGAAAAACTGAGTATGTTTTCTCTGAGATGAGGAACAGGATAAGGTTATCCACGCTCACCACTGCTATTTAACATCATACTACTGGTCTTAGCCAGAGAAATTAGGCAGGAAGAAGAAATAAAAAGAATCCAAATTGGAAAGAATGAAGAAAAACTATCACTATTTGCAGGTGACATGGTAATATGTGTAGAACACCCCCAGAAACCACATCCAAATACTAGAATTAATCAGTGAGTACAGTAGGAGGCCATAAACACCAATACAGAAAAATCTGTGGCATTTCTATATACAAACAACACAACAGAAGAGGATGAAATCTAGAAAACCACCCTGTGTGCAGTAGAAGTGACAGGATCAGGTGCGTGGAATACAACAGGGGGTGAAGGCCTTCACAACCAGAAGAGAAAGGAGGCCTTCTTCAAAGAGGCAGGCGGGCCCTGGTGGAGCAGCAAGCACCTCGAGAAAGGAACAAGACACCTAGCTCTGGGTTTCAGACCAGGCACAGGGGGGAAAGTGTGAACAACTAATTAAAAAATATATAAAGATGCTTCTTCCTGCCTGCCTGCCTAATCACCTTCATCATTCCTGCCCGCTTGGGAGGGAGGGAGGGAGGAAGCTACAAAGAGATGGAAAGCTATCCCATGCAAATGGCTGGGAAGAATTAAAATGTTAAAATGGTCATCTTACCTAAAGCAATAGACAGGTTAATGCAATCACCATCAAAATCTCACTGCCATTTTACAAGGAAATAGAACCAAAAAACTTTTTTTTTAAAGAAAGGTGCAGGTGGAATGAAAACAAGTAAGAAGGCAGGAAGGGAGAAAGACAGACATTTATTTAATATATGTGAACTGCATCCAGTGGCCTTAACTACTAGATCACCAGGGCGCACATGTGTGTAACACAAACACACACAACACACATAACACACATATACATACAAAGAGTTTTCATCTGTATGGAATAACAAAAGACCTAGAATAATGAAAGCAATCATGAGGGGGGGAAAAAAATGAAGGTAAACAAAAGCAAAAATAAACAAATGGGACTATATCAAACTAAAAAGCTTCTACATCGCTAGAAAAACCATAACCAAAACAAAAGACAACCTACTGGGAGAAGATATTTACACATCATATATCTAACAAGGGTTTAATAGCCAATACATAAAGAAGTCATAAAATAACAGAAAACTCCAATTAAAAAATGAGCAGAACTGGATAGACATTTCTTCAAAGACATACAAATGGCCAACAGACATATGAAAAGATGTTCTTCCTCACCTGTTATTAGAGAAATACAAACCAAAATGAGGTATCAGCTAATACCTGTGAGACTGACTGGCTATTATTCAAAAGTCTGGAAACAGCAAATGTTGGTGAGGATGTAGAGAAAAGGGAACACTCTTACACTGTTGGTGAGAGTGCAAATTGGTGGAACACTTATGGAAAGCAGTATGGAGATTCCTCAAAAATTGAAAATGGAAATCCCATATGAGCCCATCTTCCCACTTCTGAGTATTTACCCCCAAAAAACACAAAAACACTAATTCACAGAGATACACATGCACCTCCATGTTTACTGCAGCATTATTTTTAATAGCCAAGAACTGCAAACTACCTAACTGCCCACTGGCAGATGAATGGATTAAGATGTGATAAAGAATGGACAAAGAACACTACACAGCACTTCATAAAAATGAAATCCTGTCATTTGTGACAATAGGGATGGAAACAGGTCATTATACTAAGTGAAAGAAATCAGGAGAAAGACAAATACTGAAGGTGGGATATGACAAAAAAGTGAAGAACAGACTAACAACAAACCTTTGAACATTAACAAGAGAACTGGGATCACCAGTGGGGAACATGGCAGGGTGTGGGGCAAGTGGTGGTGGGATTCAGTGGACAATGATGAAGGCTTTTTGGTAATTTGGTGGTGGGCAAGGTGTGTTGTCATATATTTGAGGAACGGCTAACCTGCAATATGGGTTTATATTATTTCATAAATCAAAGTTAATAAATCAAAATTTATTTATAAATCAAAATTAAATTTAAATAAATAAAAGCTTTAAAAAGCAATATTCATTTAGAGACCATTGCAAATGTTAAATCGTGAATCTGGTTAATTCCTTGTACTTTTCTGTTAAGTTTGAAATAAAATCAGGATAAAAAAGATTGTGTCAAAATACAAAAATGTGTGTACAGGGAAGGGTTGTAATATAAAAGAAAACTGCAAATGGAACCCAAAAGTTAACAAGAAAAGCTAAATTGTGGTGTCATCTGCCATATAATATACTGTATAACCATGAAGACTATGACACCGAGATATCACCATATTCTTTTTAGCAAAAGTGACAGGTTCAGGGGAAAAAAGAATATCCTTTTTTTTAAAAACTATATAGAAATACACTGAAGAGTTCTAAGTAGGACATACACTAAGATGTGAATTATTTCTAGAAATAGATGCTTTTTCAACTCTTTTTCTTCTCTATATTTAATAAGCAAAACCTGACCTGCATCTTTGTAATATTTAAAATTCTGACATTAAAGAAAACTGGTAAATAAGATGATTACAAAACACGGGAAAGAGGCTAAGATACACCACGGCAAGTGAAGAGAAGCCATATATAAAACACAACAGTAAAACAAAGCAGAAACAATAACAAACTAACTGTGGAGACCCATTAGCAAGAACTTTTGCTGGCACACCCTGGCAGTCTAGTAGTTAAGCACATCACCTCTGGCCAAGCACAGTTCATATGACCCAGGTCACGAACTAGGGCTAGGAGAATAACCAAGACAGACAAATAAAATAAATAAAAATGCTTTTTCCTCCTCTCTCTTCCTGCCTGCCTGCTCACCTTCATTCCTGCCTGCACTTTTCCTTTAAAAAAAAAAAAAAATTGAAAAAAATATATATATACAAACACATACACACATAGGTATTACTGTATCCACAGAGAAGTAAAGCCATGAGAATAAAGAAAGAGCCTTTTCTCTAGGCTTACAAATATATTGTTTAAATATATCTATAAACTTGAGATGGGAGTACTATTTCAAAAACTCAGAACAAAATGCTTCAGTCAACAGACTATAACCAAACAGTTCAAAGAAGTCAGAGAATAACTCCGTGAAGATAAGCACCTTAGCAGAAAGAAAACTGAGTTAATAACAAGATTTGAATCAGACACAGGGACAGGCAGAAGACTATGGAGCCTCCTCTTAAGGGAATCAAAGATGAGAGATGCATTCTGAATGCCTACAGTCTCAGGTTTCCAGTGCCTATCCAAAATGATCTGACTCATAGTCAACCAGCTGAGACAGAAACCCCTCAATTTGTCTGGGATGATAAAATCATATCCTTAGGCAACATCATTTACCTACTCCAGAAATTATCAGAATCTAATACAGAAATAAAATGATTGTTCATTTTCAGTTACATTCAGGAATAATCTATCCTCATTTAACCAGTGGTTAGAATATTTAAAATAATCTGTCATATTAGAGAAGAGTACAGATTTAGTTTTCTAAGTCAAAGTTAAAATGTGTAATTAAGTAACTGATATTAAACTTGGATTTTTTTTTAGTTGAAAATTTTGTGTTAAGAATTTATAAAGGTTGTAAATACATAAAATCTCAAGTCAGCAGGTTTATTAAAGCTGTGTATGTAGAAGTTTGGGAGTGCTTCCCTCTTTAGGTCAAACAATAAATACAGTAACTCCACACGCACATTTTCACTTTCTGCAATTTCAGTTACGCATAATAAACCATGGTCTGAAAATACTATATAAAATAAGGTATTTGAGAGAAAGAACACATCCACATATCTTTTACTATAGTATACTGGTATAACTGTTCTATTTATTATTAGTTATTGTTAACCTCTTATTGTATCAATTTATTTATTAAACCCTATCATAGATATGTATAAGAAAAAAACAAGAATATAGGATATAGGATTCATTATTATCCTTGGTTTCATGTATCCACTACTGGGGAGTCTTGGAACATTTCTTCCATTACTTAAAATGCAGTTGAAAATGGTAGAGGAAATTTAAAAGAGTTGTAAGTGAGGCTAATCAGGAATACAAACTCTTGTCAACCCAAGCTGAATAAATCAGTATTAATCAAAGGATCATTGTCACCTTGAGAATAATGTTAAATTTTAGTATTCTAATTAAAAATTTAACAAGCTATACAACTAAATTTAAATGGCTTACTTACTGCAATCTCTTTTTGCTGGTTAGAAATGCTCGTCTACCAGCTTAGAGTGGGGCCCAAACACCCATCAAGTCACAGATACAGATACAGTCACAGAACAGAGTGTTACTCAGCAGTAAAAAGAATGATACACACCAATACCACAGATGAATCTCAGAAACAAGATGCTGAATGAAAGTTTAAAGACTATATACCCTGTATGATTCTATACATATTAAATTTCTAAAATGAAAACTATAGTGACAGAAAGCCTATCAAGGAGGAGATGTACTATAAAGGATACAAGGGTGATATATCTTGATTATAGTGGCGGTTACACAATTATATAATCAGTAACATTAACATAAACACTGAAAAAAAGTGAATTGTACTATACTTCAATAAAGCTAAAAAATAAAAAATACTAATTAAAAATTTTAATTATATAAAAAATAACCTATACATTTTTTAATTACTTTTCAACCCACATAGCTGCAAACTGTCTTTTCTCTGCAAACAGACTGCCTCCAAGGGCACACAGAACCAGAAATATTGCTCACCTATCATGAAACAGTAGTCCTGATTATGTTCTCTAGTTTCCAAGTTTCCTACAATATACCACTACTCTTATGTTTAATTCATAAAAATTTTAAAGGTCAAAGACACCATCAGAAAGTCACTGATCTCTAACTATTTAATGCTATCTCTCCATTCCATGCTCCTAATTATATCTAGAGTTTCTCAAAATGGACAGTACAGCACACTCCATCAGAGCAGTCTATCAGCTAACAGTAAAAGGATAACGCATAAAAAGCAAAAAGTTTAGTTTCCACATTCTGAAAGAATACCTCTGAAATGTTTCTTTCGCTAAACTAAGCTAATTTTAACAGAGGACACAGAGAAGTCAGAAATTAAGATATACAGTCATTCTTGAAACATGGAGGTAAAAAATATTGATGTAAGTAAGGCGTACTTAAGGAAGAAAGCAATTTTTCCTTATACTTAAAAAGCTGTCCATAATGCCAATTGTCAGCTAGATACTGGTATGTCCTCAAGTTTTCAGATACAATATAAAATAACAAGCTATCTATATAAGAAAAAATAACATATGTGTGTATGCATGTGTGTATGTATAAATACAGATACATATACACCTTAAATTTTAGACTGATAATACAGCTTGTCTAATGTGCTCTGCTCTCGCCCTATATCCTACCAGACCACTCACTCACGGTACTCCAAACTCCTATATGCCATTCCGGGTTCTGGGACTACTCCATTGTTAAGCATCAATATCATGATATTCAATCCTACTAACTACTGACAAAAGATCAAAACATTATAAAAGACATCAATTTTTCACCTGCAGTATCAAAAAGTCCAAGAGTATATGGCTCTCCACCAATCATAACTGTGACTGCATAGTTGTCAAAAACCTAAAAACACAAAAATACAACATTGTTAGTGGAAGAGGATGATCAAAATAGGACAGGACAACTCTTAAGTGAAGACAATGTTTCCTTCCTAAGACTTAATCCTCTTAGTTCATCTTCCTTGTATAATAAAACTTGCCAATACTGTCCATGACCTAAATGGCTCTTGGAAAAATTGATAGCAGGTATGTTCTGGGCTTTCTGCTCTACCCTCTCAGCCTGGATCAAATACCACATGAAGGTTAAAGGTGTCATAGGAGCAAGAGTCCTCTAACCATACGGAATTATCCTATTCAACTTTAAAACTTGAGAAACAGTAGTTTATAGTTTACCTCAATGATCAATCAAATTTCTAAGAAATTATTTCTCAGACATTTTTATCTAGAATGAAAAATCTCATGTATCCATGATCATCTTTCTCCTTTTAAGGTTCAAGACAAGAGTCATGTTGCAAATGAGTTGATACAAGAGAAATAAAGGTTCCCTTCAAGGTATTCATGGAACATGCCCAAGAAATGAGTGGTAGATTATTTGCTGGAATTTCATGAATAAACTCATGTTACTGGGTACAAATCACATAACATAAGCCACCTTGATTACTATCTGATTTATCTGTAAATAGACTGTACAACGCATGACAAACTCCATATAGACTAATATTGGTTGTACTAAGTTATTTGTGAAAATGGGAGGTAACAGTACTAAATGGAGAAACACTGATGCTAATCCATGGATTCCTTTTAATTAAATTACAATTGATAAAGCAATTCCAACTAGGAGCAGGCTGCTATATTTTAACATCAGTGGTGCTTTAAACTTTTGTCTTTCTAAGGCTAGTTTTGTTTCCTGTTTGAAGGACTGCAGGGAGCTTGAGTAATCGTAAACAAGAGTGGAAGTATAGGCATGGGCAAGGAGGTAGTTAAAAGAAAAGTTCTTGAGAACAAGAACGAAATATAAGGGATGTGGCTAAGCCTCAAACCATACAGGTTAATTTCTTAAGTCCTACCTGTTTCTTTTCCAGAGATTCACTTACACACACATATATACATAAAACACCCACAAGCCCACCGTAAAAATAACACCTAATAACCAAACAGACTCAGAAATCACATTTACAAGGACTTAATGGAGAATGAACACAAAAATTCTGATAGCTATCCTTATTCTGAAACAAGATCTACGTATCTCTGAAAGTCTTTTAACCTCAGACATTTCTTTGATTTACAACATCCCCAAATAAGCCAACGCAAAAATGTTATTTTTTTTAATTTAATTATACATTCAAAATCTTCTCCTCTAAAAAACCTGATCTTCCTTCCTCTAGCACTGGCCTACCTCAATCACCTTACTTGCCTTGGGAATGTGTAGACAGGAATGTGTCGACAGTCGGTTCCAATCTAACATAATTACCCGGCCTTTAACCTGTATTCACCCTAAGAGTAAAGCTGATGTCTGAAAATTAGCCTAAAGTACTCATACATTTTCTTCCTTTTTATTTGCAAACAATACTAGCCCCGTATTACACATACAAAGAAGCAACACAGCCCCTGAAACAACACTTAACCAGGGTGGCTATTGCCATGCCAGGCTAATCCTACCTCCCCATCACCACTAAATGGAAGCCTGTGCCTAACATAATTACACCACTGGGTTGGTTAGTCAACCTGGGACAAACACTGGATCCCCAAACATGGACTTGCACAAATGAATGTTATTCTAAATAAATGACTCACTTTGCTAATTTCATTATCTTTGTTGTTTTCATATTCCCTCTTCTAAGGAGCTGATAAACAGCATTTGTGGAAGAGGATCCCCAAATGCTTCTGCTCATGTTCTCATAACAAAACAGGTTTTCTCTACCCCTATACAAGCCAATTTGGACATTCATTCCTACACTAAGACAACAGCTCCCTAAAATACTCTTCTATGTCCTAAAGAGAGTAAGTGGAAACACATCCTTCTTTCCTTGAAGTTACAAGTTCCCCAAAGCATCCCAGAAGACCTTCAAGCACTGATTAATCATTGGCCAAGATATCAAAAATAAAAAAGTCACCTCATTCCAAGATGTAGGGCACACTTCTCCAAACTGAGACCACCAATCTTTAGAATCTTGTCTATTGGAGTTTTGCCTCCCAGCACTTCTTGCAAACCCTTGTGTCACCCCTTCTGACTTTCCACTGATTTTTCAGCTTTTAATTTTAAAGTGTATATAATTTACCCATGAGAAGTCAAGATCTTTAAAAACAGGAAACAAAGGCAGACAACAGAAAAATTTCAGTACACACAGAGAAAGAGTTTTCAAAGGCTATCAAACAATACATTTCATTCACAGATGGAAGCCTTTATACTTACAGTCGGTACATACTCAGATGGAAATTTGTTTGTTGTGTAGGAAATCAGAAGACATGTTTTACCAACGGCACCATCGCCCACGACAACACACTTAATTGTCTGCATTGCTGAAACAGTTTCGTGTCCACTTTAAATACTTCAAATTTGATGATGTCCTACAAAAAGATTAAGATATTTGTTTTATTCATTTGTACTTATATATATTTGTTTTTCTTCAACCAGCAAGAGGTTCACTCTGAGAAAAAGCCAAACTAGCACCCCAATTATGGCTGAAAGAACCTAAACAGAGAAACTGTGACTTGCTCAAAGTTATAATAATACAGTCAATTTTATAAGTTTTGTTCCCTAGCTGTTTTTAGCTTGTTTAAAAGTCCTAAGTAGCGCAAAGTGCAGCATATTTCTCTTTATAATGAAAAAGAGGCTATTTCATAATGATTCCCCCCATGCAGTATACTAAGAATTATTTTGTGAAGCCTTTCCTTCACTTCAGTTACTCACTCCACACAGACATGTAAGTACACATATACATGTGACCTAAACTGTAATAAAAGGTTACTGCTTTAAAGAATAATCCACTTACTCAACCTGAAAGCTATAGTTAAGCAAAACCAACAAGAACAGATCAAAACCACTATCTCCCTGTAATAGATGAGCATTACGAGGAAGTGGACAAAGATCAGGGTGACTCCTGGTCTTCAAAGCTGTTTTAACTCCAGGTTGCCTAGTTATTAATTCAATATTCACGGCATGAAGGGTGAAAACCTACATTTTTATAATGAAAAGGTCAGATCCCTCTAATGCACGGATTTATAATATTTCATCAATTTTGAAATGCTTTTCAAATTTAAATAACTCTAAAATCAGAATGTATCTCAACTGAAGGCTCCTTGCAATCATTACCAGACAATTTTCTCCTACATTATGACAAAATTGGAATAAATGTCATCTTAGAGTAGACAAAATATTTTGTGTTTTCTGAAATAAAAAAGCACTAAATACACATATACACACATGTAAATATATGCATTCCTGTATTTTAAGATAAAATTCTATTTTAATTATAATCCTGTCAATGCTACAATTTCTTATTGGCTAGAGCTGTCACTTTATTAAACATAAAAATGTCATGGAGCCATCTAACTGGGTGAGACGGTGAGCCGCTACAACACACTTTACAACTGAGTCAAATGAGTTATAAAATACCTGCCAATACCTCTGCAAAATGAGGAGCAAATAACTTACAGTAGCACATTTTACCACTCAACAAAACTATCTTGATTTTCTCTTTTTTTAACCTCCTTTTATCCCTTTTTCTTTTCCTTTTCCCTATTATACACTAGAGAAGCATTCATACAACATTAAAGGTTAAAGGTCTTGATCTCTAAACTAACTCAAAATCACTTAAAAAAACAAGCTACGTACTAAAACCTAGAAAAGTATCCAAAAGAGTACCTTTTACTTATTAATACAAAAAATAGGAGTAACTGTCTTTGTATACTTCCTGAGATCACCTCTGAAAAACAGGGTGTTTCTCCTAAAATCCAGGCCTTCTATAGAACTTTTTAATTCAGAGTGAAGGAAAGAAAGGCAAGCAGACAGCTCTGATCAACCTACAGAATGTTTTCCAGTGCCGGAGTGTGCCCTGCTGGAGTAGTGGTTAGGGCCTCCCGCTTCAGGAGGCACAGTCCACATACATCCCAAGGGCGGGGACTGGTGTCCAGGGCCAGGGTAAATAATCAAAATTAACAACAAAGTAAAATAAAGTGTGTCTTCCTCTCTCTTCCTGCCTACCTGCATGCATCTGCTCAACTTCATTCCTGCCTGCACCTTCCTTTTTTTTTTTAAGTGTTTTCTAATGCCTACAATCTAGTTCAGTTCAAGCTCAGTTCTTGTAATTCTGTTTCTCCTGAGATTTATTACTTTATGATGCTTGCAAATGTAGAATTTAATCATAAACACCGGGTAGAAAGCACTGTTTGATCACTGTGGCAGAGACTGCTAGAGGTTTGCCAATTCCAACATGCTTCATTAATTACAGAATTAGATGTCACCATTGTGACTAAGTATTGGCAAGTGAGAGTAAAGTGAGGGATGTGACTTTCAGGATTGCCTAAAAAGCAAGGAGCATGGTCTACCATTCCAAATACAATGGAATGCAAACATGATGACGGGACTGAAGCTGTCATACTGAAACAAATTACAAATCACATGTTAAGGAGGAGTAATACGATAGGAGCGGGCAGCCCTGGATTGACTTCCAAGGACTTGTAGAGAAAGGACTTGAAGAGAAAGGAGGAAGAAGCACTTTATTTTTATTTAGTTGCTCACATTTGTTGTTCCCCCTAGCCCCATGTCTTGAGCCCTGGACCTTGGGATGTATATGGGACTGCTCCCAGGTGTATTAGACTGCTAAGCCACCACAGCACACCCAAGATGTACATTTTCATTTAAGCCCCTAGTGTTTGGTATTTCTCTGATACAGCAGAACTGATTCCTTAATTACTGTATTTTATGTTAGTATATATTACTTTTTAAGTAATGATTTTTAAATATGTTCTAAATTTAGAGGTAGTAAGTATGGGAGAAGATATCTTAATAAATTATAGTAATATCTAAATTTATCAAGTACCTACAAAAACTTGAACCTTCTGCTATTTTGTCTCAAAAACAATATAAATGCCACTTTGTGTTGCTTTGTGTTTGTTTTTTGGAGTACTCTGGTGGAATAGCAATTTGGTCACTTGTCTTTGGCCAAAAGCACAAGCCACATATTCCAAGGGCCAAGTTCAAGACCCAGGGCCAGGGTGAAAATCAAAATGAACAAATAAAGTGCTTCTTCCTCCTCTCTCTTCCTGCCTGTCAGTCTCTGCTCATCATCCAGAATACTAGAATACTTGCTCTTTATGTAGTGGAAATCTTCAAAGTGGTATCTCTGTATGAGAAAAAAACAAGAGCATGTAAGAAAACACTGAAAAATAAATAAGAGCTCAGGGGCACCCCATGGGCCTAGTGAATAAGAGTACCAGACAAAGTCCATATGCATCCAGAGGGCCCAGGTTTGAGACCAAGAGCTTGGAGAACAAACAAGATGAACAAATAAAGATGTTTCTTCCCCTCTCTCTCCCTCTGCCCTGACAGAGGGAGAGAGAGCCTGGAGAGATCACTTAGGCCACTAGGAAACTTCCAACTATTGAGTAAAACATACAGATAAAATACAATTTATATTAGAAGAAATCTGCAATGTTAAGAGACAAAGGTAACAATGTTTAAAACTTGCTGACCATTTTATCCTTTACATGTGATTCTTAAGGACAAATTCATTAATTAAATGCCAAATTCTGATGGAGATCTTTTAAGATTTTTTTTTCTTTTCCTTTTTTAAGAGAATAAGGAAGGAAAAAGAGGAAGAAGCACGAAAGGGAGGGAAGAAAGAGGAGGAAAATACACATCTATTTATAATTGTTCATTTTGGCTTTTCACTCCAGCCGCAGGTTGTGAACCTCAGTCCTTGGCATTTATTCTATCCACACACCAGCATCCCAGTTATCCGACCCACAGGATGCACTCTTTAACATCTTCTTATGGAAGGCAAAGAGAATTCATATAAGAGATGTACTCTGTATATTGTTTGATTAGATCATTAAACATTACTGCTTTGAGATTTTTAGAAGTCTATATCTTTTTTTCTGATTGGAAAAAACAGCCCCAAATCAATCAGGTCTCCTTTTGTACACAACACCTAATCAGCTGGAAAAAAAATCAATACATAAAATAATTTCATTAATTTTAAGGAAAATTCTAGGTTTTAATCTCTACTTAACATTTTCTAAGTGACATTAGCAAATTTCTTAATCTCATTTCACCTGAGTTTTCTCACTTGCAAACAAAATTAACTATATCAAGACGCTGCAGTTGTTATAAACACTAAATAACGAAGCAAATACTCAACATACATGAATTCCTCTACCAAGTGTGCCAGTTAAATCAGTTCTCCCCTATCTATTTTAATCTAGCCAGTTAAATCAGTTCTCCCCTATCTATTTTAATCTAGTAGGTCAAAACATTCACTAACCTTTCTGTTTGCTAGATTTTTAGCTAATTCAAACTTTAATGTACATTTTTCACATAGCAGGCACACCAAAAACAAGTTAAAAGGAACTGACTACATTTGCTAGCTGATGGCGTAAAGACTAAGAAACTGGCACGGCCTGCTGGAGTAGCAGCTTCTTCTGGCACCTCCAGGGGGTGCAGTCCACATACATCCCAAGGACCTGGGTTTGTGTCTTAGGTTCAGTGGAGAAAAACGAAGACGAACAACTAAACAAAATAAATGAAAATTGGTTTTTCCTCCCCTCTCTTCCTGCCTGCCTGCCTGCCTGCCTCTGCCTGTCTTCATTCCTGCCGGCCACTTTACTTAAGAAAAAAAAAACAAAAAACTTCCGGTTCCAAGACGACAGATTGGAAAGCTCTCAGGATCACGCCTCTTCACAGAACTAATAAAACTGCTATTTAGGTGTTCCCTAGAGAGCAGTGGTTAGGTCAGTCACCTACAGAGGAGCAAGTCACATGCCCGTGGGTTCAAGTCTTGGGTTCAGGGGTAAACAACTAGTGTGAAGAACTAAATTAAAATAAAGGAAGTACTTTAAAAAAAAAAAAGCTTCCTCCTCTCTCCCTGCCTGCCCCTACTTGCCTTCATTCCTGCCCTCACCTTTCCTCTAGGAAAAGAAAACTTCTATTTAGTTACCACAACTTGTGAAAAGAAACCAGATCAGTATCTCCTCAAGTGAGGGAACATACACCTCCTTTAAACATAAGAGAGGCTGATCTTTCTCAGTGCCACAGCTCTCTCTTGTGAGATTCTGGGCTACTGGAAAAACCAATGCCACCCAGAGTTAACTGCTCCAGTGAGCAGCCTGGAGGAGTCGCTGAACAGGGGTGGGGGGAGGCCTCCATAGAGTGGAAAGAGAACTAGCACTTGGGAAAATGGGATACCCAAAAGGGAGAGAGTGGGCACAGGGGGCCGTCACCAGAGAAAGACATTGGGGGAAAGAGCCCACCCTCTCAACCATTCGCACACTGGTGTGCTGTTGGGCCCTTCTAAAATTCTACTCCCAGGCCTAAAGGTGTGATGAACACCTGCTGCTGGGACTTCAACCTCTCTGAAAGACTGTGGGCTATGCTGGATCCACAGCCCAGTTGCTGACTGTGGGTACACAACTCTGTAGGATTTTTTGCTTATACCTGTGACTCTGAGGGAAATCACTGCATTCCCTACGCCAACTCCAACCCTGTAGGCTGGACTCTCAGGCCTCAATACGACTCACTTTAGAACGTCAACAAATCCAACTAGTGTTGATATCACACAACTAAAGAAAGTCCAGTGGTCAAACCAAGATCAAGGTCTATTCTGCACAATTCAGCATTCTAACACATATCACTATGTCAAGGAAGCCTCATCCACTGAAATAATAAGCACACAATGCTAAGCAGAATAGGGTGAGAAATATACACGAAATGATGGATCTAAACAAAACCCCAGGAGAAAATCTGAATACAACAGACAAGCAAACCACCTGACAAAGACTTTTACGCAACAGTGATAATCATACTCACTGAAATCAGGAAAATGGAGGAACAAAAAGAACTACAGTAAAGAGTTGATATGGGGCAGCTGAAGACAGAAGTGAAGGAGCTTAAGAACACAACCAAACAAAAGAACACAATAGAAGGGCTCAACAGTGGGTGGGAAGAAACCTCCAAAAGAATCCATGAGCTAGAAAGATAGGGCAGTGGCATGCACTCAAGCAGATGAGCAAAGAGAAAAAAAGAAAAGAAACAGGGGGAAAGGCCTGTTCGTCTAATGGTCAAGTACACATGGGAGCTGTCCCACATATATCCCAAGGTCCTGGGTTCAAGACCAGGGGCCAGGAGACACTACCAATGTAAACAACTAAATAAAGTACTTCTTTCTCCTCTCTCTTCCTGTCTGCTTGCCTGCTTGCCTACTCACCTTCATTCCTGCCTGCACCATTCCTTTAAAAAAAAGAGAGAATAAGAAAGAAACAAAGTCAGCATGAGACTTAAAGGATAACATGGAAAAAAGCAACATTCACATCATAGTGGTCCCAGGAGGAGGAGAAAGAAAAGGCAGAAACTGTATTTGAAGAAATGGTAACTGAGAATTTCCCTACCTGAGGAAAGAAGCAGACTTCCAGACCCAGGAAGCTCAAAGAGCTCCAAACAATAGAAACCCAAACAGACCTACACCAAGACACATCATTATTAAAATGTCAAAAATACAAGATAGAGAATCTTAAAAGCAGTTAGAGAAAAATGAGTTACATACAAAGAAACCCCCATAAAACTGTCAGTGGATTTCTCAACTGGCATGATATATTCAAAGTGCTAAAAGAATTTTTAACCAAGGATACTCTACCCCATTGTATTATCACTTAGAATTAAAGGAATGATAAAAAAAAAAAACTTTTCAGATAAGCAAGTTAAAGTATTCATCATCATGAAATCAGCTTTACCAAAAAAACACTAAAAGAAATTCTATAAAATGTAAAGAAACCCCACTGAACAGCAAGACATCAAAATATAAAAAGTGGGAAGGATAGGAGAGTGAAAATGTGAACAGTTACAAGGAGCTCAAGACTAACTTGCTTTCAAGTATAAATAGGACACAGGCATAGAACTTTGATGCAAATCCCAGGTTAACCTCAAAACATATCTCCAGGAAAAAAAATAAAGTAGAAAACAAAAAAGGAAACCAGTCCCAACAAAACTGCTTTCAAATCACCTAAGAAGAGAAAGAGAAGAACAAAAAGACTGCAACAGAAAACAACAAAATGGCAAGTTACTATGGATAATAATGTCCCTAAATGTCAAAGGATTGAACTGACCAATGAAAAGACACTTTCTGCTTCACTCAGGAGACTCATCTTCTTTTAAAAGATAAACATAGGATCAAAATCAATGGTGGGAAGACAATCCACAGTCAAATGGTAAACGAACAAACAAACAAAAAAAGCAGGGATATTCATACTTTGATAAGCAGACTTACAACTAAAGAGAATAAGACAGGGACAGATATTATATAATGATTAAAGGGTCAAGAAGAAGACATAGCATTTATTAATATTAATGCACTAAATGAAGGAGCAACAAAATACATAAAATAATTTTTTTTAAAGGAAAGGTTCAGGCAGGAATAAAGGTAAGTAGACAGGCAGAAGAGAAGAGGAAGAAGAACTTTATTTCTTTCATTTAACTGTTTATCTTTGTTGTTTCTCCAGTTGCAGGTCTTGGACAAATGACCTAGGGATGTATTTATTGTATGTGAACTATGCCATCAGGGTATACACCACATAAAGCAACTATTAACAACTAGAGACAGTAACAGCAATACAATAATAATAACAGGAGACTCAACGCCAACACTTACAACAATGGACAGATCAACCAGGCAGCAAATTAATAGGGAATAATAGTTTTAAATAACAAATTTGATGGGCTTAATAAATACATACTAAACAATTCATCCAACGTCTACAGACTTGACATTCTTCTCAAGTATTCATGGAACATTCTCAAGGATAGACCATATGCTGGGACACAAAATGTGTCTCAACAAATACACAAAGATACCACATCTTATCTGATCACAAAGGCTTAAAACTAGAAAACAACAACAAAGAAAAAAGAAAGCTAGAAGATTTCAAAATATTTGGAGGTTAAACAACATGATTCTGAAAGACTCTTGAAAGTACTTGGAAACAAGAATAAAGACATGAGCTACAAGAATTGATGGGATGCAACAAAATCAGTAATAAGAGGAAAGTTTATTGCAATCCAGGCCTACCTTTAAGAAATAAGAAAAATTGCAAATAAACAATGTAACTCTACATCTAAAGTAACTAGAAAAAAGAACTGAAGTCAAAAGTCGTTAGAAGGAAATAAAAAACTTGAGTAGAAATAAATGAAATAGGGGAAAAAAAAAACCCAAGACTAAGAAATCCAACCAAATAATTCTTATTCACGGAAGACTTTTATATTCCTTTTCAGTATTTACAGTTCCGTCCCTAAAACAAAATTATCTCACTGGTACTGAAACTGAGGTATGACAACGGACCCTACCACATTATCTTTTAAAAACTAGGTTTTTTAGTCACAAATCATCATTGCCTACGTGGCAAAATAGTGAAAATCTGACAGTCCTATTCCTGTTAAGGTTGAAATCAACTCAGCAATTCCAATTATCATCTCGAACGACCAGAGTCATCTGGAAAGGTTTGTTAATTTGAATTCCTGGGTCCTCACCCCAAATCTCAGAAATCAGAACTCAACACTCCCTATGTAATTCTTAGGAGCAATGCAGTTTGAGAACCAGTACCCTACAGAATAGGAAGACAAGGAATATCAGTAACAAAAATCTAAAATAAGAGAAACATCACTGGCATTTTAGGTCACCTAGAAGTGTGTTTCTTAAAGTAGACTCCAAATTAATAGCTATATGAATTAGCTGTATCAATGAGGCTTTTTACATAGTGAGTAATGAAAAGCTTACAATGGATATTGAGAGATCATGAACCAAGTTACTTCAGAAGTCAATCACTGGTTGAACTTCTTTTATTCTCAAGTAATAAATTAGCAAACACTTACATAGCACTTACCATGTGCCATACACTGTTCTAAACGAATTACATACATTTCATAATTTTATCCTCCTCATTTTACAGATATGCGAGGCTCTGGCACGCCGTGGTGAGGCCATTTGGTCAGCTGTTTTTGGCTGGCAGAATCCACATGTATCCCAAGGATCCTGGTTTGTGTCCCAGGACTGGGGGGAACAACCAAAATGAACCACCATATAAAAACCTTTAAATAATACTTCCTCCTTTCTCTTCCTGCCCCCATGCCTCTGCTAGCCTTCATTCCTCCTGCACCTTTTCTTTAAAATAAAAAATAAAGAGAAGCTCACTGAAGTTTTAATTAAGTCAAGATTACTCCACCAATAAATGGCAGTAAAATAATTTAAACCTATGCAGCCTATAAAGTCCCTCTCAAAAACACTCTATTATACTACCTCTCATGAGAAGTGATGTTATATTATTACTAAAATAAACATGATTAATGTAAACAGAGGCAAGATATATAATAGTTGCCAGTATTAGGAAAAGTAAGGCAGAGGAGGAATCGAGAAACAGAAATTAAGCTCATTTCCTGTTTCTTCACTCAGCAGACAACTAATGAATTTGGGGAGAAGAGAAGCAAGAGAATTTAGTAAGATAAGAGACTGTTTCTGCCCCTTTCTTCCATTTCTTTGGCTTCCTGACCTGACAACTCGGCAATCTGTTGGAATTTGGTTGTGGGGCACCTGTTAAGAGCCCCCAGGTGCCAGACAAGCTCTACCATTCTAGCAAAGTAACGTTATTAGTAAGGCAGGTTGCTTAATTTCTCTGTAGCTCACTTTTCCCTTTTCTTAAAATGAAAATAGCAATGCCTTCCTCATGGGTAAGTTGACTGACTAAGACAACACATGTGAAGAACTTGAAACAGTGACTGAGATAAAGGAAATGCTTAGCACACACTACACTACAAGTGACTGAAAACACATCTAAGTCAATACAGTTTTAAAGCAGCAACAATGCCAACCCCATTCAGGGAAGGTGCACATGATTTATAATTATAATAGTCATTGTTTTAACTACGAATGAAGCCAAACTTAGAGATATCATTACAAAGGTGGTCACTGCAGAGTCAAGTTCCAATTTAAGGATATACTGCAAAGCATTTCACATGTTTTATTAATTAATAATTTCCTATTAAAGTGTCACCAGTGACCCACAGCTGGGGAGAGAACAGACAATCAGAGGTGAGGCTTTGGTGTTGCAATATATACACGCCAGTTTCAATAACATAGAAGCAGCTATGGTGCACATATTTGTGTATTCTATGTTAACTTCCTGTTTAAAGAATGTCAAATCATTATTGCAGCAAAGAGGTTACACAGTATTATTTACCACTGTTACGCAGTGGCTAAAAAGATTTTTTGCACCAATAACGAAAAACTCTCTCTTTGATCCTAAATGACATTCTCTTGCACCAGAACTTAGAATTAGGACTGAGCAACTTAAAGTTTAAAAATGAATCTGGGTGCACCCTGATGGAGTAGCAGTTAGGTCACCCACCTCCAGAAGAGCACAACCCACATACATCCCAAGGGCCTGGGTTTGTGTCCCAGGTCGGGGTTAACAACCAACGTGAACTAAATAAAAAAATAAAGTGCTTCTTCCTCCTCTCTCTTACTGCCTGACTGCTCACCTTCATTCCTCTCATCTTTCTTTTAAAAAGTCTGCCAATGATAAGGAAAATAAATTGTTATCTTCTACATTTCTTCCCAAGTATTTCTCATGCCTATTAGAGAATCACACCAAAACCCCTGTCTTCTAGGTTCTTAAATGCTTTGGGGTCCATCTAGTTTTCTCAGATCTTTAAGCATTGAATTTAATGAAGTCATAGGGGTCCTCTCTTTAGCATTATTACTGGCTGGCTGCCAACTCAACTCCACCAGACAACCCCTGGAAAAAGGATTTGTGTGCCTGAAGGGGGAGACTTCTTTCCCACTACAGATGCGATACCCTGTACCACATGGTCCATTCTTGACACATGTCACAAACAGTATATACCAAAAGATGAGGGTGCACCCTGGTGGCCTAGTGGTCTATTATGCCTGGGCGTAGTCCCACATATATCCCAAGGTTCAGAGTTCAAGACCCAGGGCTGAGGAGAATAACCAATGTGAACAACTAAATAAAAAAGTGCTTCCTCCTCTCTCTTCCTGCCTGCCTGCCTGCCTGCCTGCCTGCCTATCTCCTTCATTACTGCCTATGCCTTTCCTTTAAAAAAAAAAAGTATACAGAAAAATTTGAGGTTAAGTACTTTCAAGTAAGTGTGTTTTACAAAATATATGTATGTATATTATATATGCATACACATTTATATACAAATATTCTCAGAATATAGGGAGGGTGTAGAAGCTCTTCATTCCCTGCCCCCATCCTGACCTTATTTCTATGTATTTTAAAGCTGTATTAAATATTAACAGCAAACAATGACTAAAAGGCAAATCAAAGTTTTGATAATCCAATGTGGCAAAAATAAACTTGGTCTCTGTTCCAGGTCACAGACACAGAACTCCAAAAACTCTGGGAATTTCCTAATGGAGTCTTTTGCTATTCAGAATGAGCCCCTTCCAATCACACACAAGTTTATACAAATGATGATGTGGGGTGGAGCCCCTAGACAGTCTCAGGATGGGACTGCTTACCAGAAAGACAAAATGATTAAAGGGCTGAAACTTTCAGCAACATCTATCAACCCACAGGGACACAGCACTGGAAACTGAGCTTTGTGAAAACTCTTGAAACAAGGAGATTTGCAGCTGCCGAATTGGTGAGCACACCAAAGAGCGGGGAGGGAGCTTTGGAGGGAACAGCAGCTCTGCACTCTCACCTCTGCCCTGTGCCTCACACTACATGCCCCCTCCACTGAGGGCTCCAGGGCTATACCCTTAATGATAAACCAGTTAAGTGCTAAGACGTGCTTTTCTTGAGTTGAGTCATTCCAGTGAATTACAGAACCTGGAGGGGTTGTGGGGAGTTTGAGGGGACTGGTTGTAGAAATCCCCAAATGTGTAGGCAGAAGTGTGAATAGCCTGGGAATCCCACCTGCAGCTGGTGCTTAAAGTGGGGGCAGTGTTGAGCTGAGTCCTTAACCTGTGGAGGCTGCACCAACACTGGGAATAGTGTCATAACTGAACTGAGAGAGCTAACAGAAGGGATGTCAAAAAAATACCTAATTCACACTAACCCAAAATACAGTTGTTTTGTTTAGTTTTTTAAAGGAAAGGTGCAGGCAGGAATAAAGGAGAGTAGGCAGGCAGGCACACACAAAGAGAGAGGAGGAAGCATTTATTTATTTTAGTTGTTCATCCTGGTTGTTCCCCTACCCAGGTCCTTGGGATGCATGTGGACTGAACCACTAAGCCACCAGGCACTCCTCACTAATGTTTTTATTTGAAATGCAATCCCCCTGAAATAACCCATTTTCAATTGGGGATACAGGAAAGAGGACGTACTACAGAAATCAAGGAAATAATAGCCCTGAATTTCACCAGCTCTCCTTACCTAACCAGTGGAATAGCTGGTCTGGTTGCAAGATTAGATAGCATAAATAAAGTCAGCACCATTTATGCCTCCTATCGAACACAGTCAACTTCAGAAAATGCAGTTTACATAATCTTTTTCTATAAGTTACAGCAACATATCTAAAGTACAATTTTTTTTAATATCTGCCTGTGATTATGAAGTAACCCAAGTACTAATTACAGAGATGCAACTACCCACTCACATGCATTCAGGTGTCCTAACGCACTGCTGTGCTTGGTTCTGTGTCATATTGACATGTATGACTATAAATGAAAACAAAAAGTACATATATCTGGGCAAAAGAATGAATCTAGACCACTCTCTAATACCATACACAAATTAATTCAAGAAAGATTATAGACACTTGGATACAAGACTGCAAACTATAAAATACAAGATAACACAGGCAAGTCATTCCATGTTATCAGCCTTAGAAATATCTTTGGGGACTCAACTCCAATAGCAAGGGAAACAAAAATAAACTAATGGTACTATATCAAATTAAAAAGCTTTAAAAGCATAACCAAAACAAAGACAACCTATTGACTGGGAGAAGATATTTCACATCACACATATCTGACAATGGCTTAATAGCTAATAAATAAAGAACTCATAAAACTAACAACCCAATTTAAAAAATAAGCAGAAAATGGACAGACATTTCTCCAAAGACGACATACAGATGGCCAACAAGCATATGAAAAGATGTTCTTCTTCACTTACTAGGGAAATGCAAATAAAACAACGAGACTGACACCTTAAACCGGAGAGACTGGTTAAGATCCAAAAGTCTGGAAACGACAAATGCTGGTGAAGATGTAGAAGAAAGGGAACACTTTTACATTGTTGGTGGGAGTGCAAATTGGCGCAACCCTTATGGAAACAGTACAGATTCCTCAAAAATTGAAATGGAAATCCCATGGATATTTACCCAAACAAACACAAACAATGATTCGCAGAAATATACGCACCCTCATGTTTATTGCAGCATTATTTACAATAGCCAAGAATTGGAAACTACCTAAGCGCCCATCACCAAATGAATGGATAAAGATGTGGTGTATATATACACAATGAAATAATACACAGCCCTTAAACAGATGAAATCCTGTCATTTGCAACAGCATGGATAGAACAAAAGGAAATTATGCTAAGTGAAGTAAGAGAGAAGAAGACAAACACCGGATGATCACACTTATATGTGAAATATAATGAAACAAAACAGTAATTAACCCTTGGGCATTAAACAGAACTAAGGATACCAGTGGGAACGGGGTAAGGGGTGGGCGCAAGTTGTGATGGGGGGGCCAATGGACAATGGCCAAGGACTTTGGTAATTTGGTGGTGGGACGAGTGTGTTGTCATATACTTGAGGAATGGTTTATATTATTTTATAAATCAAAATTACTGCAATAAATATTAAATGTTAAAAAAAAAGCCTATGACTGACCTTGCATGTTCAACTAAGAATACCATATTGTTTAGAAAGTTCTACTCCAAAATCCTATTATACCTACACTATAGTTACCATTCTCCCAAAAACGAACACTACAGCTTATCCATGAACAACGTCACTCCCTTGTAAAGCTGCGGAGGAATCAACTCCCAGCTAGAAGTCTGCCCATTCTTGCTAAGCCCAAATGGGTTTTCTCCCACAAAGGTGTACATGATAAGGATCATTATCATTACCTAAACTGTTCAGTCTGAGTGAGTGAGTGTGTCTCTATCCAATTAGACGTTAAATGAGGACTTACTACGCATTGTAAAAGGAATGTTGTTAAACCCTGAATGTTTGGCTTCAAACAATTTTTGAGACCTTAATCACGAGTTCACCTAATATTACCTAAAAAAATCAAAGTAAAAACTTTTAAGAAATATCCCTTAATGAATTTAATTATCATTTTGCAGATAATCTGGCCTAAACTCAAAAGACTTGCCCCGAAGCCATACAGCTAACACCCATATATCCTAAGTCTATTCCACCTCTTCAGACTTAGAGCGAGTAGAGAACAAGCCACACAAAGGCAGCTCTTTTCGAACTTTATCATGGTTTCAGAATCCTCGGTACACAGGAAGTAATCTAGAAAACTTCTGGCACTCAAAGTCAAAGCGATACAGTTACTGCTCAGTTTATTGCCTTAATAAAAAACCCACAAGGAGCTTAACATGATCAGCAGTTTGCTCAGTTTTCAATAATAAATACATCTATTGTAATTTTAAAAATAGGTTAAAACTGGAATTCTGTAAAGTATCTTTCAATTCAGCACGCCCTGGTAGAACAGCAGGTAGGTCAATCATCTCTGAAGAATCAGGTCACACACCCCTCCCTGGGTTCAAGTCCTGGGTCCAGGGGAATATAACCAGTGTGAACAGCTGAATAAAAATAAAATAAAGATGCTTCTTCCTCCTCTCTCTTCCTGCCTGCCTACCTGCTAGCCTTCATTCCTACCTGCACCGTTCCTTCATTTAAAAACAAAAACAAAAAACATCCAATTAGTAAAAGGTAGGACAACCCTGTGATGGGAGACAGTTCCGTGTCTCATGCTCCTATATATAAATCTTGGGTACGCTTAGACGGCCCTTAGAGGCCCTGACCACTCCACCAAGGACATGCTGTAGGATTGTTTACAGCAAACACTTTGAAGGACACAGCGATGTCTCCCCTCTGAACAAGGAACAGGCTTACTGCCTGACTGCTATCAAGTGCAGGCTCCCCACGCTCAGTGGTCCTCAGCCGGGACACAAGCCCACTGCCTCTCCTGGAAGTCTCAGGGATAAGGGAAAGCAGCACCACACCAACTCCCTGCTCCTGCTCCTGGCTGTGCCTTAAGTAATCAAGTTCTTTGTCTCTAACCCAGGAATCTGTGTCTTCTGCCAGCAGCCATGAACAAAACAGCAGGTTAACATATTAACTTAATAGGA
The DNA here is from genome assembly GCA_004363575.1 of Solenodon paradoxus. NCBI lineage: Eukaryota > Metazoa > Chordata > Mammalia > Eulipotyphla > Solenodontidae > Solenodon > Solenodon paradoxus. Next base: position 315,260 of record RJWH01001213.1, on the reverse strand, counting down.
AAGTAAGAAAGTAAAAGACCAGGTCCACTTGATTAACTGAACTCTGGGAGAATCATTTTGCTATAAATTTAAATTTTGCAGGTAAATAATACAGCAAATTGACAGTTTCTCAAAATAATTATTAAAGACTAGATCTTTGATATTTTACCCATTGTCCAAACTTTTCTTCACAGAATGCTCCTGAAGTCATTGACAAATATCTCCACCTTCTCTTCCTCACTCTCAAGCCAGTCAGAACATCTAGGAGTTAACTGGTTGTTTTAATTTATTTAAGTTCCATCAACTAGGTGTCTATTCTAACTGGAAGAAATTAGTGGAGGCACAGAATCTATCATCGAGAAAGGTGGCAAATTGGCACACCCTGGCACGCCCTGGCGGTTTAGCAGTTAAGTCTGCCACCTCTGGCCAGCAGTCTAATATCCCAAGGACCCAGGTTCATGGCTGCAAGGCGTGGGACAACCAAGATGAACAACTAAATAAATAATAAAATGCTTCTTCCTCCTCTCTCTGCCTGCCTGCCTGCTTTTGCTTGCCTTCATTCCTACCTGTACCTTTCCTTAAAAATAAAAAGTGGTTCCTCACAGCAAGAATATAAAAATAAGAAATTTACTAACTTGTTTTGCTTTAAATAAGGTTAATAAAATTTTTAATACTTTGAAAAACATTTTGCACTCTCCTATAGCTATGAGTAATCTCATTTCCACCCCACCCCCAAGAAATTCATTTATTCACCTCTAGGATTAGAGGATTAGATTACATTTCTTTTCTAGAAATGTAAAGGACAAGTTCTCTACGATACGTATCTGAGAGACCTCTTGTTGCTTTTCTCGTTGACTTGACATGAGTTGGCAAGTATCTGCAAAATGAGCAAACATTTTACAAAACAAATTGTCAAGTAATGAGACATAAACTCAAACAAAAATATAAGCAATTATAGCGCTACTACAGCTTTTGATTATCAGAAAAAATACTGGATTTTTTTTCCTCCTCTCCCATAAATGTAGTTTTTCAATTTTCATAAAACAAAAGCAACTCTGGGTTTTGACAAAAACATAGCATCATCTAGAATTCTTCATGCATTTCTCTCAAAAATGACTGCAAAACCCTTAAGATTCCCAATTGCCAGTTAAAGGCACTAATACATGAAAAGTATTAGATGATAAATATTAAGAGCTCATTAAAAGCAATAATTCCAATTCCTCCATTTACTGTCACTTGTGGAAGAAATTCACAAGTATTCTGAAGTCACATGTGAGAGAGCAGGAAAGCAAGTCAGGAATAAGGGTTCAATGGGTCCTTGAGATGACAAAAATAACTGTCAGGGTAAAACCTGCTAACAGCAGTACTCATAATTATGCTTTTATGTAATAAAAGATGTTTTCATCAGTGCTAGAAGTCTGTTGTGTCAATTTCATTTCTGAAAATGACCTCATTCTAAAATGTACAATATGATAATAACATTAAGTCCTTTTTTACTGTAGAATCTTCCTCAAACTGGCAAATCTAAAAAGTATTAACCAAGGTCATCATTTTATATTGTACCTGTGAACAAAAAAATAACTGTAACCCAATCAAGCACACCCTGGTGGAGCAGTGGTTTACCTCAATCGCCTCTGAAGGAGCAAGCCACATACCCCTGTGCAGGGGGTTCAAGTCCTGAGCCCTGGGGGAAGCAACCAGTTGTGAACAACTAAATAAAATAAAAATAAAGATAATGTTGTGTCTTCCTCCTCTCTTTTCTTGCCTGCCTGCCTACATTCCTGCCTGTACTTTTCCTTTAATAATTCAAAAAAAAAAAAAAAAAAAAAAGTAATGTAATCCAATCAGTAAATATTTAAATAAGTTGTATTATTTCAAAACAAGTAACTTGGAAACACTGATTAATATACAATATATAACAATACTAACAAAGTATCTGATTAGAAGAGAATAGAAGTAGGTGTACCTCTGCTGTTTAGTGGCTAAGGTGCAGGTCATGTAAAAGTTCAAAGACCTGAGTTCATGATCTGAGTTAGGAAAAGGAAAAAAGGGGAAAAAGAGAAAATGGAGATTATAATAAGATTCCCCCTCAAAAATACTCAAAACTTGTGGATCATTCATTCTACAAACTTTCATTAAGCACCAAAACATAGCTATATCACCTGAAACAAAGTTCATGTCTCCTGAGGCAACAACGGGGGCAGGGAATGGGGGTGGGGGGAAGTGGGGGGGTGGGGGATACAAACAAATCAGCATTAATTTCCCCCACCCGCCCCCTCCACACACACATCCTTCCTTCATAACATTACTTACATTGACATTCTTCTATACAATTTTCCCATTCTTATCTTTTAAGGGTCACATAATCTTATTCTATTACAAAAATACAAGGAATTATTAAACATGAACAGACCACCCCCCTCAGTTTTGTAGAAAAGATGAGATAAGGAAAGGTAAGAGCATTTCAGTGATGCCAAGTCTTGAATCTGAATTTGTGAAAGCTCTGAGAGCCAGACAACCTAGGAAAAACAGAACTAAAATTGCTCAACCGTTTTTTGGGAGTTTGTTTTCTTTTTATTTTTTAAAGGAAAGGTACAGGCAGGAACGAAGGGGAGTGGGCATGCAGGAAGGCAGCAAGAAAGATGAGGAAGAAGCAAATTCAGGGGTATTTGGCCTGGCTCCTTTCAGAGGCCATTAATCCAACTGCTACTCCAACAGGGTACACTGCTCAGCCAGCTTCAATGATGGCCCATCTAATCAACTGCCAATTGCCTGATACTACTGCATTATCCAATATAGTTTGGTCCTTATTTAAAAATTCATGGCTTTATTCACATGATCTCCCAATCCCTGGCCTTACAACTCATCCTATTTCTATCCTAACTTACCACCCAAATGTCCCACCTTATCTGACGTGTGTGTCCCTAACTACTCTAGCTATCAGAATCTGCCTTGGTTCTCTGAACTTCTTGGCTCTTAAATCTCGTCTTTCTTACTCCTCTCACCTTCATCCTCCATGTTGTAGCTACAGTCTCTTTATAGTTCTAAAACATACTAAGTCTTGTCCTGACTGGTCCTTTGTATTTGCCCAGAGTACCCTCTCCCTGGCTTTTCAAGCTGCTGTTTACCCCTAAGAAAAAAATGTTTTAATTTTGTTAAAATCTTTTTGATTGGGAAAAAATAGGCTTTTTAAAACAACCAAATATGGGTTACAATCTAAGCTCCAGTCCAATGTGTATGACCCTGGCAAATTACTTCACTTCTACACCTTAATTTTCTCATCTACACAATAACATTTAACTCTCAAAACTGCTGTAAGGAGAAATGAAGTAATGTATATAAAGCAATTAATACATCAAATAATACACCTAATAAGGCACCTTATTCTTATCCTCAATTAAAACTTGCAAAAACCAAAATGGCACTAGGCTAAAGATCAGAATTGCTGCTGTTAAGTGTAAATGTCCAAACACTGTATGAGAGGAAAGAACAGCACCCGTGCTACTGCTTGACAGCTGCTTGTGAGCTCCATCAATCCTGACAGCCCCTCGACTGTGAACTCAAAGTGCAGTCGACATACATCCCGAAGACCAGGGTTAGCATCCGAAGACCAGGGGCGACCATCAAGATGAACTAAATAAAATAAACAAAAACGTTTCCTCCTCTTCCTGCCTGCCTGCCTGCCTACCTGCCTGCCTGCTCGCCTCCATTCTTGCCAGCACCTTTCCTTTTAAAAAAAGACAAAACAGCAACTATACAACCAATATTTCTGAAGTCTTTAAAATGCACAAAGACGACAACATGTAGTCGCAACAAAAGGTCAGAAGCTTTAGAATCAAGCAGCATAAAATGCCATTCTTGGGTGACTGGCAAGCCTTTGTCTCATATTAATATCATAGGCTGTAAGAATTCTAACACCTCTGTTCAGCAGTTAACACTCAAATACAAGCTCTTATAATTATGAATGTGAAGTAACCCAGTCAATTTAGAATCTGATAAACTAAGCAATCTGATTTTTTCTAGATTCATATTCCCTTCTTTTTAAAAATTGCTTTATTCCTTTTGTATACACTGCTGCATGCCATTTTGTATTGAAGCATTAAGGATACTGAGCTCACACCTCAGTCTGTATTTCACACCACACCCCTCACTAGAATTCGTGTCCTTTACCACCAACTAGTTCCCTCCTTCCTTCGCTCCCGCCTCCCTCCGATAGCCAGTCCTGTCCTGCAAATTTTGAGGTTTTTGTTTTGTTTCTTTATACTCCACGAGTGAAACTATCCTGTAACTAACCAGCTATCTATCATGAAACTGTCTTTTTCTTTCTGACTCACTTCATTTAGCATGAGCCTCTTCTTGTTACTGCGAAAGGCATGATTACATCTTTTTAAACAGCTGCGTAGAATTCCATTTAGCACACATAGGACAGCTTCTTCACCCAGCCATCAGTCGAGCGGCATTTAGGTTGTTTCTATGTCTTGGCTATAGTGAATTTAGTGAATTGTACTGCTATGAACACAGGGACACAGATATTGTCTCTTACTAGTGTTTGTGTTCTCTGGGTACATGTCAAGAAGTGGGATTGCTGGGTCAAGAAGTAGCTCCACTGGGGGGGGGGGGGGGGGGGGTTGAGGAATCTCCATACTGTTTTCAAAGAGACTTAATTGACATTGCCACCAACAGTAAAGGAGAGTTCCTTTTTCTCCACATCCTCTCCAACACTGTTTCTAGTCTTTTGACATGGGCCATCCTCAAGAGCAAGAGGTGCTATCTCAATGTGGTTTTTATTTGCATTTCTCTGATGCAGAGTGAAAAAAGCATTTTTTCATGTGTCTGTAGGTCATCTGTGTGTTTTCTCTAGAAAGATGTCTATTCATCTCATCTCTCTATATTTTGAGTGGAGTGTCTGCTTTTTTCTTGTTGAAGTGTATGAGCTCTTCATTTTAGAGACAGAAGTCCCGTGCGATATATGGTGTACATTACAAGTATCTTCTATGATTTCACGGGCTACCTTTTTATTTTAATGGTGGTTTCTTTAGATGTACAGGAAGTTTTTAATATATCTGATGTAGTCCCAAGTTATTTTGCTTAACTTTAGTTTCTACAATTTGATCTCTTTTTCTGAGTTTTAGTTTCTATGAGTCGAACTTTTTGGTTTTGTTTCTTTAGATTCCACATAAAGTGAGAGCACACTATGTCTTTCTCCGATTTATTTCACTTAGCATAATAATGCCTTCAGGGTCCAGTCATATTGTGGCAAAAGGCAGGATTTCCTTTTATAGTTAAATAATATTCCACCGTGTGTCCACAGCTGTGCGCACGCATGCGCGCAGACATACCTTCTGTACTCATTCTCTGCAGCTGCACACTGAGGTTGTTTCCATGCCTTGGCTATGGTCAATTATGCTGTATGAACGTGGGGTACACTTATCTCTTTGACATCGTGCTCTCTCTCCCTTCAGATACATTCCCAAAAGTGGAATTATATTTCATGTTAGTTTTATTTTTATTTTTAATTTTTTAAGGAGAGGAAGAAACATTTAAGGAAGGAAGAAGAGGAAGAAACACATTTCCTTAGTCACTTTTTCGTTTTTCACCTCGGGGCCCAACAAACTAGGGTGCTGGGCAATATGCGGTCCATACATGGGTGTCTCAGCTGCCTGAGTTGTGTACCTACTTTAAATTCTGAGAAATCGCCATACTGTTTCCCAGTGTCTATGCCAATTTACAATCCAGCAGTGTACAAGGGTCCCTTTTCCTCCACAGCACTGCCAGCATTTGTTAACTCAGCTCTTTGAGGCCAGTCACTCTAGTGGGGTGAGATGGTGTCTTGATGTGGTTCCCTAACCGCAGCGGGTGCTAAGCATCTCTTCAGGCTCCATGGGCAATGCAGCAGCTCATTCTCAAGAAAATGTCTATTCAGATCCTTTACACGTTGTAGATTTTCCTTTTTGCTACTGAGCTGTAAGAGTTATTAGTCCCTCATCGGATGTATGGTTTGCAAATATTTTTCCCATATTATGTAGACTGTTTTATCACTTTGTTGACTGTTTTCTGCACACAGTTTTTTAGTTTGATGTAGCTCCAACTTATTTTTATTTCGTTGTTTGTGCCTAGGTGTCATATTCACAAATGCACTGCCAAGACCCACTTCAAAGTTTCCTATCTTTTCTTCTAGTTTTATGGTTTCTAGTCTTAAATTTAAACTATTTCAAGTTAATTTTTGCAAGTGGTATAAGAAAAGTATCCAGTTTCATCCTTTCACATGTGAGTATTCTATTTTCCCAGCACCATTTGTTGAAGAGACTGTCTTTTCTCCATTAAGTATTCTTAGATTCCTTGTCAAATATTAGCTGACTACATATGCATGGGTTTAATCTATGAACTCTCAATTCTGTTCCACAGGCCTATGTGGCTGGTTTTTATGCACATATCATACTGTTTTGATTATTATAGCTTCATAGTATAACCTTAAACCAGAAGTGTGATGCCTACCACTTTTTTCTTCTTAGAACTGCTTCAGCTATTCAGGGTCTTAGTGTCTTAAAAAAATTTGTAGAAAAAAATTTATGGCAGCTTTAGGATTTTCTATACATAAAATCAGGTCAACTACAAAGAGAATTATTTCTTTCCAATTCAGATGCCTTTTATTCTTTTTCCTTTCCTTGACTGCTCTAGCTAGGACTTCCACTACTACTAAATAGGAGAGTGAAAGTGGGCACACTGTCATGTTCCTGATCTCTTAGAGGAAAACTTTTCAACCTTTCACTGTTAACTATGGGCTTGTCATATATACCTTTATAATGCTGAGATACATTCCTTCTATACTTAATACAGTAAGAGTTTTTATCATGAACAGATGTTAAATTTTGTCAAATGCCTTTCCTGTGCCCATTAAAACAATCATAGTTTTTTTGTTGTTATTTTTTCCTAGTGGCTCAGGTGGCTAAGGTGCTGGGTTTGTGACCTGGGGTTGGAGGGAGGAAGCTCTTTCATTGTTATTAATTTGAGGTATCTCACTGACTGATTTGCATGTGTTGAATCATTGTTAGATTATGATGAATGAACTTCTTGATGTGTAGCTGAATTTGGTTTGCTGGCATTTTAAGAATTTCTGCATCTATATTATCAGGAATACTGGCCTGTAGCTTTCTTTTATTTTATAGTAGTGCGTTTTTCTGACTTTGGTATCAGGGTAATGCTGGTCTTGAAAAATTAGTCTGGGAGTGTCCCTCTTCTGATTTTTTTTGGCATTAATTTTTTTTAAATGTTCAGTAAAAGCGTGAAGCATCTGACCCTGGGGTTTTCTCATTGGGAGACTATTTCTTTTTATTTCAAAGGAAAGGTGTAGGCAGGAATGAAGATGAATAGGCAGGCAGACAGGAAGAGAAAGGAGGAAGCACTTTATTTTTATTTAGGTGTCTATCCTGGCTGCTCTCTCTGGCCTGAGACGTAAACCTGGGTCTTTGGGATTTTCCATCTTTTTTTTTTTTTTTTTTTTAGAGGTACAGACAGCAATGAAAGTAAGTAGGCAGGCAGGCAACAAGAGGAGGAAGCAGCATTTCATTTTATTTTAATTTAGTTACTCACAATGGTTATTTTCCGCCAAACTCAGAACGCAAACCCAGAGGTATAAAAAGCCTATGCTCCTGTCACTAATCATTACTCCGCCAGGGTGCACCAAGAAACACTATTTTATTCAGCTGTTTCATCACTGGTTGTATCCCAGTGCCTGGGTCTTGAACCAGGACCTTGGAATATATATGAACTGTGTCTAGTTTAAACCACTAGGCCACCAGGCACGCCTATTTTATTTAATTTTAAAAACAAAATATCTACTAAAATTAAAAAATCGCCAAGACATACTCAACAATTCAGAGGAGCACATCAGGGACACCCTGGTGTCCCAGAATTTAAGCGGGGTGCAGTCCACATCCATGCCAAGGTCCCTGGTTCAAGACCAGGGGCCAGGAAGGCGACCAATGATGAACAACTAAATAAAGTGCTGCTTCCTCCTCTCTCTAGCTTCCTGCCTGCCTACTGGTGCCTTTATTCCTGCTTGTATCTCACACACACGCAGAGCATGCCCTGGTGGCTCAGGAGTTAAGCTCCCACTTAGGATGTAACCACAGTTCATATAAAGCACAAGGTCCTGGGTTTATGGCCTGAGGCTGGGGGAACAATCAAAAACAACAATAAATTTAATTAATGAAATGCTTCTTCCTCGCCCTGCTTGCCTGCTACTTTCATTTCTGCCTTCCTTGCTCTTAAAAAAAAAAAAAAAAAAAAAAAGTCATCAGGAACACACAGGTGACACAGAAATTGGGGTAGCTAAGGTGTAGTCCGCACAGAGTTCAAGGATGTGGGTTCAAGACCCAGGGGAAGGGAGAGGGAGGAGAAAAACCCATGAGCAAACCTGGTCTAACAGCTAACAAGTCCTGATAAACTCAACAAAATCCTTATCAATTTCATGAGAAAAGGCAGTTCATTTAAATGCCCTGCAACTGTACTTGAACAGCCAAAAGATATTCACATCATTTGTCTCAATAATTCCACTTCAGATAATTTATCTAAAAGGAAAAAGAATTCTTTATCAAGAAGCAATGGAATGCTAATACTAAACACTTAATGCAATGGGAAAATAATTAAGTAACTATACACCACAGGATGAAATGCTATACATATTAAAAACGGTTTGAAGACTAACATAGTAAAACAATGTTAAAACATATTAGCTACCAACCTTGATAAAAAATAATTTTGTGTATTCTAATGTGTGAAAAATAAATGCACTAAGTTAACAGTAACTGTGTTGAGATACATTTGTGTAATGTTTATTAAAAACAAGATCCAGGTGTGCCCCCCGGTGGAGTAGCAGTTAGGTCTATCACCTCCAAAGGAGCACAGGCCACATACCTCTGGGTTCAAGTCCTGGGTCAGAGGATTGGGGATGGAGGGGGAAATAGCCAGTGCAGACAACTAAAAATAAAAATAAAGTGCTTTAAAAAAAAAAAATCAAAAAAAAGACCTAAGCATCTAATAGATCTTATACAACCTGCACAAAATCAGGACACAAATTTGAACCCAGAACGTCTGCTACAAAAGATTTCCATTCTTCCAAGAAAAAATTCCATTAAATATGAAAACCAGCAAGATATCTAAGTGCCTATTGTAACACAACACTAAAATAGAAACCCTGCTTCAAAGGCCTTCAAAACATTTCAATAATTTACTGAATAACTACTCTGCACAAACACTATGCTAGACAGCCTGGCATTCATCACCTTGTATAATTTATTGGTTAAGTGAAAGAGACCAACACAATTGTAGTCTGACTGCTACAAAATTACACTAGAAACTCCAAGTGTCAGAGGTTTTCAAAGAGTAACAAATATGAGAGTGGTCTAGAAGAACGAAAACAAATCTCTAGTTAGATGGAGTATCAGGAGAAAGTCTACAGTAATGCCAACCTGCAAAGAGGAAGAAACATGCAAAAAAACAAAAAGAAAACGATGAGTCCAAGTCACACAGATTGAAAGCTAGGTAAAGGAGTTTTCATTTAACCTGGGTGGGGATTAGGAGATAACCATTTCTTTCTTAGACATGAACAATTTTTTTTTTAAGATTATCAATCCTGTACCTGTTTTCCGATCTGAACTATCAAAGGCAACAAAAGGTAACAAGATAAAGGAACTAAGTCAAGAAACTACTTTAATAATTGAAGGACCTATATCAGGGTAGTAGCAAGAAAATTAAGAAATAGTTGGCCAGTTTTGGGGTGGAGATTAGTTTATTTAAGGAGCTAGTAAATTATAAGGAAGATATTTAGTTTGGAAAAATAAGATAAGTTTGTATCACAGATGAATGAAGAAATTTAAAGAAATCTTATGATCAGACTACCATGTTCTTAAAGCACTCTTGTGAAAAACAAATGCAAAAGAATAGTCTTTTCAGGACCTTAAGTCTATCAAGGATGAAATCATGTGCCAGCCTGTATCAGAAATCCTACATACAAGCATAAATTTGCAGCAAAAAATATATCCGTTACCTAGGCAACACACACTAAAGAGTGACAAACAGAACCTGTCTTTAAAAGTTTACAAAGTGAAGTGTCAAGTACAAAACTAACCATGATATTTAGTCTTTTTTTGTCATATCTAATGAGGCCAAGACACCTACATTCAGATTCTCACAGAACTGGTTATAAACCATAAGTCACTGTTTAAAAGAATAAGACAAAATTACCAAGACTCTGAATCAAAGTTGACCATCAAAACTGATGTAAAATCTGTTAATGGGGTGAACATCTACATAAAGTAGTCAACTGTATACTTGAAGAAACAACAACAAAAAATAAGAGATGCTATAACATCGGCACCAGTCTACATCAATGCAGTACAGCAAGCATGACTGCAGGTATTTCTCCTTGGTTATAGTCAAGTTCAAGCCACTAAAAGAAATCAAGAAAAACAAGAAAAAAAAGAGTTGCAAAGACTGAAAAGAAGAAAATTATACAAAAGACACTATTTTGGGAAGCTAAGCTCCTATAATTGCACTCTACATGCATAATAGAATACATTTGCTTTATGTTTACTTTTAAAGAGCTCACATAAAGTTAAGCTTAACAGTACTCATCACTGATTAAAGTGATAAAAGTAAAAGATGAAAGATTAGTCTCGCCGTGGTAGTCTAGCAGATAAGGCCACTGAACTCAGGTCTTCACTCAAATGTCATCTTAGAGTAAGAATTTCTCTAATTTTCTCTAACTACCTTCCTCTAAACTGCACCCAGGCACACCTGTGACCCAGGTGGCTAAGGTGCAGACCATGCAGACCTGAGAGACCTGGATTAGAAACGAATTTTAAAAACAACCCAAGATCTACCGAACCATGAAGCACTCTACTTACTGTCTTCTACCAACCCCCAGCACTCAATTCTCATTTTCTCCACTTATCTCCAACTCACTAATATGCAAAATTCAAGGGGACAGAGCTTTGTTTTGGCCTATTTTATTCATTGATATATCCCAACACCTAGAATAGTGAACAGAGCACACAAAGAGTGTTGAATTAATAAATAAGATAGTATGAGTCAGAGATGCAGCAAGTTAAGAACTCATTCTTTGGACTCAAATATACTCTTGAATATTATATTAGGGTTCTTTAAGCTCCTAAACTCTTTCCAATTACAGTCAGAATAAAGAATAATAAAACAAAATGTAGACCATTCTGAAAAAAACCTGAACTAAAGGAGTTAACACCAAATGTTTAAAGTTAACCAGTATCATTTTCAAGAAAACAGTGTATCATAAGCAACTCTGTTCAGAGAATACACAATTTTACCCACTTATTTTTAAAAAAAGGATGGAAGGCAGAAATGAAAGCAGGCAGCAAGAGAGGGGAGAGAAGAAAGAAGGAAGAAGCATTTTTATTTATTTTGGTTTCCCTCAGCCCAGGGTCACGAAGCCAGGTCCTTGGACTTTACATGATTTACTCCCCAGTTGCCAGTTTAGCACCTGAGCCACCAGGACCAGTCAATTCTATCTACTTTAAAACCAGCAAAAAGAAAAAGAAAAGAAGGATATTCTCCTAGAAAAAGCTGGATACCCAAAAAATTGTGTATCAAATTGTATTGGTAATTGTACCAGTGATATAGTTACTGTAACAAATTTACAATCCTAATTTTATAACTAGAAGATGCCTCTAATTTTGGAACTCACTCAGATTTAAGTCAATTAAGATAGTGTATAACGAACTTAAGAAGTCATATCATTGCCAAAGAATTATCTTTAGAATCTAGGTTTTTATAAAAGACTACTGATTAGCTCTATTTGAAAAACTGCTTCTCTGTCTTAAGTATAGGTATTTAGATATTTTTAAATTTTCTTTTATTAAAGAAACATCTCATCGTCACAATAGAAAAAAAAACAGAGCAAGAGAAATTTACATTTTATAAAAGCGTTAAGTCAGCATGTGCTGGTGGTTTGGCCACCACAAGCCACATACATGCATGGACCTGGTTTGTGTCCCAGGCCAGGCGTAACCACCAAATAAATAAATGCGAAAATAGCAGAGGCAGCATGTTCTGGTGGCTTAGCAGTTAAGTCCTCAGCCTCTGGTGGCCATAATCCTCCTATATCCCAAGAATCTGATTTTGCAACCTGGGGTCTAAGAGAACCACCAAGATAACAAAGAAAAGCTTCTTCAAATCTCTCTTCCTGCTCACCTGCCTACTCCCCTTCATTGCTGCCTGTAGCTTTCCTTCAAAAAAAAAAAAAAGCCGGCAGAGGTAGAGAATCTGGAGGCACAATGTTGCGGTATCACGCAGGCCCACTGTCTCTGGCTGAGCAGAGCTAGAGCTCACTTGCATACCAAAGACCTGGGTTCTTATCCCAGGATCAAGGGAAACAACCAAGATATACAACTAAAACAAAAATAAATGAAATTGCTTCTTCCTCTGCTCTCTTTCTGCCTACTTGCCTACTTGCCTTCATTCCCGCGTGAACCTTTCATTTAAAAAAAAATGTGGTATCAGAAGAAAAAAAACTTGTATCTTCAACACATGACATGACAACCTTGATCCTGAAGAAAATGTATTCAACTGTCAAAGACTATTAACCTACTTCAAGTAACTAAGATCATCCAACCTAAACCCCCAACCCCAACCCTGATGTACAAAGTTAGGTCTTTCCCAACTCTCCCATATTTCTAGAGATAATGACAATATAAATGAAATGAGTTCTCTGATCCTGGCTCTGGTTTAACTAGAACCAAGGACAAGTTTTTAGGAGGAAATGTTTGTTTTCCATTTGGTTTTTGGGTTTTGGTTTTATCTTCTTGAGAGAACTAAAAATTATGCCAAAAAAGGCAAAAGATTTGTCAAAGAAGTTACATACAGGTTGCTGTCACAAATTCCTAAGATATCTGTGTGTGAACAATTATTAATTCTTTGGCTTGCAAATAAGCATTTCATGACTTTCAGAGCATTAAAGTGGTCTGCCTTTCCCTTGGCCCAATTTTAAGCTGAGATGGAGCTACCCCCACACAGATGTGTTTTATATAAAACATACTCAATTCCATCCTGATAAACCACAAAGTAGCAATTTCTGTACAGCAGCTCTTGATTAGGGTTTAAATCACAGCAAGATCATCTATGGCTTCTGCTAAAATTTACCATTCACCTGCCTCAAAAATTTAGAAAACTTCCTGTTTTTCTACCCAGGGCCAACACTGTTTGGTCACACTAACAGTCCTTAAGTAGGATGGAGATTACTAAGTACCAGATACCATTTTCTCAGAACTTTAAAGGATGTTCCCAGGGAGGGGAAGTTCAAGAAACATTGTATTAATAAACAGCTTCTCTGATCATCTAACCTCTCTGAACCTTTAACAGACATATACATATGGGAACGCCCTTTGTGGCTCAGGTGGCTGACAGCCGAAATGTGGACAGTGTAAACGACGTCCAAGGACTAAGGTTTGATTGGGGATGGGGGAATTAAAATACTTCTTCCTCCTCTCCCTTATTTCCTCTTTAAAAAAAAAAAATACATAAAATATACAATAGGAATTTCCAAGATGGGGATATAATAACTAGGATTTCCAGTGTGACACACACCCCCACAAAAATATCTTTCAGTTATCTTAACACATTTGAGAAACTGCATGACTCTTAGAATTTTAATTATCTCCCCACTCCCATATCTACTTGTTTATAAATTTAGAATGACCTAATATTTCCTTTTGCTCTCTGCTGCACAAATCAATCATATGGCTTAAAGTAACCCAAACATCTCTGTGAGCTGGTGTTTCGTGCCGCAGGCACTGTGCGCACTGCCACGCTGCCCATAGACGAGGGTGTCAGAAGCTGAATTAAACCCCAGTGCTCTAACATGACACCAACTATCCATTTTGTCCCTCTTATCTGATAAATTAAATTTTACATTTCAAAATTTATTAATTTATTTTAAAACCCTACTGCTATTTAACTCCACAATAAATAAAATTTTCTGGGAAAGTAGTGCTATAAATATTTTAATTCCATTCCAGAAGATTTTAAATGAGCTCTTCTCACAGCATTCAGCTAGTGGAAACAAATACTATTTGCTATAGGGAAGATGAATTATAATGAAGATGACTGAAACACAGATAACAATTCTTAAAGAAACTTTATTCCTTTACTTTCTACTCCTCAGCTGCTTTTTTTTGGAAAGATGCAGGCAAGAAGGAAGGTGAGCAGAAGCAGACAGGCAGGAAGAGCCGAAGCAGCAGCATTTATTTTAGTTATTCATCTTGGTTGTTCTCCCAGGCCTTGGGACACACACCAGGGTCCTTGGAATGTATGTGAACTTCAACAGCTGAAGGCAGCTATCAAACCACTACTCCACCAGGGCACATCTGTTAAAATGAGGTTTCAAAACAAACTAAAAACATTCTTAAACTGCTCATCATCAAATAAACTGTAGCAGAAATCTTGTTTATGCTTTCTTCTATAAAATGTATCCTTCTCATACCCCTTAACACTCGTTAATACAATTATTTTTAGCCTTTCCCCAAAACAAGACTGAGTTTAAGACTCGTTAATACAATATTCTTTTATTCCACCTCCATCTCACCCTCTGATTTCATTTTCTCAGTGGATTTGTTTTCAACCTCTTCTATTTCAGCAGGACTAACAATGTAAACCTTTTGGCTGAAGAGAATAGGAGCAGCTCACTATCCAACAGTAGATGGCTTCATATTGCCACCTGGGACACAGAGACCGGATACAGTGTGCCTGAGACATCTCCCCCAGCTCTCCTGGGGTCTGCGGCACTTCGCCAGTCAAGAGCAGTCACTCGCTCACCTATCACTCCAGTGTGGCCGGCAAATTTCTCTGTATCTGCCTTGACTTGAATAGGACTAGGAAACACAACTCCAGAGGATGCACCGTGCAGAAGTCAGTGCTGGTGAATTCCCCAACACCAAAGAGCTCAAAAAGGCAAAATATTAAGAGAAAAATTCAACCTAGTACATTAAAAATAATTTTTTCAGGACAGCTGCTAAGTAAGATTAGGTTTTAGTCACTGACATTCTCAGTTATAGTTCATTTTAGTTTTAAAAAAAAGCAAAAAGCTTTTTATAGTTCACTGTCTAAATGCCAACTTTTGTCTTTCACCTGTTTCATAACCAACAATTACATGAATTATCCTGATCACACATGCTCTTCAGAACAACTATTTTTCAATAAAACATCATTTGAATTCAAATGTATAACTAATACACGAAAATGAAATTTAAGATTAGTTAGTACCAAGAAGGCAATGGCACTTCAACTTTAAACTCATCTGATCTTGATAACGAGTGCACACATGAAGGAATTCTACAGAATAGGCAAGAAACTTAATTTCTTTAGATATCCTAGGCTTCACATCTACTTTCAGATTATGATCCCTGCCATAAATTCTGGTACACTGCCTAAAAGCAAACGAGTTATACTTAAGTAGGGGAGTAACTAAAAATGAAGTACCCAACATTTTTTCTGAAATTATTTAAGAAATCATGCTGGCAGTGCTGAAGCTGATGCTTCAAAAAGCTTAACATGCATAAAATTCACAGAGACCCGGTCAAAATGCAGATTTTGATTCATTAGGACTGAGATGGAACTTGAAATTTCTAATGCTTTGCTGCAGGTCCACAGACCACACACTGTCTATTTCTTACACCCTTGCTCCTATGATACTGGTTAAGATAATGAATAAATTTTAAAGCAGTAACAATCCCCACTTCCTTTAATAATTTTTACGGTTCATGAGCTTAATGTAGGGGAGGATGGTTATTAAAATGTTGATGCTTGTGTAAAGTGTAGATGGCTTCTTAAAGGTAGGAGTCCTCAGGGAGGTTGTGACAGCAAGAGCAAACACCTAGAGCACATGATATTCACCACAGTGAATCCTCTTAAAGCACTTCACATAGATTGACTGCTCTGAGTCTCCCAACAGTGAGGCAGAGACTCTGCTAGCCCTTCTGTACGAAGATAAACCTGAGTCACAAAAGACATTACTTAGACTGCATATAGCTAATAAATGGCAGAGCAGGATTTAAATCCAGAGTCCACACTTTCAATCATTATACTAAACTATCTCTCAAGAACACACAGCAGAAATAAAATTGCAAAATGAAATGGCTCACTTTTGGAGAAAATGATGCAAGTGTTAAAGTGCAAAATATTTTTAAAAAAAAAAAAAAGTTAAGAACTGATGCCTGGTGAGTACTGAGACTTAACACACGGCTTTCTGCTATATTAGAAAGTGCTCTGGACTTCAGTATCATAGCCAAATAAGTATTTGAGAAAACAATCATTTTCTCAAATATGTCTTTTAAATGGGGGATTATTTTGGTAGCAAAACACCTAGCTTCACTTCATGGGATAAGTCTGAGAACAATGTCTCAAGGGTGATTACTAAGGAAGACTTTTGACATCCAGGACTTATAATAGCACTGACAGGCACAGCTAAAGTGACAAGCAAGGAAAACTTTTTTAGCAAAAGTATTTTGGACTGAAGGGATGAGTAACTAAAGTAGACACTGGTAAAAGACAAAGCATAACATGATCAGGAATTTGATACTGTTGAAGAGAGAGAAAATGGTAAAAATAAGCTGCTATGTGCAGAACATTAAAATCTGAATACATTTCAGTGAGAACTGTCATCAGAAAAGATTTTCTAAGCAATGGTAAGCAGTCTAGAGAGTGCATCTGCAGGTACTAGACTAAACACAGCTACAATCAAGCAAGAGTAGATTAGTAATCTTCACTTCAATGAGTCGAAATATGGATGTAGCTGACCAAGCACCGAAACACAGGCCTATGGAATATGCAGAAAGAGAAAACGTTAATCCACAGACATCCCCACATTCACTCATCAACATTTCTTGAGACCTACTATGCATCTGACACTATCCAAGGTGCTAGAGATACAGGGAAAATTAATATATTTGGAACAGTACAATGATTAAGGAATGATCATAAAGATAAAAACAAAGTACAGAAGAATATATAATCTATTTATCAGATGTTAACAAAATAGTAAACCCTTTAATCCTATAGAGGAAGTAGCCTTAAAGTGCTACTAAGTTTTCCTTGTCCTCTCAGAAAAAGATAAAACCTAACGCAACGAAGAAATGCAGCTAAAATGTACCTATAAAAATACAACTTTTACTTCTTAAAAAAAACCTATCAATACTATTCCCAGACAGGCACAGTAAGTAAATTATATTTCAAAGTTTTCCAAATGTGACATTTCTTAGATCAAAATATTTTATTAGGTACACCCCCATGGCAAAGGCAGTTGAGGTACAAGGCACGTTTAAAGGTCACAGATCCAGGCTTTTTAAAAAAAAACCACTTCATTAATGCAATCACTTTTAAAATAATTAGAAATGCTTTTAATAGGCCATAAAATTACACATACAAAAGGTATCCTAATAAAGGAAAACAAACTTTGAAGTTATAGGAAATGTCAAGATTTAGTCTTGATGGCTCTAAGAATCTCACTGATGTTTCATTTATGTCCCCAACTACTCTAGATCTTAACACCTACCTCAGATTTCCAAAATAGTTATTGAGCCCAGGTTATTACATAAAAACATTTTAAGAGCAATGTGATACCTTTCAGGTCTTGAAGAAATTACTGGAAATGAGTTCATTTTTAATACTTGGTTAATTACCCATCTTTTGTCTCCTAGTCTCAGTCTAAAAACTGTAAATTCAAACTATCCTGCTGTATTTTAAAAGGAAAGATGCAAATGAAATGTGCATATTTAAATTTCTTAAATACAGAAGTCTAGAAATAAGACAGCAGATAAGTGTTTTATATTTTTTTAAATAAAATACCACACTATAGCAAACAAATGTATTTCAGAAGATCCAGGCTCCACACCCTATCCAATCATCCCCAACACCTACCTACACAGTACCGAAAGCTGGATTTAAACCTGCCACTTCTTTTAAGCATTTAACAAGCAATCTGTTCTCTCCATACAAATGAGAAACAATAGAATAACACTTGTTCCAACAGGATCTACTCTTATAACAATGCCATTACACAACTGGATCTCATTTGCTTTACAAGGCTAACATTTTTTCTGTTACTGTACCCTGTAGTCAATGAAGAATATACAATTTAGGACGTACCTAACATTTTGAGGAACAAATACTATGATCCCCAAAACCGGAAAAATGTTATTCACTTAAGTTTTTTTGGTTAAAAATCCAAAACTCGTTCTTACAAAACTGAAGTGTCTAGCGAGCAAAGATCGGCTGTATTACGAACTGATTTCACCACATCCTTGCCACAAAAAGCGCACATACGTCAATTAGGTAAATCCTCTGCATCTGTAAGTAATATGGAAGCAGTTAAATAGTCTGGGAAAGTCCTTTTAAACCAAAGAAATGCTCCCAACAAATAGGTTCACTTCAATCGAGTGCAGTCAAAGGAACTTTTAAAGTTACTGCCTTCATAAGTGACGGTAGATGCTGTACTACAGTTTATTTCTAGCACAATCTAATCTTGAGATGCTAACCTTCCTAGGTTTTAAACGAATTTGAGACGACCAAGATTTCAAAAGATCATCTCTGAATACGATACGTTGAAAAGCAGGCAGGATATGCTACCGGGTAACCAACAAAGGTTGCAAAATGCTGTCTCAATTTGCTGAGTCCCTGACTTGTAGGAGTTAAAACTCTCACCCCTTATACTGCGATGACGTAATCTTCCACATTGCATTTCTCTAGGACTCAAAGGGGAGAAAAAAAAGAGGGGGGGGGCGAACAAAGAACATTTTCCCCTAATAAGAGGAATTAAGCAAGCGGCAGAACGACAGTTTCGGAAGGTGGTTAGGTAACTACCCCGAAAGGGAAGCTTCGGCTGAACAGTCGCAGAAGCAAACGGAAACGGTCAGTTGGAACTCAACCTGAAGGAAGAAAGGAGACTGGAGAAACAGCGATCAGACCCACCCCGCTGGGTCGAAACGACCGCAGCAACGCAGCGAAGGGCAGGCAGAGCGCGCCGGCGAAGCCCAGGCGGTCGGGAAGCCACCCCCCGCCGGGCCGCCACTTCCCCGCGGCGCTGGCAATTCCGCTCCCCTCCCCCCGCCCGCCGCAAAATGTCCGCGGCGGCGCCGGGCGAAGCAGGAAGTCCAAGCCGGAGAGCAGGGGCAGACCCAGCCCAGGAGCCGCGGCCAGCGACACCCCGCTCGCTCCGGGAGCCGAATAGCCGCTCCACGGCCGGGGCCCACGAGCCGCCGCCGCCGCCGCCCGCCCTCGGGGCCCGCGGGCCGGCCGGGGGGAGGGGAGCCTCGGCGGCCGGGATGGGTGTGACCCCTTCCTTTCGCAGCTGCCGGGTGACAGCCCGGCCCGCCGGCGCCCTCAGGCCGGCACCCCACGCCCAGGCTGCGCACCCCTCGGCCTGCGGAGGTCCCTCGCCTTCCCCGCCGTGACCCCCTGTCCTCCGTTCCCCTACAGAATCCGGACCCGCGCTGGCCCGGACAGCGCCGCGCGAACCGGGCACTTCCCCGCGCTCCGCGCTCCCGGACTTCCTGGGCCCTCAGACAGGGGGTGTCTCCGCGGACGGGGAGAAGAGCGCTGTGCACCTGGGACGGGAGGGACACGGGAGCCGCTCCCGCGGGAGCCTCAGACCCCGCACTCACCTCAGCTCCTCCGCCGGGGCGTTGGCAGCACTGCGCGGGGTCTCCTCGGCTGCCGGACAGGGGCACGCGCCTGACGTCAGCACGCAGGAAACGCACGGTTCGGTGCCCGCGGAAGTGGGAGGGAGGGGAAGGCGAGCGGAGGCTGGGCGCTTGCAGGCGTTGCCTAGCTCTCTCGTCCAGGCTCGGCGCATCTGCTGCGCACGCGCAAACCGAAGCCTCTCGCTCTATATGGGTTGAGCTCCGCACCTTTTTCCTGTGGCTGTATTTTAAAAGACTATAAACAGTTTTTGCAAAGTGCTTGTATTAACATTTCTTTTGAATGGTGTAACCTTGTGAATCGAAGTAATATCCCTATTTTCCAGAGAGGCTTCTCAAAGAGGAGCAGTGACTTCTCAAAGAGGAGCAGTGACTTCCCCAAGATCACACTGCTAGCGGAAAGCCTCCGAACCTTCCGCGCTCTTCCCATCTCTGCCTATACCCTGCAGTCTCCAGCTACCTCCGCCTGCGTTTGGTTTAGAGGCTTCCCCAGCACAAAGCCTTGTTTCTCCAGACCGCCTCTTCACTAGACTGAGTGGCTTTCAACACTCAAACGTCACTCTGCCTTCTTGATCATCCTCTTCTCAAAACACTTGTTTATCAAATCTTTCTCAAGTGCAAGTTTTGGGTGAATAGAAAACTTCATGGTTGTTTCAGATGTTTCTTGGTGTTAGAGGGAAGTAACTTATTTTAATAGTTCTTTTATTGGTGACTACCACAGCAGTTTGCCAAAAAAAGATAGCTATTTTCAATATATATGAATTAATAGTCATATTTCCTTTTGAACTTTTTAATTGCACAAGAGAATAAATTTTTGAGTTTTGTAGGCATGGTATTAATAACTTTATGTGACTATTAGCTAATGTAATACAGCATCCTATGAGTTAGGAGCTGTTACCCCATTTACTGATGCACAAACTGAGGCTAAGAGAAGTGAAAGGACCTGAGTCAGGTCACCAAACCATCCAGCGACAGATGGGACTGGGAGAGGAGGCAGGCTCTAATTGACCACTGAATTTTCATACAACCCAGCAAGTTAATTCTAGAGAAATCAGAAATTAGGCTTTTCATTTATATGTATATGTATATATACATATATTCATACATATGTGGGTATACATATGTGTATATTTAAATATATACACACACATATACATAGTTCAAAAAGATTTTAATCAGTTTTTCTCTCTCAAAAACACATTGGGAATATCTTTCCATGTAAAATAAAGCCTTGTTTTAAAGTCTGCATTCTACTATGTGGGCATTACAATATTTATCCAGTATCCAGTATCCTGTTGAAATTTAGGTTATTTTTGACTATTGTAAACTTTTGACTATTTTAAAAATGTATAAGCTTAATTTCTCAAATTCGAGGGCAAATTGGTTGTTTTCTCCCTCTTCAAGGCTGGTTGGCAGTGACCTTTCCTTCATCCTGTCTCACAACCCTTTCAATGTCCCCAGACAATGTTTGCCCTTTCCATCAGCAGCAATATCTTGATGGGGTGTCACCCAACTGCTTGACTTACCCAGCCTTTATTCTGAGGACAAGGACTCACTGAGCACTTTGTCTATTATGTTGTCAAGTTTTTGTCAGAGGGCCCTCCCCCACCTTTTCACAGCCCCAAAGGGCAGTAGCATTACTGCTAGATTCCAATTTACCCCTTTCATTGCTGTTGGCCCAGACTCTCGCCTCCTACTGCCCTGTTCCCACTGGCCACAGCTGCCTCATTAACAAGAGGAACAAACTGTGGGTCTCTAAACTCCCCGTCCTCTGTGGTTATCAGTCTGTAGAGTCCATTCCTCCTTCTGGTCGCAGCTCTCCGTTTTCTCTTAGAGCAACCCCTCCAACAAGTCTTAATGCAGGTGGTTTCTAGAGGAGACTCTTTCCCAGGGATCGATCTGTGACCTTCACCATTCAGAGATTTTAGAGAACCCTCTTGCCACAGTATTTCAACAAAGGGCATAGAAACCAATGAAAACCAATGAGATCCATTCTGGAACTTTGGTCCCAATGAATGAATCTATCTGCTGATGTAATCATGACACCATCTTCTGCAAAGAGAAAACCTGAGAATCAGACCAAGACAGACAACAAAAACAGCTGAAAGACAGAGACTGAGAAATCTAGGCCCAGTTGGATGGTTTGAGCCCTTAAATCCAATCTGGCTTCACTTTTCTGCCATATTAGTCAATAAATTCCCTAGACGGCATGAACAAAGTTGAATAGGTTTCTGTCATTTTTAACTGCGACTTTCAATGAATTACTCCACTGCTCCTGTCTCCAGATCTACCTCTTTGTGATGCTTGCCACTGCCCTCTATGGGAAGGCTCCCAAATCTCTAGCTCCTCCAGCCCCTATACCCACCCCCATTTCCAAAATCCAAAGTCCCATCTGCACCACTAGCATCAGACTTCAGCCCAGCTGCTCCACATTACTTGGTGTCTGTGTCTGCTATTGACCCCTGCACTCTTGTATGCCCAAGGATTACCAGTCTTTTAATTTTGTTTTAGAGGAAGGAAGCAGGCAGAAATGGACGCGAGCAAGCAGAGGGAGAAGGAAGCAGCATTCTTATTTGATTTATTTAGTTGCTCATTTCGGTTGTTCCCCATGGCTCTGGGCCCCTGGGCTTTATGTGGACTGTGTAGCAGTGCAGACTTAACACCAAACACCATGACATGCCTGAAAACCCCGTCATTCATTTGTGCATCTTCTCAATCAAGGATCCACAATGTTCTTTGTCTTCAAATAAAATTCAAAGTTCTTTAACCAGGCTTTAGTCAGGGATTTCAGAACCAGTAGGAGAGAGAAAAAGAGAGAGGAAGGGGAAGGAAGGAGAGAGGAGAGGAAGGCAGGGGAAGGGAGGGGAGAGGAAGGCAGGGGAGGGGAAGGGAGAGGAAGGGAGAAGAGGGATAGTGAGGGGAGGTGGAGGGAGAAAGGGGAGGGGAAGGGAGGGGAGGGGAGACTGAATGAGATGATCAGAATTCACTCATACAATTATGGAGGATATTAAGTCCCAAGATCTTCAGGGTGTGTCAGCAAACTGGAGACTAAGAGCTAATGGTGTCTTTCCGTTTCAAGTCCTCAGGCCAGAGAATCAGAAGAGCTGTTATTTCCATTGCAGTCCAAAAGCCAATAGGTTCAAGACTCAGAACTAGTCCATGTTTTAGTTTGAGTCCAAAGCCAAGAGAAGTTCTCCCTTCCTTGAAGAAAGCTCAGCCTTTTGTTCTAGTGAGGTCTTCAACTGACTGGATAAGGTCCACTACCTCAGGAAGGGCAGGCAATCTGCTTTATTCCATCTGCCTATTCAAATGCTAACTTCATCCTGAAATCCCCTCACAGACATACGCAGAAAAATATCTGACCAAATATCCAGGAACCTCATTGCCCCATCAATGTGACATATAAAATTAACACATCACACAACCTACATGACTGCTAGACTGAAACCCCTAGCATCGTGCATGATTTCTTGCTTCTTTCCCCTGCTCATACTGCTCCCTTTTCTAGGTCACCTTTCCTGCTCATCCATCATATCTATTAAGTTTCACTCTCCTTCCCACTGTGA
This sequence comes from Solenodon paradoxus, assembly GCA_004363575.1. NCBI lineage: Eukaryota > Metazoa > Chordata > Mammalia > Eulipotyphla > Solenodontidae > Solenodon > Solenodon paradoxus. The sequence goes on along the minus strand of RJWH01001213.1, from coordinate 291,994 downwards.
ACCAAACCTTTGGCCAACACCTTGTGCCCATTGCAAGCTCTGTATCACTACAGATTCAACAGTTCCTTTCTCTCTGCCAAACTTTTCTTCTCTCCTTCAGGAAAGAACTAGCCTAGCCCTCAACTCTGAAGCCTTCCCTGGCAACCACAAGCAACCAATCATTCCTATTACACTTTTAATTTAAAGTAAACCGTAATGGAATCATGTATCTGTGCTAACTAAACCATTAGGCCTTGAGCATGCAGGGACCCTATTCATGTTAATATCTTTTACCTAATTTCCTGGCCCTCAAAAATCTTCGATAAATAATGCATGGATAAGCAGAATACCACCTCACATGCAGAACCTACTCTACCTGCTGCCAGAAGTGATGGCTGGCTCTTCTGAAGTCCCATCGCACCTGAGAGCCCTCGTGCTGTTCCAGCTGCTTTGTAAGTGCCTTCAGCACCTGCTGCGGGAGAGACTCTTCAAGACTGCATGCTCTGTCAGGTGCCCAAAACCAAAAATCCACTTGTCTCCCTGGGACCTGCAAGATTTACCAAACAGGAGGAGGATCTGCCTTAAAGAGGTTTTCCTTTGTTGTCTTCAGTCTGAGGATTTACATGAGAAAACCCTAATTTAAGACTTTCTGTGTGATTCATAGGCAATACGACTATAAAGAAAAGCAAGGAAGTGATCATTAACAAAATCCAACTCCTGGCTGCCTCTAAAGGAGGTTTCCCATCTGCAGGAGAGGGAGGCATCGCAGGGAGGCCGGTGTTGGCGACATTCTATTTCAGGACTTGGCTGATGACTGAATGGCTGTTTGCTTGATCATATTCATGACACTGTATATTTGTGGTATGTGCTTTGTCTCATGTGATATTTCATGAAAATAAAGGTTGGAAATAATTTCAATGAAAACAAAGTCCGACTGTTGTTACAAAAAGGTCAGAGTGGATAAACTCCTATTACTGAGACTCTAGTCTAGCTCCCCATCTGATTTATTGGCTGTCTTTCCTTTGGCTGATTAGGGCCCAGGCCTTGTGCGCAACCTTTGCTCTCTTGCCCAGATTCCAGAAGTACCCCTGGTTTGGCCTACCATTCCAGAAGGGGCTAGCATTACTGCAGATAGACTATTCACTCCGAATGAGGGGCCTACCCCTCTGCAGTCTCTCCTACTGCTCAGTCTCCCTTTTCCTTGTGCCACGTCATCATGCTCATCCAGCGGGCTGGACCCTTCTTGGAGTCAGAGAAAGGAGAGGAACCAACCAAACCTGTTTCCTGCTTGGCCCAGGCTTGCCTCCTTCATTTCTGTTATGTGTCTCTGGTGGAGATAATCTGGGTCATTGAAGGAGGGTGAATGAGATGGGTAGGGAAGAGTCTAGAAATACTGAGTAACCCCATCCCCACTGAGAGGGTTTAGTAAGAACCCATTGACACATTGATGAGGCTTTCACTTGAAAATCATCTAAGCATTCTTCATGTGAGCCAGTTGGTCATGGCCTGCTGTGATCCATATTTAACAATCTGCGTCGATCCTGTGCGGCACACCCCAGAGGCAAAGATGAATGATATCCCCACTGCTTCAGCTCTTCAATGGCTTCTCCTGGCTCTTGTCCATCTTTCCAACCTTCTCTGGATCATGGATTCACTGGGCTCCAAATATGCTGCTCATTATTGTTCTTCCAACAAAACTGAACTGACTGGGCCTACCCTACAGCCTTTGCACTGCTGTTCTCTCACCCTGCAGGTCTTTGTTCAAATGTCACCTCCTTGGGCCCTCCTCTCCCAGCTTAAGACCCACCCCACTATCATATCACACTGCTTTATTTCCTTCACAGTACTTACCACTATCCACAATGAGCTCCCCGCTTGTGCTTATTAGGAAATGATAAGTTTTTTTTTTTTTTCATTGTCTCCTCCCATTAAAAAGTAAAATCAAGGCATGCCCTGGTGGAGCAATAGTTAAGTCAATCACCTTCGAAGGAGCAAGTCACTTATTCCTGGGTTTGAGGGGAGGCCAGGAAATAACCAGTGTAAACAACTAAATTAAAAAAATAAATGAAATTAAAAATGAGTCCTCCTCCTCTTCTACTGCTGCCTGTCTACTTGCTGTCATTCCTGCCTGTACCTTTCCTTAAAAAAAAAAAAAATTAATTCAATAGATTTGTTGAAGAAATACAATGAAGGAAGATATCACCTTCCTTAAGGAACTAAGTTTCCTTCAATCACTAAAATAAGAGCTAGGGCAAAAGTATGCACAGGGATGTAAGAGAATAAGAAAAGCAACAGATTCTCAAAAGTTAAACTGAATTTATTCAGTATTTTCATGCTCCAGGAGTTGTTTTAAGTATTTAATATGTAGTATCTCGCTTGAAATTCACAAGCACTGTGGAATATAGAAACTGTTATTTTCAACAAAAATGAGGCAGGAAGAGGTTAGTAACACTTGATCAGAGTCACACAGCATACAGGTGGGGGAGCTGGGATTCACACCCAGAACTGATCAGGACAAGTTTCCCAGAGGAACAAGGTCTGATTCAAATCTAGGGGACTTGCACAGACTGGTCAGGCCAGGGCGGGGCATGCTGAGTCCCAACAGCAAGAACAGGCTTATCCAGGTCACACAGGCTTGGAAAGGCAGGATGCTCAGGGGATAGATGAATCTCATAGATGTAATCTTATATACAAGGAGCCAGACACAAAAGAATGTAAGTGTTCTCTATGATTCCGTTTGGCTTGCAAACAGGCAACAATAATCCAGAGCAATAGAAATCATGATGGTAGTTACCTTGTAGGGGGTTAATGAGTAGGAAAGGTCATGAGGAGGAATTTTGGGGTACTATGTCCATCTGGAAGGTGGTGGTAGGGGTATGGCCCACTTTGTACTCATTCATTGAGCTGATCGAGATTTGTGTACTTTAGATACACATTATATTTTAATTTAAAAAATTACAGTTTATGGCATGCCCTGATGGCTCAGGTGTTAAGCCTGAGGACCTGGCTCACAACTCAGGAAGGTGGGAGCAGACAACCAAAAACTGAACAACTAAAATAAGTAAAATGCTTCTTCTGCCTCCCTTTTCCTTACTGCCTGCTGCATCCTTGCCTTTCTTCTTTAAAAAAAAAAAATAATAATGCTAGCTCAATATAACAGTAGTATCGGTCTCAAATGCAAAAATTTTAAGAGGTATCAAATTCTTGAGTCTTGGTGATGAGGTTTAACGACTGTGGGAAAGATCAGCAAAGAGGAGGGGAGAATAGGAAGAAAAGAATGGGATTTTTTTGGATAGAAATTAGAAATGAGGCATGCCTTGGTGGAGTAGAGTTTGGGTGCTGTCTACATATATCCTAAGATAGCGAGTTCGTGTCCCGGGACAGGGGTAACCACCAAGATGAACACCTAAATAAAATGAATGGAGTGCTGCTTCTTTCTCTGCCTGCCTGCCTGCCTGCTTCTGCTCTTTATTACTACCTGAACCTTTCCTTAAAAAAAAAAAAAAAAAAAAAAAAAGGGAGCCGATGAAGTTGTTCAACAGAGGGAGCTCAGGAAAGAATAAGATCAAAGAGATAGCTGAGAAAGAATCACTAATGGAATCTTCCCCTAAACCAGACAAATGCAGTTATAATAGTATTTATTGCAGGGCTCTGTACTAAGCAGCTCACACACCTGGTACCCTCAATAGAAACATTCCATTTGGGCCATTAAGACAGGGCTCCAAAACCTAAGCACTGGCCCCGATTGCAGGTGTTTTGGCTCAGAGGAAGCGGATGGGAGGCCCTGGCTGCTTTGGTGGTATTGGTGGCTTCCTGCCCAGGAGACACACCCAGCTTCAGAATCACCATTCTAGGTAGTTAGGTTGTTGCTAGGTATCCAGAGGCCCTGGAGCTTTCAAGGGGAGTCAGCCAAGGGCTGTTAACCTCACCTCACTGCAAGGTCAGGAGCTGAAGAGAGAGGGAAACCAGCCACTGGAAGGGGCGGATATTTTTACCTCCATTGCCAGCCCTCACACAAGAATGAATAACATCACTCCCTGCCCACTCCCCAGTATAACACTCCGTGGCCTTCCAGGAACCCTCATTATTTATGTTTACTAGAAGGAAATGATTTAAATCAGAGTAACCAGGTGTCTGCCACAAAAATCAAACTACTCCTTTAAGATCAACCACGTGCAGGCCGTGTTGAACGTCAGCAACAGTCCCTCATCATGGAGCTCACGGATTGCCTGGGGGAACAAATTAGGTACTTAAGACACTTAGAACAGGGCACATTGGGATGCCAATATACATTTGCTACATGAGAAGGGACTGAAAGAACTGAAGCTTGCAGGAAGACTTCAGATGCTGATTCCAGGCAGAAATCCAAGATGACCATCTCTGTCTGCGTCATAAAGAATGAATAAGAGTAGGCAAAGACTGGAGGAGTGAAGGGGAGGGGCATTTCAGGCTAAGGGAAAACGTCCAATAAATGCATGACAGTGGGTGGAAAGAAAATGCTTAGCAAAATAGTAGTCATTGTCAAGTACATTGGACTGAGCTGCCTATGGAAGTTGACCACACATAATGACCCTGAAAAGGCACTTGAATTCTCCAGTCACCAACATGTGGAATTCCTCAGGCCCTCCTCTTGTCCCTGCTCCAACGCCTGGAGTTATCCTCCTCTCTGGCAGCCAGGGCTGGCACACACTCACTACTCAGGGAGTAGCTGCCTAGCAGATGACATTTTTTTCCATGGCACTAGCCAGTTGCTAAGAATCTCTCATATTACTTTGTGGTCCCACCACAGGCTTTTTACCAGCAGCGTCTGGCAGGAGCACTTTTCAGTAACTAGATGAAATTATTCTTTTGTGGAACTTGGGAGTCAAAACAATCACAAAGGAAAATTAGACACAAGGCATTTTAGAAATGCTTCCCTTCAGCTCTTTTACGTGCCCTTTTCCTTCCACATTCAGAATCGTTCAGGTTTCTTTAGACCTGGGGTCTAGATTGACTTAAGAAATGACATTGATGGTAACTAGCTAGTGCCAACTAAGTAGAGAACCTGCAGGGATCATCTCAGGGAGTGGCAACAGAAATAGAAGTGACTGTACTCCCAAACACAGTCTGGAACACAAATTGACTTACGGACATTCAGGCAGTGTGACCTCCTGGCAAGGGCATGGGGCAAGTCAGATGAAATGGAGATGAACTTAGCTTCTCTTCTTACTGGGTTTGTTTGGAACAAGGAATCCATCAGTAAATTCACTTCCAGTAGTAAAAACTGGTTCCACAGGGTTGCTGGGATTTGTACCAATTTGATTTTAGAAATGGGGAGGGAAGGAAGGGGCTAAGGCCTGTCACTTACCTCTCAGCCTCATTTATGCTTTGGAAGTTCGACTGCATACCTAAGTCCTCTACATTGCAATTCTTACTGACAAGTAAGTGTAAGGCCTTGGACAAGTTCACAGCACTAAAAATGATTTAAATAAAATAAATCTATGTTAAAGGCATAACTTACTGGATAAGTATAAAGACATATTTCATATAATTAAAAAAGGGAGATATGTATGCACGTGTAAGTGTACATATCTTACATTATATACAATTGTCTAGGATACTTAAGAAACTGTTGATGGGAAGAGTCTTTGTTAAATGAATTATTGCCAGACAGGATGGAAAAAGTCTAAGGTTCATGGGACAGAAATTCAAGCTCAGGTTTTAGCACTATCACTTACTTGCTAATATGCTGCTTAACTGCTAGGTGTTTTCTCACCTATAAAATAGGTTTATATGAAGAGTTAAACACATGATAGGATTAAATGAATAATAAATCGACCTGGTCATTCATAGGTCAGACCCCAATTCTTTTTTTTTTTAAAAGGAGAGGTATGGGCAGGAAGGCAGTCATGCACCACCGCTGCTGTGATCACCCCACCCCATCAAGCCGGGACCCTTGTAATGCATGTAGACTGAGCCCTGTGGACCAAACCACCAGGTCACCAGTGGGCCCGGCCAGACCCCAATTTACATATTTTTCCACAGCATACTCAATTCAAGTCTGGAAGACCAGAAAATCTTGAGGGTCATGTGATGACCTCTACTAACCAGTGGTGCTTGGCCACAGGCAAGTTTATCCCAGAAGGTACATTTGGCAACATCTTTATTGCCAAACATCTGTGTTTGCTGCACCTAAAGGGGAGCTGCACCTAAGGGGGAGCTGCTAGTGTCTAGCGGAGGCTACAGATGCTGCTGAACATTCTATAACGCACGGGACGAGCCCCTCAAGAAAGTGCCAAGGTTGAGAATCTGGGCTAAATTCACTTGGTCTGGGAAACCACCGCCACCTTGTCATAAAATCCGTGGGGACAGGGTGAACTTTTTGGTCCACCTGGAAACTCTGGTCCTTTACCTGCATGCAAATTCTAGAGCATCAGAGCAGCTCAGAAGCTGTGCAAGCCAGGAAATTCCTTAAGACCAGAAATTCCTTAAGACCTGATTCCTCAAGACTGAAGGATCTTCAGAACGTTCTGAATGGCACTATTACTCTACCAGGTTTATTAATGCCTTTGCCAGAATTCAACTTGACTCAGAATCGAGCAGAAAGCTCAACCTAGTCATTAAAAGGCAGAGTTCACTTATCAAATGCTCACTGTCCACCCCCGTCCCCACCCCCCCCACCTCCATGGGGTATTTGTAGTTCCATGATTTTGCCCAAGTTGCACCTTCTATCTCCTACTCTTAAAATGCAATTAAGATTTCTCTTCCCTAGCTTGGCTAGTTCTTCTAATGTTTAAAAAAAAACATGAGGCATGCCCTGGAAGCCTAGAGGTTAAATCCATTGCCTTCAGGAAAGCCACATACATCCCAAGGACCTGAGTTCACCCCTGGGACACGGGGAACCATCGAGATGAAAAATGTATATAAACACGGCATGCCCTGGTAGAGCACAGTTAGGTCAATCCCTCCAAAGGTGTGCAGGTCACAAACTCCTGCCATTTGAGTGGGGGGAGAGGAAATAACCAGTGTGAACTAAATAAAATGCTGCTTCTTCTCTTCTTGCCTGCTCCTTTCCTTCAAAATTTTTTTTTAAAAAAATACATATAAATGGGTGTGCCCTACCAATCTAATACACGCTGGGTGCAGTGCACATATCCCAAGGTCCTATGTTCAAGACCTGGGGTGGCCGGGAGGGGTAGGAAGGGAACCACCAATGTAAACAACTAAAGAGCCTCTTCCTGCCTGTCTGCGCCTTTTCTTTTAAATAAATAAAAAGAACACCCTGATGTTGTGGTTTGGTCAGCTGCCTTTGGCCAAGAGTGCAGTCCACGTGCACCCCAAGGACCCAGGTTCATGGCCAAAGCAAGAATAAACATCCAAGATCAACAACTAAATGTTAGTTTCTTCCCCCCCTCTTCCTGCCTGGAACTTTCCTTTGAAAGAAAAGATAAAAATAGCAAATGTGCTTTCTTAGTGCTATATCAAAACCAGATACAAAAAGACTAGCTTTACTCTCGCATTTCTAATAATACATTTTGATGGCTTCTTTTCTCAAGACCTACATTTCCTTAAAATTGTGTTTATTTGTATTCTAGCATACAATTACCAAAGTATTTGTACCAAAGTACCAAAGATATAGGAAATACTGTTTAAACGCTTCTTCCTCCTCTCCCTTCCTTCCTCTTGAAAAAAAAGAAAATAAAAAAATCTGTATCTGTATTTTCCAAGTGGCACAAAGGTTGTTATAGGAACATTCTGAGACAGGCGGCAGAGGCAGACAGGACCCTTGGGACTGGGTTTTGGTAGGGAAGCAGCTGCTGTTTTCTCTGCCTGTCATGACCACAGCAATTGCTGTCTCTGCCATCTGCCAAAATACAGGTCTCCTCATCCAGCCAGCCAGGAGGACATGCTGTGAGAAGCAAAGAGAACTGCCAGAGTAAGTGTCTCTTGCAGCAAGGTAAGATGTCGAACAAAGGTGATACAAAAGGAGACAGAGCAAATCCAATCGCTGTTAAGAGCTACTTACCTCTTATGACCCTCTTCTCTCAGTTTTGTCCAATCTAAATTTCGACTTTGAAAACAAAGGCCAGGCTTGTTTCTATTTCACTGCTCAGCTAAGGCTCTAGGTCATAGTTATCACTAGCTCACATCTATTCCTGACAATTATCTCACCTTTCTCAAATGCTGACAACCTAAGAGGCAAAATGGTAAATCACAGGACACTTTTATTAAGGACCAAACTTTTACTATTTCAATGAGGTGGGAATACAGAAGCTTCCATTCATGCCACCACACTGAGAATCAAACATTCTGAAAGTTAAAGCAATTACCTCTTTGGGTACATAAAAAACAATATATTAAAGCATGTCAAAAAGTGCAAAAAAGGAGGCATTCAGAGGAGCGAAGGCAAGCAACAGGCTGATTGTCCAAAGCAGAGAACAGAGAAACTCCTGGCGTGCAGTCCCCAGCTGCCTCTGTCAGAGAGGTCAACTTGGGTTTAGATTTTTATAACTAGCCAAAGACAAGCTCAAAGAAAACCCAAGTTCAGATTTCCCATGGCTGCAACTAGATCTTGCAAAGAGAATCTTAGGTTACTTTGCATTTGAAGGCTTAGTGAACAGTGAGACTTAGCCGGTGATTCGGACCCCAGGCTGACATCTTTGTGCCATCTCTCTGAGCTCTTTGGGCAGGACGGCCTGGAATTGCTCTTGCACCAGCATTTCCACAATCTGCTCCTTTGTGTGTATATCCGGTCTCAGCCACTGGCCAGCAAGCTCCTGGAGGCGTCTGAGGACATCCCTGGGCTCAGCTGCATCCTCATAGCGGAACTTTCTGAACCTCTGCCTAGAGGCTGCGGGGTTGGGAGGGTTCCTGCGTGGTGTGGTTTCAAGGTCTTCAGCAGAATCTTCATCAAGGCTCTCTGGTGGGAGGCCAGAAGGTTCTCCTGTAACCTGGACCCGGCGAGCGGCTATTAGGACAACTTCTGGCTCCTCAGCCATCATCTCATTTGGTGGTGACCTTGTTTGATCATTCTGGACTTTTCTATTTCTTTGCATCTTTGGGGACCCTTTAGTCTCCATTTGGGAATTCTGGAAAAGGCTGTTTCAGACTCCTAGGAACAGAGAACAGTCAGGGTCAGCAAAAAAGACCACAAAGGTCATTACCACCTTTAGCTCATGGATATGGTCCAGACTCAGGTCGCATTAGCTTTCCAAACATAACTGCCTTTCTTAACAAAGTTACTAAAAGTCCATTTTGTTTTCCTCTTGCTGAATCCATTTACACAATTGAGAAAATGTGTCAAAAAGGTTTATAAAAATGAAAATGTAACTTCTTAAAGCAGAAAGGAGAACAGACTTTGCTAGTTAAGGAACTGTTCCACTTTCCCATTACAAAGTATTTTTCACATTATATTAAAGGCTATGAATACAAATCGTTTTTTTAAGGAAAGGTACAGGCAGGAAGATACATTTTATTTTTATTTAGTTGTTCACATTGGTTGTTTTCCCAGGACCTGGACCCCAGGGGTATGTGGCCTGTGTTCCTTCAAGGTGAGTCACCAGGGTGGTGATCTCCCCCCAAAAAACACTCTTTCATGATGAAGTAAGAATAGCAAGAATGCAAAAGTACTTTAGGAGACACCGTCATGGTGGAACCTAAATCTCAAAATAAAAAAGAAAGAAAAAGGTTTCTGTTTGGAATCAAGATCGTAAACTCCTCCAGTCCCTCTATAAGAACTTGAATGTCACAATCTTACTAACAGAGACTTCATAGCTCCAGGATTAGCAAAACAGTTGTAACAGAAGGGGAAGAGGCAAATCAAATGCCAATAAAATGCCAGGAAAAAAAAAAAGGGCTTTGCTTAATTTAGCTGAAGGCCCCAGTCCAAGAGGATTTATTTACAGGAAGACATCTTACATTAATTTTTTTAAAAAGACATCAAATGGCAGTGATGACTAAATTAACTTTCCATCAGGGTATGTCCAATGAAAGGGTGTAAACTCCATGATGTAGTCGCTATTCAAGAATCTTTATTAACTCCCTTCCCCCAAGACCTAATCCCTCACTAGCCTACATAGCTCAAGTACTGACATTTAAAACCCTCCCATTTCAAGAGTGTCTCCCAAATCTGTTTCCTAGGTAACAAATGACCAACAACCAAAACTGACCAGCTGCTCTACATTAAATAGTTCTCCATCTTAATTCATCCAAGTCTTCTCTAAATATTCCTTGAAGGAGCTGTGAATTGATCCTAGACCTGTGGCTTGGATATTCTTTGAGTATACTAATTTATTTATTATCTAGGTTTTTGACTCAGTCAACAGTGTGTGCTCATTCCCAAAAGGTCTTACTAACCTAGGGTGTTGAGGACAAAAGCAGACTATCCTCAAAACTCAGGGAGGGGGGTCTTGAATAAAAAGGGACTATCTAGTCAAGGAAAAGTAGCATGAAACACTGGGAAAGTAAAATCTTAGGAACCACCCAACTGATCATCAACAAGGAAGTGATGAGAGTACTGTCAGTCACTCAGGAATATGGTGCAGCCTTGCAAGGGAGGAGGCCTACGCAAGTTATTCAAAACATATCACACCACCATCGTACTGAGAGGTATGCACAATATGAGGAAGTTAAAAATGCCTGCACATGTTATGACCTGACTTAACCGCAAAACAACACCGGAAAGGTCAAGAAAATTAACTTGTATTTACTTTTAAGGAGCAGGAACATAAGGCAACATTTTTCACCTTATATCTCTGGGCATTGTTTTAACAATTATGTATTACTTTCATAACGACTCGAGGGAGCAATCTTTCCAGGCCTTCCCTTCCTGCCCCAAAACTTTCTGAGTGAAAAATCCCCAAACCGCTTAGGAAAACACCCTTTACTGAATTCTAGCTCCCAGCACCGGAGGTCTTTACAACCCCAGCTTCTAGGAATAACCCAAATCCAATTTGATTATCCGTAGGCCAGTTCTCAAGGTTGGCTCTGGAAGATGGACCAGCTCCACGATGTATCCAGTTTATAAATCCTACCCGTTTTAGACCATCACCGGCCAGATAACGCTTCCCCTCCCCAGCTAACAATTCCAGTTTACTAAACACTTGACTTTCCCTATCAGATCCTGTGTTGAGCATTTTACACTCGACGCGATCCTCTCGGCCACTCAGGCGACGGTCTCGACTCTACGCCCCGCCGGTCACAATTAGCAGCAGCAGCCACCATTACCGGTGGTTGAATTAAAGACCAGACACTCTGGCAGACGCGCCCCTCATCCAATCCTCCTGATAACCTCGTAGGGCCGTTAAGGGTCATGTCCACTCAGAGGCATAACCCCAGGCTTGGAGAGAGGGGACTTGCCCAAGTTCGCGCCGCAAAGAGGTGGTGGGGTCACGCCGCAGAGTTAAACTTCCTAGCTTCGCCGCGGGGCGCGGAGCCGACTCCTCCCACCGCATGGGCGCGGCCCCGCGGAAAGGTCCAGCCGGAGGTGCGCACCGCGGCTGACTCCAACCTCCTCCGCCCAACAGAAGTGAGACCCACGGCCACCCCAACCCCAGCGCCCGCAGCAGCACGGGCAGGGCCTCCCCGCTGCTCCGGCCGCCGCGGCTCCGGGGCCCCTCTCCCACCAGCCCGCGCGTGGGGGAGGGAAGGGAGCGTTCACCTGCGCAGGTGCGCCAGCGAAGGCGGGGGCGCGCGGCGGGTGCGGAACACCGGGAGACACACCACAACTCTGCGGAAAGGCGACCAGCTTCCCGGCGCGGAACTTTGTAGCCCCCCGCCGGAACCGGAAGCCGCTTCCGCCCGGAAGTTGGGAATGGAGACGGGGTTGAGGCTAGAGGGGCCGGGCCGCTCTAGGCCTCAGCGGCGCTCGGCGGCTGCGGGGTGCTCCTGAGTCCTCCAGCCGCCCCGTGGTGCGGAGGCTTGGGTAGAGCCGGGCCGCTTTTCCGCTTCGGGGAGGTTCCTTGTGTCTGGGAGCCGCAGTTGACCCAACTGCAAAATGGAAAGAGGCCGAAGCGGGACTTGAGACCGTCTTGGAGCCCGCCCGCAGCTGAGTCAGCGCCCCGCCCCAGCTCCACGCTGGCGCCGTGCGCCACCCAGAGGAAAGGAACGGAAACGGAGGGCTGGCCGGCTGCGAGTAGGAACCGGCTTCTGCGTGGCGCCCGGTGGAGTCACTCCCGAGAGGCAGTGGGCACTTTGAAGTAGCCCTGCCTCGGTGTACCCAGACAGAAGTGGCCTCGCGCTGCTGATGGCTTGGGCCTCTGTCCGGGGCAAGACCCCGTGTCTGGAGGCTGCTGCGTCTTAGCCCTGCGTACCCCTTCCCCGAGACTGTCCAGATGCTGATGGGTAAGGACTGAAGTTTTGGAGTTCTCCTCAGCCGGTCCGAGTTGGGCTTTAGTCTGAACCATGGTTCGATCGCTCAGCCTGAAGAGGAAGCCCAGACAGGCTAACCAAGCTAGCCCTCCCACCTCGCCCTTCGCCCTGAAGGGGAAGGGACTTGTGCTCAGATGATTCGTCCTACCTCCTCGCTGGTCCTGTCCTTCCTCCGCCCACGGGTAGTCGCCCTCCCCTTTTCACGCCTGCAGCTACCCTTTCCCTCTCAGCTTTGGTGTCTCCATCTGTCAAGTGAGACTACATCAAGGACTTCCAATTGCTCCCCTCCCCAACTCTTCTTTTTCTTGGAACTGTTTCCAGAAACTTAACAGGGTTAGAACACAGCGTTTTTGGTCCCAGAAAGCGCCAATTTTATAGGCTTATAATTCCAAATGAGAAGTACATGTGTTGTGGCTCTGAATAAGATTATTGCATCATTCAGAATAAAATTAAAACCTTGTAACTTCGCCCCTCCACCATTATTTTCCCTCACCCTCCTACTCGCTCACCCTGCCCCAGACACACTGGTCTTGTTTTGCAGACCTGACAAATCCTCACCTCTTTTGCTGATATCTGCTTGTGTTTTTTTCCTGAGATCTGTTCCACCTCAGTCAGGTTCTGCCTCTTCAGAGCAAACTTTGCTGCCTCCCTTTCTAGAGACATTCGTCCAGTCCCTGTATAGCCCATTACCTTGTTTTTGTGATTACCCTGTTTGCTCTCTGGCTCATCCATTAGAAACAGGGGCCTTAGGACCAGGAACCTTGACGGTGTTACCACTGTTGTGTCTCCAGCACCTAAAACTGGTAGGCTGAGTAAACATGCATTGAGTGACTCAATGCATGAATGAGTGAGCAAATAAGAGAAGGCTTGAAATTTTTTTGGAAAAAAAACAAACAAAAAAAAAACGATTTGACAGAAGCCACCAGGGACACAGGTGTAGTTTAACAAAGTTAAGTTTATTAACTGGATGCTAAAAGGGAACAGCATCCAGAGGGCCCTCAGCAAACAAGGATACAGGCTTATCCTGGGGGAAGGGTGAAACTTACATGAAACTGAAAGAAGCAATGCTGGTAGGCTCAAGGCAAACCTGACTTTGGCCAAGGGTTAACGTCTGACTTGGGCTCAGAAGGGGACTCATAGCCCTGTTTCCTTGGACACTACAAAGTTAAGATAAATAACTGCTGTATTCAAAAACCCTTTATCTGAACCTCTGCACCTGGGTTGCTAATCCAGGCTACTTCTCTGTCAAATCTGCTTCCGACTCAATAGACAAGAGTGGGGTTCTGCTCCTATTGACGTGATTTCAAAAAGCAGTTTCTGACTGTCTCTGCTTTCAGAGAACAAGATTTCTCAGCACTTTGCCTTTGTGTTGACAGAAGGAAGTTTGGCATTTTTACATTTGTCAGGACTTTCTTAATGCCTCAGTCATCTGGATGTGAGGACTTTGGAGAGTTCCAGTCTTCCCTTCCCAGTGGGACCCCGGCTCCCAGAACCCCACAGCACTCTGGGCTGCCATTAGGACATCTGGTCAAGTTTCCTTCTTATGTGAGTGCACCTGTCATCTTCTCAGCCAGATTATGGGCTCATCGAGAGCCTGACCCAAGTTCAGGACATGTTCCTTTGCCCTCTGATTGACACAGAATACCACTAAGTGCTCAATCCATGTCCACTAAAACTAGTTGTTGATAGGTTTTCTCAGTGCAAAGAAAAAAGAAATGGAAGGAAGCATACAAACTAATAGCAGTAGCTTTCTAAGAGAGGGGTTGTGGACGATTAAGAACACATCTTCTGCATAGTGGAAATTTCTAAAATGGAGCCAATACTAGTGTTCTGAAAAAGGAAAAGAAAATGGAATTGTCTCTTTTAAGATTAAAAAATGAATTGACTCTATAATGATTTTTAAATGAGAGTCAAACTGTTGACATAGTGCCATTAAAAAGAGAGTGTTCAGTGCTGATGTTTTATCTTTTCTAAAAGAGAAATAAGGTGTGCCCTGGTGGAATGGCAGTTGGGTCTGCTGCCTTTGGCTGAGCGAAGTCTGCATATATCGAAAGGACCTGGGTTTGCTTGAGGGTTGGGGGGTAGACAACCAATATGAACTACTAAATAAAATTAAAACATTTCTTCCTTCTCTCTCTTCCTACCTGCTTGCCCATTTGCCTTCATTCCTACCTGTACCTCTCCTTTCAAAAAGAAAAAAGAGAATTAAAATATTGACATTGTATTTTTCAAAAAGTAGATTGATCAGGCTCATTCTTATGACTCAGGCTGCTGAGATGCTGGCCATGGAAAGCCCAAGGACCCAGGTTTGTGCCCCAGGACCAAGGTTAAAAATAAATAAATAAATGAAGATGCTTCTTCTTATCTTAAAAATGTTTCTCCTCCCCCTTCTTTCCGTCCTCTTAAAAAAAAAAAAAAAAGTAGACAGCTTTATGGAGCATAGAGGTCTCTCTGTCTCTGATTTTCCTTATACACTTGCCATGGGCTGTCAAAAAAAAAGGTGGGTCTACCCTAGTGAAGCAGCAGCTGAGCATGGTCCACATACATCCAGGGACAGAGGGTAAAGACAAGACATTCAACTCAGTAAAAATAAATAGAAATGCTCATTCTTCTCTCTCTCCCTGCCTGCTTGCCTGCTCTCCTTCATTTCTGCCTGAATTTTTTTTTTTTAAGTAGATTGAACTTCATGATTTAGAAAACAACTGAAGAAATATTGGCATTGACACACTATCTCAAAAGATTCAATTAGGGCTCACCCTGGTGACCAGTGGACAAGGCCACTGGACACAGTGCCCGTACATCCCAAGGTCCCAGTTTCAACTGAGCAGAACAACCAAGGTGAGCAACAAAATAAAAATAAAGTGCTTCCTCTTCTACCAAAAAAAAAAAAAAAAAAAATTCAAATTTTGACTTTACAGTGTTTTTCTTTGTTTTTAAAGGAAAGGGGCAAGTAGGAATAAAGGTGAGTAGACAGGCAGGAAGAGAAAGGAGGAGGAAGCATCTTTATTTTGTTTTTATTTAGTTGCATACACTGGTTGTTTCCTGCCAGACCTGGGAGTCGAACCCAGGGGTGTGTTCTCTACGTCTTTTGGGGTGATTGCTACCCCACCATGGCATACTGACTATACAGTTTTTATATTGAATTTTTGAGACTTGGACATTTTTTAAAAGAAAATTGACTTGTTGGCACTTTTGGGCAAGATGTCCTAAATGCGTTGTGAGAAGAGACTCAGAAGTTCTCAGCCTCCCCACGAGGCTGGTGGACATCCTCTTGAGAGCCCTTGCTGTCCAGCGTAACATGGAATTTTACAGGCCCGACTGCTGTTTAATCCTAAAACCCTTTTGGAAAATTAATCCAAGGCCTCTTTCCTGACTTGCTGGGAAGAAGTAGATACTCAGCTTTTGTGACCCTGCTGTGCTTTGGGGACACCTGACGGCCAGACAGGTCATTTGGGTCTGTTTCTTTGGCCCAGTACAGATGATCAACGACACATCCACAGTTCCAGAACTTCTTCCATCCTCCCTCTCATTCCCATGATGCAGACGTTTCTGCTCTGTTTGGCTCCGTTCCTTCCTTGCCCACATGGGCCTCGCTGGTCCAGTTCTTGGACTTTTGTAAGAGCTGTGGTGGGGAGGAGGCAAGGACTAGAGGAGAGTTTTGAGGGGGAGAGGTGAGATTCCAGAAGTGATTTTAGGAGAAAAATGTCGGGCCATTGCAATGTGCGAGAATGGTGAATGGGAAAGGAAAAAAGGAAATTTTAAGAAACATTGTTGAGAGAATCACTTTTGGAGAGCAATTTGGCAGTTGGTAAAGTTGAAAATGAGCACACCTCGCTCGCTACTCAGCAACTCCATTTCTTGGAAAATGCCCTAGAGAAACTCTCACACGTGCACCTGGAAGTATGTCCAAGGATCTTTGTCAAAACTATTTGAAATCTCAGAAATTGGCCCTGCCCTGAAAGTCCTTCAGTAGGGAGGAAACAGATAAATAGGTAGTGTTGTGCAACAGGACAAGATAAAGAAGGCGCAGCCGTGAACTAAAGATTGTAAATTAGCAAGGCCTCAAAAACATGAGTTCCTCTTTCATGGGCAAAGGAAACAAGTGGCAAAATAACCCGTAGAGCATGCAGCCAGGCGTGTATTTTTAAAAAACGAAATAATGCAAAATGTGGTTTATGGATGTTTATATATGTGCTACTCTAACAGCCTGGAATAAAGGGGTAAGCACCAGACTCATTTCATCAGTCAGGAAGGGTTAGACCCATGCTGCTATAACAAACACTCAAAACCTAAGTGTCTTAAAATGACAGAGTTTATTTCTGGCTAATGCTTCATGCCCATCGGGGGTCAGCGGAGATCTGTGGCACGTTTCCTCATTCCAGGACAAGTCTGTCCTGTGGCCACCACTGCTTTATGGCAAAAGGAAAGAGGGTCAGACAAATGATCCCGTGTCTCAGATCTTTACCTTGACCCAAGCAAACCAAGTGGTCAAACTCAGCGTCGGGGGGCCAGGTAAGAGCTCAGCTACTAGACACTTCAAAGGAGAAGCAGTTTGACTGAATGGACATGGCCCCAACCGTGTGACGACCTGTGGGAAGCATGCAAAGACCCTCCATTTTAACTGTTTTTATGTTATTACTTAAAAAAATAGGAAGTAGGAATGCAAAATGTGTTCATTTGGGGCCAGGTGCTACCTGCGTGTTTCTTATATTTTTCTCTGTGTTGCAGCTTTGAAGTCTTTCAAAACAAGAAAAATAATTTTTAAAGAATTACTTGTTTTTATTTATTTAGCGGAAGGAAGCAGGCGGTCAGGAAGGAAGAGAAGAGGAAGACGCGTCCATCATTCATTTAGTTGTTCTCATGGGTTGTTCCCTACCCCGCAAATCAGGGTCTTTGGGTTTTACATGGACTATGCCATTCAGAGCCGTGCACTTAACTGCTGAGCCACCAGGATACACCGAGAAGTGTAGTTTTTAAAGGGAGGGGGCGGTGGAACAACATTCATATTAGAAATAGTGTCCTTGCTGGGCTCACGTTCCCTTCATGCTATTTGGGAGAAGCACGATGTGTGGCAGTGGTCTTTGGGCCTTAACACCAGCTCACTGAGCTCCCACCTTGTTTTCCGCATCACGTGTACACGTGTGTGTGCATCTGCTCCCTCCAGCTTCTCTGGGGTGTCTTTCCCTTTACCTCTGTACTCTCAGCCCTGATCTTGCCACAGAGAAGGAGCCCAGGCGAGCCCTGATGGTCTAGTGGACAAGGCCGCCGCCTCTGGCCGAGCAGTCCACACACATCCCAAAGACCCAGGTTCATGACCCAGGGCCGGAGGGAGCAACCAATGTGAGCAACTAAATAAAAAAAGAATAAATTGCTTCTTCTTCCTCTCTCTTCCTGCCTGCCCACTCACATTCCTGCCTGCACCTTTCCTTTTAAAGAAAAAAAAAAAGGTACCTAGTAAATATTTAATGAATTACACCGGTCGACTCATTTCTATCTAAATATTGAACCATTTCAGAGAAGGTCCCATTTTGTCATTCCTTTCTGAACCCTCCTCTGGAACAATGAATGAATGTTTATGAACAAATGAGTGAATGACTGAATGATCACAGCCCTCTTTCCCAGCCCGTCAATAGAAACAAAACACACGAATCTCCCCACCTCATAGGAGTCCCTGAAGGGGCAGGCAAGGCCAGTTTTTCTGCAGATTCTACCATGTTTTCATGCCTGCATTAGAAAGCCAGTGGCTGTGTGTGACTATAGTTGGTCACTAAAGTGACCAACTTCTCAGGACTCTCAGTTTTAGCACTGAAAGTCCTGTCTCCTGGGAACCCCATTTCCAGGCAACCAGGGCTGGTGGGCACCTCCAGTAACTACCCTCTTCTCTCCAGCCCTCCTTTCTCCTCATCTTCATAGAAGAATGTTGAATTGGCTTTATCTCTGCATACCAGATCTAAGATTTTTGAAATGGGCTGAAAAGGAAGAGGTGAGTCAAAAGAAAGGCCTGAGTTGGGATTTTCCAAGAGATCTTTATTTCTCTGCAGAGTACGAATTGGCGCTGAATCCAAGCCTCGGCTCTAGTGGCTTGCCATGGTCTGGAAAAGGAAGGGAAGTGACAAACCCAGAATCGTCTAGTTAGGATCCAGATGCGAAAGCCAGATGGTCAGCTCCTGGCCATGACAGTCATTCGCTGCGTCACCCCGGGCCAGTGACTCGGCCTCTCTGCGTCTCCATTCCCTCCTCTGGGTAATGGGGGCATCAGTAATACTGCAGGAGGGCTTTTGAGTCAAGTTACCTGAAGTGCTCATCACAGTGCCTGCCACAGGTCTGAGCAGGTTAGAAATGGTGGTTATTACTGCTGGGAGCAACATTACTCCTTCCTGAGTACTCATCCCCAGATGAGGTTTGTACTCCCATGGGGGCCTGAGCTTCCCAGCACATTTCATCATTGCTCACTTAACATCTACCCCCCATGCAATCTATCCTCCCTGACAAGAAGTGACCCGGATCAGAAAAGGCACTTCATAAACTCTGTGGAAATAAGGAAGCTTAGCAGTATCTCAAAGCCCAGGAGCCATCAAGGTTCCTGGGGCCACGTGCAGAGGAAACATCCCCAAGGCCCTCTGAAATGTCCCCAGTGGCCCCTCTGCTGCTGACAGGCTCCATCTTGTCAGCCCCTCCTCCCTATTTGCATTCTTCCCCGGTCCCTGGGGGGAGCCCCCATGCCCTCCGTCCCGATGGCATCGCACCTCCTCGATCCAGTCATTGAAGGCTGACACCCGGGTGAACACTGTAGGCTTCTTGCGGGTGTTGCAGCCGAAGGCGGACACGAAGCTGGTCACGCCGTGCACTTGCCAGGTGCCGTCAGCTGTGGGGCAGTTGAGGGGTCCCCCAGAGTCACCCTGGAATAGTCAGAGAGCGGTGAGGGACTGGGCCGTGTCTGAACTGACAGGCATTTCTGATTCTGTGAGTTTCAAGAAGACCCCTCGCCGACGGATCTGAGCCTCAGTGCTCCTCTGAGATGAGGACGGAGATCTCTTGCAGGTGCTGGGAGAATTAAAATGAGAGGACGGAGGGGCGATCTTAGCACCGTGCCCAGAGAAGCAGAAGCAACCAAGAAATGCTTGTTCTCACTATACCATAGTTCATTTTCTTGGAAGCACTCTCTTACTGAGTTCTTCTTGCTGGTTCTCCCTGCCTCCAGGTCTTGGGGACCTGGGGCTGTAAGTGGACTATACGTATACTAAACTGCTAGGCCTTCAGGGCACGTCAGTTTATTATTCATATTATCGTTCACGCCACCTTATAATGATACTATTGTTTAATTATAACTTCAGGACCTCAAGTTGAAGGTAACATTACAGGTTATGGTGTCAATATCCCTTGCTACAGTGATGGGGAAACTTGAATGCCAGAGAGGAACAGTGACATGTCCCAGGTCAAGTCAGAGTTCAAGTGAGGACTAACATCCAGGGGTCAGGCTCCCAGGCCAGGGGCATGTGTCTGGATTCCACTGGCCTCCTCCAAGTCCTGCCTGGCCTAGAGGCTAATGGGCAATCAGGCAAGATACCTCTCCACCTGTTAGGCAGAGAGCAGAGGCTTGTACCCCCAGCTGAGCAGCTGTAGCCCAGCCCCACCTAGGACAGGTGAACTCACGTTGCACCCGGATCGGATGTCCCCGCCAGCGCACACCATGGTCGTCTTCACGGAGCTGCCCCACCAGTCCCACTTGGAGCAGTGTTCATGGTCCACCACGGGCAGCAGGGCCTGCTGCAGCTTGTCGGGGAGTGGCCCACCGGCTGTGGATATAGGATAGGGGAACCGGGCTGGGGCTTGAGATCAGCGCTGGAAGACCCAGAGTGGAGTGGTGGGGGGGTGGTTTGAGGCTGGTCTGATAGGGACTCCCCAGCACCAAGTCACATAGTCCTGTCTGCTATGTCCCCTGTAGCATCCCCGCCCCTGGCACACAGGAGACACTGAAGTGTTCACGTTGTGAGGATGGGAGGAGAGGCTTTCGCTGGAGGGGAAGTGGGAGGAAAATGCAAAGACCAGTCCTGGTGATGACCTCAATCCCTGGCCCCAGACCCTGGCTTCCTGCCCTCTGTCCCCGGGCCCCGGGGGCTGGTGGGCACATACTGTAGAGCCGGCCCCAGCCGCTGATGTAGCAGGGCGCCTCGTTGGGCAGGATGTCACCGGCAGGAGGGAGACAGGCCAGCTGGACTGAGTCTCCCAGCTGGGCGCTGCGCGACAGCTTGATGAGCGCAATGTCATTGCTGGGGACAAGGGAAGAGTCGGGAGCCTGTGTTGGCAGACGAGCCCCATTGCCCAGCTTTTTTGCTCCAGATACTCCCCCCAACCCCACAGAGCCCCACACTGCTCTTTTTTGTCTCCACCCCTTCTTAGGGCTGAGCAACTTTTGGATGCCCTTCTGACCTCCTCGGCAGGCCTTGACCTTCCGAATTGTCCTCCGGTTTGCACACTTTGGCCGCATCAGAATCACCAAAGGGCGAATCAAACTGAGGTGTCTGGGTCCCACCCTCAAATTACGACACAATGGGTCTGGGTTGAGGCCCGAACAGTTCCCAGGTGATGCTACTGGCCTGGGCACCACGCTTTGAGAGCCACTGATCTACCCTTGTCTGTCTGCGTGTCATTCAAGTCACTGCACCTGGCTCCAATTTTCCTCTCCAATTACCCGGGGGCCCTGTGAGGATGGCCCCCACTCCTGTACTCACTCTCGGGGTTCTGCACCCTTTGCCCTCTCACCAGGAAAGTGCTGAGCTGCTCAGACACCCGATTTTGCATATGCTCCAGGGGCTTAGGGAGCCCTGCTTTCGTGTTCACACCCAGTGATTGCCTTCCTGACCTTGACAATCACCTAGAAAGCTCAGAAGGTCACTCGTGACAAACGATCACACCGGGACGCAGAGAAAGCCAGTGACTCGCTCAGGTCACATGGCCGCTTAGTGCTGGAGCCCCTGTCAGTCCAGTGCTCCTTCCGCGCTCACGGTGCCAAGGGCCCAGGAGGCCCCGGGTGAGTGTTTGTAGGAAAGACGGTCCCTTGGATTTGGGAGAGGGACTGTCAGAGGGGTCCCAGGTTCTGAAGGCAACTAGCCAAGTGGCCTTGAAGGAGTTCCTCCCCCTCCCTGGGCCCTGCTGTCCCCTCCAGAGGGACAGCAGTTCGATGTAGATGCTCCTCAGGGGTTCTGCGGGCTGTGACCCCGCCCTGCTGTCGCTGGGAGTTCCTTCAGAATCAGCTTTGGGTCATGGAGGGACCAGCAGAGGAGCCGCTGGGTCCCAGCCTGAGCGTTCACTCACCCACAGGCCACACAGTTGGGGTTCCAGAGGGGGTGCACAAAGAGGTCCTCAGCATTGATGGGGATCACCTGTTCGGGGCCCTCCTTCTCAGCACGGTTATACTCGCCCAACACCACCTGATAGTTCAGGGAGCTCCTGCCAGGGGGATAAAGTCCGTCCAGGCCTGGCTGGCCTCCCCGACCTCCCGCAGCCACCCACTGCCCCGGGCTGCCTGGGCCTCATGCAGGGACGGGCGAGTGACAGAACTCACGAGATGCAGTGGCCCGCGGTCATGACCCAGTCAGGGGCAATGAGGCTGCCACCGCAGGTGTGGTGGAAATCTCCATTCTTCTCGTACTGCAGGGAGACCTAGCGGCCAAGGAGGGAGGACACCGAGTGGCCGCAGCCGGCGGCACACTGAGGGCTGCCCCTGTGATGTTCAAGCCTGGCTCCCTCGGGAAATGTGCGGTGCCCAACCTACACCACCGCTCATGGTGGCCCTGGCACTTTTCCACTAGGATCACCTTCTGACTCTCCAAGGCCCCCCAACCCCCAGCCCTGTAAGCTTCCCGGGGGCCTCAACATTCTCCAGGCTCTGCTCTCTCAGGCCTCCAGCGCTTCTGAACCTCAGTTCTTCCCGGGCCTCCATGAGTCTTGCCTTTCTTCTCATTTCCTACGCATTCTGACTTTCAACATCTCCCCTAAACCAAGCATTGGAAAACTCTAGCCCATGGGCCGAGTCCAGAGTGCTCTGTTTGTGAGCTGACTGAAACATAGTCACACTCATTTAGGTGCAGATCATCTATGCTGCGGGAACAGAGGTAAGTCACTGCCGTAGAAACCTGGTGACGTTTGCAGAGCAAGGTGGCTGTCCGCTGCTCTAGACCGGCACCATCCACTAGAGCTTTCTGTGACAATGGAAATATTCTTTAGCTTTGCAGTCCAGTTTGGCAGCCACTAACCACATGTGGTTAGAACACATTTGAAAGGTAGCCAGCATTGAGCAACTGAAGTTTTTATAGTGGTATTTATTCTTTCTTTCATCCTTAATGCTAAACTCCATTTAAGATATTGAAATTGCATCTCTGTCTATATTAGAATTACCCTATATATAGATTTTGGGGGGGCGGGGGAGAAGGTGCAGGCAGGAATGAAGCCAAGTAGGCAGGCAGGCAGGAATAGAGAGGAAGAAGTATCTTTATTTTATTTTATATTTTATTTTAGTTATTCACACTGGTTGTTTCCCCACTGGGCCTGGGGCTCAAATCCAGGGGTATGTGGTCTGTGCTCCTTCAGAGGTGATTGACCTACCTGCTGCTCCACCAGGGTGTGTCAATTTTTTTTTTTTTTTTAAGGAAAGATGCAGGCAGGAATGAAGGTAAGCAGAGGCAGGCAGGCTGGCAGGAAGAGAGAGGAAGGATTGTTCATCTTGGTTGTTTGCCCCAGCTCCAGGATGCAAACTGGGATCCTTGGGGTGTATGTGGACTGCAGTCACCAAAGGCAGCTGACCAAACCACTACTCCACCAGGGCGCACTGAACAACAGAATATCTAACATTCTTTCATTATTGTTTAAATTTTTTATTGTAGTAACTTCTTCTACACATTACAATAAACTAACTTAAATTTAAATAGACACCTGTGGATGGTGGCTTTTGTGTCAGTACAGTACATCCTCTGTACAGTCTTTTGTGTCAGTACAGTACATCCTGCATCTTCCTCTGGGACCTCTGGAAAACCCCTTCTCCTTCGGTGCACCCTAGTGGCTCAGTGCGTAGCACATGCCTGGAGCACAGTGCACACACAGCACTGGTATATGGGTTCATGCCCAGGGTCGGGGGTGGGGGTGGGGTAAGAACAACTCAGATGCACAACTAATTTGATTAAATGCTTCTTTTTCCTCTCCCTTCCTGACTGCTGCCTGCCTGCCTTACTTCCTCTTACAAAGAAAAAACCACCAAAAATCTTCTTTGTCCCTTTATTGCTCTCAGACCTTATTTTCCTGTTATATATTCACATGCAGAAGTGAGTTCTCCAAAATCTCCCTCCCTAAATACAGGGCCTGCAATTCCATCATGAGTGTACTAGTCCCTTGAGTGAGGTATTGCCCTCCCTGCGGAGTCCACTTTTAACTTGCAAACAGTCCAGTGAGGGTCAGAGACTGAATGGGCAAAACCGCCATGTGAAGTCAATTGTCCAAGGCTTTCTTGCCTCTGGCAACTAAAATCGATACTAGAAGCAAAGCAATGGGATCAAGACCGGATGCCTTGGAGCACCCCGGTGGAGTAGTGGTTAGGTCAGCTGCCTCTGGAGGAGCACAGTCCACACACATGGCCAGGACCCAGGTTCAACTATTAAAAATAAAGTCAAATACTTCTTCCTCCTCTCTCTTTCTGCCTACCTACCTACTCACCTTCATTCCTGCCTGCACCTTTCCTTTTTTTTTAAAAAAAAAAAAAGACATAATTAGAGCATGGGATCCAGAGTCCCTGGGAAAGAGTCCAGCTGGGACTGCTTACCTGCCAGGGCCAGCTGTAGGGGACTGCATCCTCACCATTGACAACGCGGGAAGAAGGGCGGGAAGAAGGTCGGCCACAGCCTGAGGCTGGTGGGGAGAGCAGAGGTGTCAATCAAGCAGTGAGCCCCCAAAAGGAAAGAAGAGACCCAGGTCCCAGTTCTACCTGTACCATAAAGGGACTGCACGAGCCTTTGGCAACTCCCACCCTTCTGTGGACCTCAGTAACCACGTGCGAACAGCCAGCATTTGGAGAACGGGGGTTCCAGAGCCCCAGGAGTTGAGGGGTAGAGAGGAACATATGACCTCCTTCCAGAGCACTTAGGACAGTGCCTGGCACCCAGTGAGCCCTCGGGAAGTGATAGTTATTGTCGTGGAGGGTGGCGCCTCTGGAGGAAGACTGCCTGGGTTCAAGGCGCAGTGTGGTCCCTCTTCCAAAATGGGCTACTCTGCTTTGAGGCTCGGTTTTCCCATCTGTACATGGGGGTAGTAATAGTTCACACCTCCTGGGGCTCTTGTGAGGATTACATGAGTTAGTAGAAGAAAAATTCCTTAGCATTCTGCCTGGTAATCACAAGCATTTGATAGACGTTTTCAGTTACCATTACTACCAGTCAAGGGAGGCTGATCAGAGAGGCGCCCCGAGGTAGAATGTAATTTGGCAGAGAGACGGGAGAAGGCCAGACCACAGGCTGTGGAGCAGGGTCACAGGCGTCTGAGAGGAGAGTCGTAGTGGTAAGCAGAGGAGCGGAAGTAACTAAAGCAGTCTAACCACAGAATCCAAACTCTTAGCCAGCCCTTTATTCCTGCCCCCACAACACCCACCACAGCCCTTTGGGTGCTCCTCCTGAGCCAGCCCCACCACGGCTTCCCCTCCATGCTCCTGTGTCACACCAGGCCGAAAGCCTCCACAGCCTGCCCCAGGTACAAGCCATGACCTCCTTCTCTGGAACCAGGTGTTGAGTGCACAAAACCCAGGTCAGGTGGCAGATATTAAGGGCTCCAGTCTCAGTGCCGCGCAGATACAGGCTGGGGTCTTACCAAGGGCCACAAAGAGGAGGGAACTCAGCAGCCAGAGCATTGTGACTTTTGAGGTGACACGAAAAAGAGGCAGAGCCTGGGGCTCTAATATAAGGCAGACGGTAGGTGATGAGGGGCTGGACTGGGCCCCATTCCCAGAACAGGTGGTTGGAACACCAGATTTCCCAGAGTCCAAGGTCACGGCCCCTTCCCACGGCAGATGGGGGTGTGGCAACCAGCGGCAGGACCCAGGGTTTCTTCTAAACTGAGGCAGCACAGGTGACATCGAATGGCCAGCTGATAACAGGAGGGGGAAGGAAAGTTCACGTTAGAACAAGCCGGCATCTTCCAGGAAAGAACCTGGGCTCTGAAACTAGCCAGATGTGGATTCAAATGCTGACTTTACCACCGCCATGCTTTGCGACCTCAGGCACCTGAGTCCACCTCTCTGAGCCTCCGGTTTCTCATCTCTAACGCGGGGGTGATGTAGTACCCGCCACAATGAAAGCATTCTTGTGGAGTACTTTCTCTGTGTCAGGCAGACGCAGAGGACACAGCTCTGCCTCAGACCTGGCCCCCGCTCTCCTGGGCCTTGAATCTAGCGGGAGAGGCGGGCAAAGGGGCAGCCTCTAAAGTTCAGTCACACTCGTAGGTAGAGACCCTAGAGAAAATTGTCCGTCTGAGCCCCCGGAGATTTGCACGAGACCGTTCTCACAGGTCCATCCTCAACCCTCGACAGCAAAAAGCACAGAAACACCACAAATGGCCATCGAGGTGACTGGGTGAATCTGGGAAGGTATTCACGTGATGGACTACCCATGAGCAGTCAGAAAGGATGAATCAGAGATGTACCAGATAAAGATCTTCCTAGGAACATACATTCAAGGAGGGGGAAGGTCCTAGAAGATGAAATGCTATTGAATACTCTTTTTAAAAAATAGAATTTAAAACAACTTAAAATTTAAAATATATGTTTAAAGGGATACACATAGGTGTATGCAACTATAAAAAGGGAAGTAAAGGCATGAGGAGCCCAGGATTCCGGATGACGGTGTCCTGAAAGCTGGGGGTGGGGGCAAGGGTACCCCACAGATGGCTGATGTTGCCAGAGGGTTTAGCCTGGTTTTGGGTATTTTGTAAATCTTTATTGAAGGCTAATTAGTTACAATAAGACTCACTAACTTCAATAGTAAAATTAATAAGTTTTTACAAACATATACGATCATGTAACCATAGCCATAATCCACATGTGGGGTATTTTATTTACCCCCAAAGGTGCCCCCTCAGCTGCATTCTTTCCCACCCCCACACCTGGCCCCAGGCAACCAGTGACCCTGCCTAGTCACTGCAGTCTTGTCTTTTCTAGAATCTTTCTGTGCAATTGGAAGCATATGTCTCGTTTCTGGGCTTCTTTCACTTAGTATAAAGGTTTTGAGATTCATCTGTGTAATATGTTAGATGTGGTTTTGAAGGTGCTAACTACATGACTTAAATAACTCTGTGTTTGTCTAAATAAAAATGACCCTGAGTAGACTAACGATACCTGAGATACGATGAAGTGTTGTCATGGATGAGGATTATGATCAGTCTGGTTCTGTTACCTGAAATTCAAAAAGAGAGAGAGCAATAGAAAGAGAAGAAAGAGAGGGAAAAAAGGAAGGAAGGGAGGGAGGGAGGGAGGGAAGGAAGGAGGGAGGAAAGAAAGAAAAAGAGAAAGAGAGAAAAAAAGAAGGAAAGAAAGAAAGAGAGGGAGGGAAGGAGGGAGGAAAGAAAGGAAGAGAGAGAAAGAAGGAAAGAAAGAGAGGGAGAGAGGGAGGGAGGGAAGGAGGGAGGAAAGAAAGAGAAAGACAAACAGGAAGGTAGGTGAGGGCCAGACCCAGGAGTGTCTCTTTGCTGGTCAGGAGCTGGGTGTTTATTCTCAGCATGGGGGAAAGCAGGGGTGAGGGGGAGGGGGGGATTGATTAAGTCAGGAAGACCCTGAGGGGATCCCATGGATACTTTCAGAAGATGTCTCCCAGGATGTTGTGTGGGGAAGGGTTAGGGAGGAGGGTGGGGGCTTGCCCAGGGCCATGGGAGACAGGGGTGGGCTCAGGGTGCATTTTGGACATAAAACAATACCCACGGTCACCTCTGAGAAGTGTGATCACACTGCCTGGCACAAAGCCTGCTGTTTTATTTCGTTTTTCTCATATTCATTTGCAGAAAAACCTTAGCAAGTCTCTGCTGGCTGTTGGAAACAGCCTTCCAGCCCAAAGCCCACATTTTGTAAGTGCTCAATAAATGTTCGCGGGAGGCGGCAAACTGACCCCACAGACTTTCACGAATCTTCCTTGTCACTCCTGGACACCCAGTGCTCGGCGCGGTGCTGGACTCCTGCCCGTTAGTGCTA
Organism: Solenodon paradoxus; assembly: GCA_004363575.1. Lineage (NCBI taxonomy): Eukaryota > Metazoa > Chordata > Mammalia > Eulipotyphla > Solenodontidae > Solenodon > Solenodon paradoxus. The sequence goes on along the minus strand of RJWH01001213.1, from coordinate 264,450 downwards.
GTGGCTCCCTGCAGAGCACTCCTTTGGGGCCCTCCATTTGGGGAGCACGGGAGGAGGACCCCTCTGGTGGAATATCAGGTCTCAGCTGGGCAGCCTTTCTTCTAGGGGTGAACCCTTTCAATCGCTCCCAGTGACGGCTGCTCCCCCAAGAGCCTGGGCCCTGGAAACTGTGTGGACACAACAGAAGCAGCTGTGAAAATCCTTCAAATTGTGATAAAAATAACCATGCCCTCCCTTACCCACTGTTCCCTGTGGCCTGGACATGTTTATTTGCTCAGCTTTGAAGCTCAGAACCCTTCCCCAGACCCAGAGCTGAGGAGAGGGAGGGAGGGGCCGAGGAGGGGGCTGGGGAGTGGGAGGGGCGGCCTGATGTCCCAAGTTAAAAGACCATTGCTCCCTCTCCTCTATCTGATAGGGACTTTAGACCCAGAGAACAGCTAGGAGTGCCTCAAGGCCCCCTGGTTTGTCACTGCTGGGTCTGGTGGGGGTAACCCATGGGTGTGGGGAAGGGCTCAACTTCACCCAGTCAGCCACCAGTCTTTATCCAGCGGCCTTGAGCACTCCCCAGCCTGTGTGGCCTCTACAGACAGACTTGCGGCCACCCTGGCCCTCTGCCCAGTCCCAAGGGAGAGGGACATAGCTCCTGTCACAATCCCTGTCAGGCAGCCATACCCTCAAGGCCTCGTGGGTGCTGTTGACGGACCCCCAGGGGTTTTGGGTCTAGGAGCAGCCAGAGCAAAACCCCCAAAGATGAACCCTTCCTATGCCTGGGAAGGAGCTCTAGGCAAAGGAAGCCTTTTCCGGAATGGAGCCGTTGATGTGGGCAGGAGAGCATGGGGAATCAGGAGACAGGAGACATCCCTTTTCTTAGGGAAAAGGGGAGTTTTCATTATTTCTAGTTTCCACCCAATAGGCAGTGCAGGAAGCAACGCTTCTTACTCCTCCTGGAATTCTCACTGTCTAGAAGGGCTGGCTCCTAACAGCTGCTCAACAACATGCAGGTTACTTTGAAAGACAACAAATAAAGAGTGAAACCGAAGGACTCCTTCTGCTTGACATGCCTGGCTCTTCCCACCGGAAAGCACAGTTGACCCTGACCTTCCTGAAGGCACATCTGGAGGCTGCCCCTGTGCGTCCTGGACAAGCTCACCGCGTCTGGAGGCTGTCTCTGAGGAGCAGCCCCCTAGAGGCTATTTGTACAAGTTCTGTGACTCATGGACCCTCTAGGACGACTGGGCTTGGTGGCCTCAGCTCTCAGAACAGAACCCATTGGGCGCTCAATAAAGAGTCAGCCATCTATTGGGAAATACAAGGTTAAGCCAAATTCAAATGGCTCTTTCCTGTAGTACTTCTCAGAGCCTTTACGGAGCCAATGTTCACATGAATCACACTCTTTTTCTTTTTTCTTTTTTTAAAGGAAAGGTGCAGGCAGGAAGAGAGGAGGGAAAATAATTCATTTCATTTTTAGTGGTTCACACTGGTTATTTCCCCCCAGACCTGGAACTGGAACCCAGGCCTGTGCTCCTTTGGAGGAAGTTGACTTAACCACTGCTCCACCAGCGGGTGCGCCATGAATCCCAGAAGAATCTTAAGTCCAGGACTCTGGTGCCTTGTTACCCTGTAGTTTTCCAACCACCAGCCCTATCCCTCTTGGACCAGACAGCGTCAGGGGTGGGAAGGAGGCCCAAGATCAGTTGAGTGCCCCATCTACTCTGCAATGGCACCAAAAGCCACTGAGTTGGGACAGCTTGTGAGTGACTCTTGCCCCAAGGAGGCCACTGGCTCAGCAGGGATGCAAGGGGATTACTGGGCAATGCACTGGGAGGGCTGGGAGTGAGGGGCAGCTTCTTCCCGCAGGGATGGGAGGACCCCTCCTCACACTTCATGGGGAATGGTGGTGAAGTGGGGGGTGGAGGTGTGAAGCCCCCTTCTCCTGCTCTTGTTCTGCTTGTCCTCCCAGTACATAGACATTCAACACAATTTTTGTGGAACATTTGCTAGATTTCAGGCACTATATTGGCACCAGGTATCCTTCTGCCAAGACAAAGTCCTCCCAGGCTCACAGCCAGCAGGGCGCAGGAGCAGCAGGAATTCGGGGCCATCAGTTAGACTCTCCTCTGCTTCCCACCAGCTCCACCTGCCCCTGGGGGACTGCATCGGTGGACTCCTCCTTTGTCCTCTGTGTTTGATTCCCTCAGTGGAGCATGCCAGGAAGAGCCTGGAGGAGAGAAGAGAGTGATTGGGGGTTTTATTCCGCAGCCCCAGCCTCAGGTTTTACTGGCGCATTCCTCCACCTGTCAGGTGACCTCCTTTCCTCACAGCTGCTGGATCCAGGCTCCACCAGCCCCTCCGCCATTGCCCCTCCAGGCCCAGGGGTGGGGTCAGCTGCCCCTTGTTGCTGGCTCTCACTTGCACCACCCCTTGTGCTTTCTCCACCTGTCTGCACATTCTTTTTTTTTAAAGGAAAGGTGCAGTGTGCCTGGTGGAGCAGCAGTGAGTTCAGTCACCTCCAAAGGACACAGGTCACATACCTCTGGGTTTCGAGTCCCAGATCTGGGGGGAAACAACCAGTGTGAACAACTAAAATTGAAATACAATTAAATGCTTCTTCGTCCTCTATCTTCCTGCCTGCTCACCTTCATTCATGCCTGCGCCTTTCCTTTTTGCTTGTTTTTTAAGGAAAGGTATTTATTTTAATTTAGCTGTTCACCTTAGTTTTCCCTCCAGCCTGGGATGCAAACCTGGGTCCTTGGGATGTGTATGAACGACACCTGGTGTACTTAACCACTAAGCCACCAGGGCACGCCTCTGCTTGCAACTTTTAAATATTCCTCAATTACCCCTTGGGGTTGACATCTGTTACGTCTAGGATTCTGATGATGCATAGTTGGTTGAATGTGACAGAAACCCCAAATAACAGTGCATAAAAGAAGAAATTGATTCCCTTTTAATTGCAAAGTCCAAGCTAACATTGCAACTTTGCGTTGTGAAGGCACCTGTCATTAGGGTGTGCCCTCATCCACAAGGCATATATTACAGGTTCACTTGAGTTCCCCCTCCCCAAATTCCCTCCTTGAAGTCCTAGCCCCCAGGACCTCAGAATGTGACCTTATTTGGACACAGCATTGCTGCAGATGCGATCAGTGAAGATGAGGTCATTCGGGTGGGCCCCAATTCAAGACAACAGGCTTACTTATAAAAAGGGGAAATTTGGACATAGAGGAAGGACAGCAGTCTGTAAACCCAACAGAGGGGCCTGGCACAGAGCCTTCCTCCACAGCCCTCAGAAGGAAGCAAGCCTGCTGACACTGGGGCTGCAGGCTTCCAGCCTCTGGAACTGTGCGAGGCTGCATTTCTCTTGTGTGAGCCCCACCCCCATCCAGTCTGTGGCCCTAGACATCAAACAGGACACGTGCACCAGCTCCTACTCCACACCCACATTCCAGACAAAGAGAAAGGGTAAGCCTGCTTTATCTTTGAGCACCCAGCCTGGAATTTACATGCATCTCTTCTGATCAGTCTGAAACCAGCCTGTGGCCTCCCTGGCTGCCCAGGACAGGGGCCATGCCCTGTACACAAGGGAAATGCCCTGCCCATGGAGCAAAGGGAGAGCAGAGAGTGGAGGGAGCTGCGGGTCTCTGAAAACAAAGAGCACACGTGTTTTCAGTTGCAGGGACCCCTGCCTGCATCTGAAATGGATCATCTCATGGGACTGGACTCCACGTCCAGAGGCAGGGAGGAGGGTGCAAGCGCACCCTGCTTTTCCCTGCAGAGGTTGCTGGCTGAGCTCGCCCTCAGGCTGAAAGTCAGGTGGTCGACAGGGTCAAGTCAGGGTCAAGTCGGGGTCAAGCCAGAAAACAGAAAGATCAAGTACTTGAAATGGAGGAATTGAATCTAGGGAATTGGTTTCCCAGGTGAGGAAAATGCCCAGAGGCCACCAGGGCAGGTGAAGGCACCAGCAATTAGCCTCGGTGACCTCCTGGGAAGGAGGGATGAAGGGAGGGGACTCCGTTAGCTGGAGCTCAGGAGCCAGGGTCATCCTGCAGAAGTGGAATCCCATCAGGCCTGTCCAGGGGAAGCTACGGAGGAGGCGTGGGCAAAGAAATGCTCTGGTTTCCCTCCTCCTCTTGCCTTCCAACCTCCTACCAGTGCCTTAATTGGCAGAACGCAGCTGGAAACCAGCTGTCATGGGTGCCTGGGAAATCCTGCCTGCAGGACACCATACAGTGAGGAGTAAGCCCAAGGCTGGCGCATCCATGGGAGGTGAGGGGAGAGCTGGGACTGGGGGCCTTGCCCGGCAGACGCTGCAGAGCAAAGGAGCTTTTGAAAGGTTTTCAACAGGACAGCATGACTCAACTTAGGTTTTCAAACTCTGTCTGTTGAGTGGAAAACCGATTAAAGAGAAGGAAGAAGACCACTGAGGAGACCAGCGGGAATTCTGCAGAGGTCAGGGTGAGGGCAGAGGGACATAGGTGGGCTGAGGACTACGAAGGCGGCGGGCAAGAGAGAGGAAGCCTGGAGCTCACAGGAGACCCACGAGGGCGTGCACACAGTAGGTGCTCCGTCAAGGCACACGGTGCGTATACTCGGCCACTGCTCACACACACTCACCATGGCTCCTCCTGGCTGCTGACTTCACATAAATATACCCTGTGGGTGCGCATTTCTAGACGCTTTCAGCTACAAGAAACAGATGACTCCATTAAAAGGGACTTACATGATGAAACTTTTCTCACCTAACTGTGGGGTGAGGTAGTTAAAAGTGGTTCACTCAATGTCATACGATGCCATCGAAGACCCAGGCTCTTGCCATCTTTACACTCTGTCCCCCTCAGTGCAGCGGCTTCTCCTCGTGGGTGGCCTCTTTCACTGTCCCGAGGGCAGGCAGCTTATTTGGGATGTGATTCTGAAAAGTACATGCTGGGGAGCAGGGAAGGGCAAGAAGCCAAGACTGGGTGTGTTAGTGGATAAATGGGGCCCAATGCCACCAGGGAACTCTGAGAGCCCATGCCTCAGAGCCATCTCTTCTCTCTGTGAGGAGGCCACACGCCCGTCTTCCCCAGACATCCCCAGAGAACACCTGGTTTGCACAGGTGAAGACGCTCCCACCCATCTCCAGCATGCCCAGGACATGGTATGTGCATGCATGCTCAGAACTGTGCCCCTTTGCCCCCATGGACACCCCACCCCTCACACACGCAGCGGAGCACACACATTCATGATTCACGCACATCTCTTGCCATTCAAACGAACATCTCAGTCTCAGTCTTCTCGGGCTGCTCTAACAAAATACCAGACTGGATGACTTAGGCAGCAAATATTTGTTTCTCATGCTTCCGGAGGCTGGGACGTTCACGATTTAGATGCCAGAAGATCCAATGTCCTGATCTGCAGACGGCCATCTTCTCGAGTCCTTACGTGGTGCGCTTTTGTACCTTCTCATGTGGGCACTAACTCTGCTTATGAGTGTCCACCCTCGTGGCCACGTTCCCTCTCAAAGACTGTTCCTAATGCCATCACTGCGGGTGAGATTTCCACCCCGGAATTTGGGGAGATGGAAACATTCAGTCAATAACAATCTTTCTCACTGCTTCTTACTCAGACTTTTGGCTTGGGCCTAGTTGACGAGGACATTAAGTATTACTGCTACCCCCCCCCCACGCTGAGGATCCCCTAAAGGGGACCTGTGGCAGAAGTTGCCCTGTTGGAGAGCCCATCAACCGCTCCCTGAGACTCCCTGCGAGTTTCCAGCCCAGACTGTAATCCCTCGAGTTACCAGCAGGGGGTGCACGAGAGCCAGGACGCCCACTCCAGGATTTTTTGCAGCAGGTTACCTGGTTGCAAAAGTGTATTTATGTCTCCGTGTGTTTGAGGGAGAGGACAGGTCCCGCGGTCCCCTCCCGGGGGTTGAGCTGAATGTGATGGATACACTCACCGCCATTTTAGTTGTTGCATGACCCAGGCTCCTGTTCTCTGGCAGAGCGTTTGTGCTCAGGTCAAGTTAGATGAATGGATGGATGATTGAATGGATGGAATAATGAATACATGGGAAAATAAGGGAAGATGTCCCAAAAGAAAAAAAAAATGTAAAAAGAGAAGAACTGGGGGAAAGAATGGACAGCAGACAAATCAGGAGAAAGAGATTTATAAGAAAGGGACGTGGCAGGAAAGAGTCCAAGGGGTGGTGAGTGAAGGGAAATTGCTAAATCTGTCAGTCTTGGTGCTGTGGCCGAAGTGTCTTCCACAGGACGTCCCCCACTGCTGCCCACAGCCATGGGCCCCATCTTTCTCAGCCAGTGGGGACCAGCCCCTTCTTTAGGAAGTCATCCCTGAACCCACAGTTACTGTCAGTCCCTCTTGATTTCACGTTCCCACAGCTCTGGGGGTGCTACTGATCTGTTAAAATATGGGCTGTGGAATGAGACCCAGATTTGGGCTGAATTCCAACTCAAGTCTCATCGTGTGACCTTGGCCAAGAGATCTGACCTCTCTACACCTTGTTTTCCCAGCTGCTAGCACTAGAGGGCATGTTTCCTCACAGGGTTTTCATGAGCATTTGAGCTGGTAAAAAGGGCTTGGTCCAGAGACAGCACAGACAGAACAGAGGATGACAGCCATGCTCTTCTAGTCTAGAAAGTGCTGACCACAGGGTCCGTCTCTTTGTCATGTTGTTTGTCTCGCTTACGTTCAGAAAATATCACCAAAATGAACAGCGAACCCCACTGGTCAATGAATGCAAGCTTCCTGAAAACGCTCATCTTTGCTTGATTTCTTTTCTGACTTGTACACAAATATTGAGTTCAACGTTGCTTGAAAGCATACAATATAATGGGAAACCGCCTCAGTGTTTATTAACAGTGAATGAGCTATAGTGCATGTATAGGCCGCCAGAGTAAATAGTGAAAATGATTGAACTAGAGCTATGCGCATTGAGATCGATTTCACAGGCATTTCACTGAGCAACAAAGCAAATTACAGACTAAAGCCATTATATATATATATATATATATATATATATATATATATATATATATGTATATGCGAAGGGAGGGAGTGCTGTTGGTGAGGAGAAGCTTCAGGTGACGTCAACTGTTGTCAATAAGCTTGACTTCTGAGCGCCTTGAATGTGGTATGAGACTGTCTCTGTTTCCATGTCCACAGCCATCCTAAGTGTGAAATATAATGAAGAAACCGAGGCTCAGGGAGGCCGGGTCAGGTGCCTGGGCTTACTCAGCTTCGAAGAGGTAGAGGTGAGAGGAGGTGAGAATTGAACCCAGCTCTCCTGACCCCAGCTGCCCTCCCTGCCCAAGCAGCCTGCTCAGTGCTTACTGAATTGCTGGCAGTGTTATCAGGAACAGAAAAAAAAGGTGCCAAGGAGCTGGGCACAGCAGCTGGGCTCTGCTGGGCTGGCCAAGGAAGGTAGGCTTTGGTCCAATGGGCTGAGGGCTCAGTCTCTGCCCGGTAGGGGTTTGGACCCAGCCCAACCCAAGGGAGGGTTCCTGTCTTCTGGTCTGTTTCCTGGAGCTCTCCTAGTGGGGTCGAGGTCAGGGCCAGAGGCAGACATGGGCAGGGTTTTCGTAGCAGGAAGTGGAGGCCTCTAGCTCTCCTCCCGCTCTGGCAGCCTTCTACCTCCATGCCAGCACAGGCATCCCAGGGGCACAGGCAGGAGGCTGGATGCTGAGTGAGCTCTAAGCCAGTGGAGACCCAGGCTTACTGAGTGGGACCTCAGTGGCAAACTCCAGACCCTTCGGGGCAGAGGTGTACTCAGTGTTCCGAGACGAGACCTGGCAGTCATTCTTTCTGTTGCTCTCCCTCTCTCCCTTTCTCCTCCCCTCTCACCCATGAAGCACTGGGGCCCTTGTGGTACATTGGGGAGACAGGGACAGGGAGACAGCCCCTACCCTCCAAGGCTCAGTGTCTGGTGAGAAGAGTAGATAAATAGTAAGAGCATAGATAAGATAATAGCCATTCAATACATATTTGGATTGAAACAAAGGAAAACTAGATAATGAAATACCAGGAGGGGCTGATCTGTGGCCCACAGAAGGGCTGTGATTTCCTGAAATCACAGTGGCTCGATGCATAACTGAAACTAGCCCAGAACTCCAGACTTAATCCAAGAACCTTTTTTCTTTTTCCTCTTTCCTTCCCTGGGCCCTAGGTCTGGAATCCTGGTCCCTGGGCTTTACATAGCCTGCATCCTAACTGCTGAGTCACAGGGGTGTACAAATCTAAGATTCTTTCTACTGTGTCCCACCCCTGTCTTGTGTCTTTTAAGTTGATGACTGTGAAATATTTCAAGCATAGAAAACCTTAGAATAGTACGACACCTCTTTGTCACGTCTTCCCCGGGGGCTGCTGGCACCAGTGCCCCCAGCCTGAACCAGGTGCTCTCCTTGGTTCCTGGGACATGTTCATATTTCTTCTATAGGTTCTGTGTAAAAGCTGCTTTATAGAGAGGCTGTGGCCACCCTCATGGAGTAATGGTTAGGTCTGCTGCCTCTGAAGGAGTGCAATTCACATACATCCCAGGAACTGGGGTTCACATCCCAGGTCCAAGGGAAACAACCAATGTGAACAACTAAATAAAAATAGAAGGCTGCATCAGCTGCCACAAGTTAAGGGGTTCATTTCCACAAGAGGAGCCCACTTTAGACAGCAATCACAAGTCCTCTGATTGTGTTAATTGGAGGTTCCTACACCCTCCTCCTCAAGTTTGATAATATGCTAGAATGGCTTGTAGATTTTTAGGAAAACACTTCACCCATGTTTTCCAGTTGATTCTGCAGAGTTCAAATGAATATCAAGATGAAGCCAAATATAGGGAAGGTTGGGAAGTGTCCTGAGCATGCAATGGAAAGACTCCAGGGTGCCATCAGTGAGAACCGCAGACCTGGAATGGGCTTCAGAGACCATTTGATCCCACCCTGTCCTTTTCCAGTTGGGTAAACTGACGCCCAGGACATGCAGCAAGTTATTAACAGAACTGAGTCTTGATCCCAGGATCCCCATCTGGCAAATAATGATTTATTTAGCGAGAGTTTAGAAGCCAAGAGATCAACCTTGTGGGGGGCAGATATTCTTATCTTGTTTTCAAATAGGGAATTTGGAGCTCAGATAAGGGAAGTAAATTGTCTGAAGTCTCAAAGTCTTGGTTGGTAGCATCAGTTCACAGCAGAATGACAACACTAAATTCTCTGTGGGAAGAAAAAGGCCTCACATTGTCATTGAAAGGATCCAGTCATCTAACAAATATTTTAGGCAGGAAACATTATCAGCAGATGCTTCCACATCTTAAAGGGGCGACAGAAGGAAGGTAGAGAAGGTGAGCTTCCCCCACTGCAGCGGGTCAGCAAAGTCAGGAGCCAGTCCCCGGGGACAACGACCCCAGGAACGCTGCCGGGAACCAGGGGCACCCGCAGTCTGAGAGTGGGAGGCCTGTCAGGGTGGGTGCCCCAGAACTAAGGTGGGCAGAGGTGAAAGGGAGAAGGGTGAGGTGTCTGGTGGGAGGTCTGGGGCTGAGGAGAGAGGAGGCCAAGAGCCACAAAGACCTGAGTGGTCGCCGTTGATTTGGTGCAGCGCTGGCACCCTGTTACTTGGGGAAAGCTGTCTCCCACCCAGCTGCCTGTCCCTGGTGGAGGGACCATGAGGAGGAAGGCTCTGAATTTCCCATGGCACATGGAGCAGAAGTTGGAGCTATTTTATTTTGTTATGAAGGGAAGAATCCCAGAAGGCTGGAGGGATTTGGGGTCGGGTCCACCTGTTGTGGAAAATCCTCAGTACAGTGTCTGTAAGTGCTTCATAAATGGCAGCACGATGATGATCACAGAGGCTGTGCTGAGAGGTGGGAGGGCAGACTGGAGTCCCCACCTTGTCTGTCTTCGTCTGGACACTGGGTTTCCCTCTGCCCTTCAGATTCTTATCTAAAAAATAGAGGTGCTATTACTATCTGCCTCACGGGGCTGTAAGGAGGAGTAAGATTTCACTTAGCACAGTGTATTAGTCAGGGGTGGGCAGAGAAACAGCTCGCGGGAAAGACTCACATGTGCCCTAATCCATGTCTGGGCCTCTGTAACAAAAACACCATAGACCGAGTGACTTACAAAACAAACATCTGGCACGTCCCAGCGGGGCTGCGGTTAGAGCTGCCGTGTCTGACTGAGCGCAGTCCACATGCATCCCGAGGACCCGGGTTCGTATTCCAGCGCCTGGAGCACCGCCAAGATGAACCACTAAATAAAAAGAAATAAGAGGGTGTCTTCCTCCTTTCTCTTCGTGCCTGTCTGCCTCTGCTCAATTTCTTTCCTGCCGGCACTTTTCCTTTAAAAATATAAATAAATAAATAAATAAACAAACAAACGGCATTTATTTCTCACCATCCTAAAGGCTGAGAAGACCGAGATCAAGGCACTGGCAGATTCAGTGTCCAATGAAGACCCGTTTCTGGGTTCACAGACAGGCATTTTCTCATGGTGTCCTGACATGGCAGAAGGGGCAAGAGGGCAGTGTGGGGTCTGTTGCACAGGGACGCTAATTCCATTCACGAAGGCCCCACCTCCTAACACCATCACAGGTGGGATTCGATTTCAACATGTGAACTTTAGAAAGACCCAAACTTTCAGTCTCTAGCTATTTATTAACATACATCATGTCTACATGTATGGATATATGTGCACAAGCATACATGAGGGTGTGCATGTAATGAGAGAGAGGGAGGAGAGAGAGACACGTTGATCACAATCATGGAGGCTGAGAAGTCACGTGATCTGCTGTCTGCAGGCTGGAGACGCAGGAAACGGGTTGGTGTAGTGCGAAGGTCTGAGAGTCAGGCGGCTGATGGTCTAGATTCCAGTCTAGGTCTAAAGGTCTGAGAACCAGGAGAACCAAGGACAGAAGATTCATGTCCCAGCGTGAAAGTCAGGTCAGGCGGGGAGTAAATTCAGCCTTCCTCGGCCTCTCTGCTCCAGCCACACAGACAGCCTCACACACTCTCCCAGAAATAACACTTAACCAGATACCTGGGCATCCTGTGGTCCTAGTCAAATTGGCGCATAAAATTACACATAGCTACTGGGATACCGTCAGCATTCGATCATTGCGAAGGAAACACTTCGAAAGGAGCGTCGTTTGTCTGCAGTCATGTGGCTTCAAGAACATGCTGGTGAAATGGGTCTCAATGGAGAAAAAACAACCCTGATTTATCATATTTGTCAGTTCCTGCGGTGTAAATATTTCCTCTCTGGCTGATTTCAAGCCTCTGATATTTTAACAATCAGGTCACCAAATTCCGGAGTGTTTAAAATGGGCTTTGTAAACCAGTATAAACCGGCTCCCGCACACGGCTGCAGCTCCCGGTGACTGGAACACAGGCAGGGAACCTCATAAACATTAGCTATTACGCACATCGGTCAAGTCAGCAAGGTTCGCTGGGCACGCTCCTTATACCCATTTTACAGAGCAGGTGATTGAGGTCTGGAGAAGTCACCACACAAACTAGTGACTTGCTGTCCGACTTCCCTTATCTGCTCCCCACAAGACTGTACATACGCTTACACTGACCATAATCCCTGACGCTCCTTAGAGGGAATTTCCCAGGCTGTAGAAAGACAGGAGCCCTGTCCCCTCCCAGATTGTCTGTTTTACCCGCAAATAGCCCTGAGGTGGCTTGGCAGGAGGAAAGCTCTTGCTGGCTGGGGCTCCTGCCAAGCCACACCTGCCCCAGCACCCCTGAGCTCAGAGCTGCCCCGGCTTGCATGTGCCACGTGTAGGCTTGAGGAAGAGCCGTTCTGGCAGCTGGTGAGCAGAGGGCCCACATCCCGGGGTGTCAGAGGACGCGGGCGTGTGACTCATTGTGGGGCAGACCAGAATTCCGGAGGGTCAGAATCCCAGCCCTGCAGGCAGGCTGGCCCCATGCCACATCAGGGCTCTGGTGAGTCACACTGGCAGTAGTAGCCTACGGCTGGGCACACAGCTTTTCTAGGCAGGGAGGGACAGCCACATTTCAGGGCTGTTGACTCTTAACTGTCCCCTGGACTGGGGTGGCTGTCTCATTTCTGTGGCTGCTGAGGCAGGCTTGCTCCTTACCTGTGATGCTTCCTAGGGCCATGTGGCTGAAGGGACAAGGGGACACTCCTTCACCGTAGGGGAAAGGGAGCGGAGAGAGAGGGGAGAGAGTGGGAAAGTCCACTGTAGCTAGTTTGGCAATGAAGCTAAGGAGCCAAGTTTGGAGGTGACCCAGGTAGGGCAAGGGTGGGGGCCACTGTGACTAGAGATTGTATGGAATAGGGTGCCCTATCCTGTACACCCAGGCCATTCTGAGACCTGGCATCCTTCCCTTCCCTAGGGAGGGAGAGGCAGCTGACCTCGGCTGTCAGCTGCTGGGTAGAGGGCAGGTTCTCGGGGCGGGGGGATGGAGTAATAGTTGCCCACCAGCCTGTGTCCAGGCTGGACCCCTCCCAGTGATATTCAGTTCACCAAATCATTTACGGAGTCCTCACTGAGAGGGAGGGCCACACTCTTCCTCGCTTAGTGCTGAAGCCTGCAGCTCCAGAGTCGGAGGGCTAGGTTTTGTAGTTCTAGAGTTTGTAGAGCTAGCACAAGTCGCTTGCCCTCTCTGAGTCTCAAATACCTCACCATACCACCTTTTAGGGAAGCTGTGGGGATTAAATAAGATGTTAGGTGTGCAAGTCCTGATACGGACAAATGCCAAGTTTTCTGGCAGAGTAGGTTCTTCAGGGATAGGTAGCTCCCTCCCCTGTGTCCCCAGGGTTGGAGTTAGTTGGATCCCAGCCTGCCTGGCTTGGACTCCAGGCTGGGCCCTGAGACCCAGGATCTGAAGGCAGAACTTACTCCTCTCCGCACCAGCAAAGGGGCTCAGTCTAGCCCCTCTGTCTCTGAAGGCTTTTGTGGTCCCATGAAGTTAGGGAAGTAAAAGAGACATTTCTGATTTTATGGGACATAGCCTGACTTGCTGGGAAGACAGAGAAATGCATATTCCTCCCAAAATAAGTGTCCCAGAGCTATTTTCAGAGGCTCTTAGTGTCCAGGCCAGAAATGGGCAGTGATCTCGATGCCTGGGTACTGTCAGGACAAACTGAAGAGGCCCGCCCAGCCCTTCTGATGGCTGCCTGCCCACCTGCCCAGCCCCTGGCCCGGAGCAGAACCAGGCCTGCCTCCGGCCCCACAAGAAAACTGTTGACACGGCTTCCCTGGTCTGCTTAGTTCTCCACCTTCCTCCTGGGGGCAGAGCAGGGACTGCGATCCTGCCTCCTGATTCCCAGTTTCAGTGACTATAGCCACCCCGCCCCGGGGCATCGTCACTCTCAGTGGTTGTAGGTTGGGGAGGGCCCAGGAAGTGGTGTCTCATTTAAAGCGCTTCTTGTAATCCTGGACCTGATTATTAGGAAACATCAGATAAACCAAATGAGAGAACATTCTCCAAGATAATGTGCCCGCACTCTTCAAAAAAAATCATCAGGAAAGACAGAGAGAGGCGAAGGAACTGGTCCAGGCTGGAAAATGCCTAAGAGATGTGCAAACGAAATGCAATGGCTAATCCTGGAGCGGACCTAGGTGGGAACATCTAGTTGCCACAAAGAACCTCAAAAAGAGACATCAGTGAAGTTTGAGTGTGAACTGTAGGTGAAATAGTAGTACTGTCTCGATGCTAAGTACCTTGCGCTTGGTAGCAGTAGCGAGTCTGTGTCCCTGTTCTCCCAGCAGGTAGGAGACACAGGCTGAAGTATCCAGGGGTCAGAGATGCTGTTTTCTGTAACTTATCCTCAAAGTGACGCGTGTGTGTCTGTGCATGTGCAGGTGCGTGTGTACCAAATGAGAAATGTGACAAAATGCTAACAATTCACGGTTTTGGGCAAAGACTGTGTTGGAGCTCATTGTCCTGTAAGTCTCAATAAGTTTGAAAAATTTCAAAGTCAAACTGTATTTCCAATAATTGAGGGAGGAAAATGGTAGAGGAATCCTTTCCTGGTATCAGCCCTGAGAACTCAAATGGGAACTTGTTCATTTATTTAACAGGTGCATATTGGATGCCTCCTATGAAGCAGGCCCCAGGAAGGGTCATGGAGGTTCTGAAAGAACTGGCGCTCCAGCCAGACTGTTCAATGCACAGGAGCGACTCAGCATGGGACTGCCTGTGGAGGAGGGGAAAGGGAAGAAAGAAGGGCTGCCATACCCCAGAAGGGGTCACTCAAAGAGTCAGCACTTTAGGGGACTTGATGATTGCTGACACAATGAGGAAGACGAAATAAGGGATGCTGCCCACTGGCAGCAGTTCTGTTGGGCCCTGCATAGGATTTCCTGACTCAGGGCATGATGCAACACCAAGTAACACTGGAAAAAGTCCACCCCAGCCTCATTTTAAACATAGGACCCATTAGTCCTAGAAGGGCCACTGCCCCGAGGCAGGAACGTGACCCAGGATGACCCCTGGAGGCCGCTCCCAGCTCTAGGATTCCGTGATTCTATGACATGGCCAGCAGTCTGGAGTGGCAGCATGAGGGTGTCCTCTGCGGAGAACAAGAGGAGGGCTAAGCCATCTGCCTCCTAAAAACAGAGAGGTGGGAGGTCTGAGGGCTGACAGGGCAGGAAAGGAAGGGTGGGGGGTCAGCCTCAGCCATCTCCTCTATTTCCAGAGGAGGAGATGGGGTGGAGTGGGGCCCGGGAGGGGAGAGGCCAGGTTCTGGACATACCATGCGATTCAGGCCCAAAGGACAAGGGCAGCTGAGGGGCTGTGCATTGGGAGAGGGGTGAGCAGCTGTTTTCTGGGAGGGACAGGCTCAAATACTGCTCTGTTCTCACCAGCCAGGAATGGAAAATTAGCATCAAGCTGGCAGGAGTGGGGAGAGAAATCAGAGCCTAACTCTGGGGGGCGTGGGTCCTGGGGAACCGAGGAACAATGAGGTGGCGAGGGAGGGACCCCATTGCTTTTGGCTGAGCCTTGGGCAGGTCCAGGGACAGGAGGCAGGGTTCAGTGGACTGGGCACCACGTTGGCCTGGCCTGCCTTAGTCCCCGTGAAGGGCCCACTCTGAGAGCAGGAGGAGAAGGAATGGCACTGGCCCTCTTCCTTGGGTGGGGGATGGTTAGAAGATCTTCCACGGTCAGAAGGTCAAGTCCAAATACCCTGGAAGGTTCTGGTCTCACAAATTCATCCCCCTGAGTTGACTTGTTGTATGTACCCCTTGCCCACCCTTCTACTCCCACAATTTGAGATCCCCAACAAGATCAACCTAGTCAGAGGGTTAACAAGCGCTCCTCTCCACTGGGTCTCCCCATCAGGGTCCCCGTCATAGCCCCATCCAGGCAGGCAGAGCAGGTGTGGCGAGAACTCTTCCTCAACAGCTCTTGAGGGGAGCCAAAGTCACCCCGACAACATAGCATTGTCTCTCCGAGGTCATCAGACCCACCCAAGAGTCCTTGGACCCACCACTTATGAGCCGAGGCAAGTCACGTCATCTCTCTGGGCTTGTTTCTGTCAACAAGGAATAGAATAACAACTCCCTCTTGGCGTTGTAGTCAGAATTATGTGGACGACACAAACAAAGGCTGCAGAGAGAGCATCTGGTAGGGGGTCAACGCGAAAACGCAGTTTTACTCTCGGGCACACTGTTTGATGATTAGCTATGTGATACTGACTCGAAAGAAGGTAATATGTCGGTGCCCGGAATGTCACCGCTAGAGATTCAGTCTTTGGTCTTGGTGTTCTTCTGAAGTCCCTGCTTTAAGAGGTGAATGGGGATTTCAGAACGTGAGCAGCTAGAGGCAAAATAATAATTAAAAAAAGACTGCTCTACTTTTTCTAGGGGGTCCACTGGCTTCAGTCATCTTCAGGGTCTTGCCTTCCTCTCCACCTCTTACGCTTAGCTTTTGTGCTTTTCTGAAGAATGGGGTGTCAGTTTTCAGATCACTGGCCTGAGCAGAAGGAAGGGAGCAGGAGAAAGGGGAGAGTTGGCCTTCTGGAGGCAGAGGGAAAGGGGGCGAGGAAGCCGGGAGGGTGGTGGCAGGGAGCTGAGGAGAGCTGACCCATCTCTCTCACCAGGCTCAGGTAACCAGTCTCCAGGTTAGTTCCCAGCAATTCAGTGCCTTGAAGATTTATCTGCCCAGCGAGGACCATGTCTGGACGCCGGGTGAACCATTCCCTCACTTGCAGCTGCTTGGACCAAACCAACAATGTGTCCCACCCAGCCCGGACTCCAAGCTGGTCCCCTAGTTCCAACGTGACCGGAGCGAATAGCCTCAGGCACCCCGCAACCCCTAATGGCTCAGAATTCAGTTGCTGCAGCAGATCTTCAGAGAAGTCCAAGCGTCCTAACTCCCCCAGACTTCCCTTGAGAAGGATCTGCATGGGCCAGCCCTACAACTCCAAGTACGTAGAGAATAGCCACCTGAGGAGCGTGTCCAAGGAGGCCAGGAGGTCTGTTTGCCAGGGTCCCCCCCGCTGCCTGGTCTGTACAGATCGTCCCTCGGGCCCCTCTAGCCCCACCTTCCTGGACCAACTCATCAAAGGCATCAACTACCTCGACAGATCCACCAATGCCTTCTACAACACATCATCTCTGAGCCTGCCAAGGCTCGCCGCCAGCTGCCTAGAACGTGCCGCCAACTCCATCCACCTGGGGCGGCAAGACTGCTCCTACGTCTGCAGTTACTCGAGCCCCAGCACCAGTGTGGCCGCCTCTGACACCGCCAGCACCTGTATGGTGCCATCCACCAAGGAGCCCCACGTTTTGCAGTATACGGATGACTCCGTCAATACCAGTTGCCCATACGAGCTTCACAGCCGGAGACTTAGTCCCACGCCACAGAGGCCAGACATCAAGTTGCCTGAGCTCCCTTTGTTTGGCAATGGGATCTTTTCCTTAGGTCGTCTGCCCAAGTTCTGGGAAGCAATCCGATCAGGCTGGCGTGCCCCTGAGCCCATCTCCAAACCCTGTAGCTGGTGGTGACATGGACACCAACCCTGAAGTGGGCACATGTCCACTAGGCCACAGCCGTGGAAAATAAATTGTCTGTGGCAAAATCCTCATCCAAGTCTCCATCAGGGGAACAACCATTAGATTGCTGGTTATAAACTCAAGGACCTATGGGGCAGGGCAGCAGTTAATGGGTGAATCGGGCTGATGGGGTTAGTTGAGAGTGGTGACGATTGTGTTATGTGCAGAGGGAATGCCTGGTCTAACCCAACTCTCAAAAAGCTTGTTGCCTTTTTAAGAGAAACCAGGAATATGACTTATATATGTTGGCAATAATTTTTAAAATGTCCTGGTGATCTGGGAGCGGAACAAAATTAATGGCAAACTGTGAAGTCCGTGGATCTTAGTTTGGAATCACTGAGCTGTATACGGGCTGCTCCCCAGGCTCAGGCTTAACACCTGAGTCACCAGGACAATACCTCTGGTTTATATCTTGAATGGATAGATCATTGGGAGATGCCTAGCCTCCCTTAGCCTTGATTTTCCCACATGAAGAGATGGTCTAGCCATTCGTTCCCAACCCCTATTCATACTCTTCCTTTTTCAGGATTGTTGGTTTTAGCCCAGTCCCCTACAAGCAGAAAGGCAGAAGGAGTCACAATGATGAGGATGATGACAGCAAACCCTCATAGGGCACTTATTATGTGACACGGTTCTTGGTTGTTGATTTCTTTAAGGAGAGGTGCAGGCAGGAATGAAGGTGGGCAGAGGCAGGCAGGAAGAAATACTTATTTTATTTAGTTGCTTATCTTGGCTGCTGCCCCTGGACGGGGGACGTGAACCAGGAACCTGTGGATGGATGTGACTAGTCAAAGAGCTTCTCCACCAGGGTGCGCACTTGAGCGCTTGATGTATATTTCTTCTTCTAAACTTGTGATTTTAGGCAGCCCAGAGGAAGTAGTAATTGGGTCCACTGCCTCTAGCCAGCATAGCCCGAATGCCTCCCAAAGATGCCAGTCTGTGACCCAGGACCGCAGCGGGGGCTAGGGGGTGGGAAACAAGCAAGATGAATAACTAAAATTAATAAAATGCCGCTTCTTCCCCTCTCTGCCTGCCTGCCTCTGTTCGCCTTCATTCCTGCCTGTACCTTTTCATAAATAAATTTTAAAAATAATTAAGATGAGATTTTTAGTAACCAGGCCTAGAGAGGAAGTAGAGAAAAATGCATGATGACTTATGTGAGTCTTTAGAAAGACACCCGGGGGAGCTGTAGATGGAGTGTGGCCCTTCCTGGGAAAACTCGGAAGAGAGTAGTGCTATCCAGGCCAGGTGAGGACTGGAAGGGTCAGAATGAAGTGGTCCCAGACTGCTTGCTGGCAATATCTAAGACAGCGTTCCCCAGGTCGCTGAGGGCTCCAACCCTTCTGAGACTCAAGTGGCATGGGCTCTGGAAAATTAGGCTCTTCGAGGCACCCAGCTCTATCCCATCCTGCTGGTCGAGGGATTCTGGCAACCGGGCTACCAGCCTAGACCTGCCACTGGCCTGTCCCGAGATGCTAGGTCCCTCATGTCCCCTTCCCAGGCCTCCGTTTTCTGTAACAAGAGTAAGATAACTTCAATGATCTCTCAGGGTCCCCAGACTGATATTTCTGAGTGTCTCCTCCTAGTCCTGAGCCCAGCCTGGAGCTCCCTAAGCTGAGAATTTGAGAGTGCCATCACCCCAGCAAGACCTCAGTCCTCCTGAGTCCTGAGCCATCTTCCCAGGTTACCAGGGGCACTTCAGGTCTAAGACCCCATCTCTTTCTTTTTCTTTTTTTTAAAGAAAAGGGCAGGCAGGAATGAAGGTGAGTAGGCAATAGGCAGGAAGAGAGAGGAGGAAGCATTTTATTTTAATTGTATGTAGTTGTTCACACTAATAGTTTCCCCCCAGACCTGGGACTCAAACCCAAGGGGATGTGGTCTGTGCTCTTTTGGAGGTGACTGACCTAATGGCTACTCCACCAGGGTGTGTGTAAGGGCCCATTTTTGTGTGACTCAGAACATGAGGCCCAGTCCTTTTCTTGTTGGAGCTCTCTTGTTTCCTTGGAAATATGAAAGCCAATAGCAGCTCAGAGTGTAGAATGGGACTGACTTGAAATAATGCAGAACTCAGATCTACAAGGTTCCATGGCTCTTAGCGTTAGTGGCCAACTGTGGTCCAGCCCTATAGCTGACAGAGAAGGCAGCAAACCCGATTATCCCTGAATCAACATGGCGGCTGCAGGGTAGGAGGAAGAAAGGGAGAACAATCCCCTAGCCCATTGAACTCACCCCCACTTCTATTCCATCTCTGGAAAACAAGGGGGAGCCTCCCTCGCCCAAAGTTCAGCAAGACAACACGCTCCTTTCTCTGTCTCTTGTATCCCTTCCCTCCTCAGGAAGATTATGACTTTTTTTTGTCTGACAAGTCCTCAGCCCTTAGTGACTTATTTCCCAGCTGAACATTCACAGGAATTAATTTTGTTAGAATTAATTTTGAATTGTTAGAATTAATTTTGGACCAGCTCAAGAGCCAGTTCTAGAGAATCCTGATTCCCAAACCCCTATCTGGCCACTCGAAGCATTAATATTTGCACGAGTCACCCCTGACTCTCCTGAGGGGGATCAACTCCAAAACAGTCCACATTCCCCTCTGCACAGTGTGAGACCCTGCCTAGGACACTGCTCTCTCTAGAGAGAGCTACCTACCCAGTTCTGGCTCACAATAGAGGCTTATCCACTATACTGACATTGATGATAGGCCTGGTGCCCACTAGGTGCTCAATAATAGTAACAAGTAACTACAGTGTTTTGTATTCAATGGTTTAACAACTATTAATATGCCAGCCAATATTTATTAAACTCAGGACTACATGCCAGGCATGGCTTTAAGTGCTTCTGTGTGTATTAACTCAGTTCATCCTCCCATCACTCCTCTAAGGAAGGTACTATTGTTCCTAATGTACAGATGAGAAAACTGAGGCACAGAGAGGTCAGGTGTCATGATTACATAGAACACAGCATCTCTTCAATTAACTTTTTTTTTAAGGGAAGTTGCAGGCAGGAATGAAGGTTAGCAGGCAGGCAGGAAGAGAGAGGTGGAAGAAGCACTTTATTTTTATTTAGTTGTTTACATTGGTCGTTCCCCGCTGTCCTAAGTCTCGAACCCAGGACCTTGGGAAGTATGTGAGACTGCTCGCAGGTGTACTAGAGTGTTAGGGTACAAAGCACACCTTCAGTTGACATTACCATGATAGAACACTATGTGCAGGTGCTCTGGTATGGTGACTCAGGGGTTAAAACTATGCCTGGGGAGTGGTCCACATACAGCCCAAGGACCTCAGGCCAGGACTAGAGGAAACAACAAAAATGAACAACTAAATAAAATGCTTCTTCCTCCTGCTCCTGCCTGCTGCCTGCCTGCCTTCATTTCTTCCTGCCCCCCTTCTTCTTAAAACAAAAGCTGCAACAGAACACTATGTGCAGTCATGTCCTGGTGGCTCAGGCACCAAGCCAGCACTTGGGGCATAGACCCTGTAAAGCCCAACTTGGACTCGTGGCCCAGATTCTCGACTGGGGGTGGAGGTGGGGGAACAACTAAAGTGAACAACTAACTAAATAACCTGCCTGCCTACTTGCCTTTATTTCTGCCTGCTTCCTTCCTCTAAAAGCAAAAAACAATCACAACAAAATTTTTTAAGTAATTTAGCAAATATTAAAAAAGGAAACAAACTGTGCAAAGCAGGTGCTCAATAATAATTCTCTCCATGATTAAAACATCTTGCAAGCAGTAGGAGCTCATACGTGCACAGTGCGTTCTTAGCATGTGGTGGATGTTGTTAAAGAGCCCAGTCATGATAGGTGTTCAAATGAAGTTTGACCACTGGATGAACCCAAAAGGGACAGGATCTCTGCACTTGACCCAATTGCTACTCAGAGTAGATACTCATTGCTTCAGAATCCTCCTTGCAACTAGTCACAGCTCACGTCTGGAGAAAGTAAGTCTCTTAGTTCGAAAAGGCCCTCTGGACACATCCTGGTGGAGTAGCTGTTAGGTCAGCCGCCTCCGAAGGAGCGCAGGCCACATACCTCTGGGTTCCAGTTCTGAGTCCAGGGAAACCAGTGTGAACAACTAAATAAAAATAAAATAAAATGCTTCTTCCTTCTCTCTCTTCCTGCCTGCCTATTCACCTTCATTCCTGCCTGCACCTTTCCTTTAGAAAACAAAAGAAAAAGGGCCCTCTGCTCTGTGTGGCCATGCAGAGGCCACAGGAAGTCCCTCTGTCCACTGCTCTAGCCAGGCACCTGCTGGGTCTGTGTAAACAGGAAGCCGCGTGCTGGCCACAGAACAATGCTGTGCCCCCCACCTTGTGTACACAGCACCTAGGTCTGCCAGCAGCTGGGGTGACCAGGAAAGTCCTTCACACCTGTAGTGAGTTCCACGTGTGTGCCCAGCAAGCTGCCAAGACCTGAAACATAGGCTTTCAGCCATCTGTTCCCTGGGAGACTGCTGTAGTAACCCATTTTGCAGAGCGGTATACTGAGGCTCAGAGAAAGAAAGTTCCTGTTCCTACAACTTGGAAGTGTAGGCCGACCATACTTCCTTGAGACCAAACACGGCACATTGGATGGCAAAAATAGGATGGAGTTATGCGCTGGTGACTAAGGAGAAGGCAGAGCAATCCAAGCAGGAGCAGAGCAGCCAGGCCAGCAGCAAGTAAGTGCTATAGGATGTCCATCAGTGATCGCGTAGCAACGATGTGTGGTCTGCTGGAACGTCACATAAACAACCAGGGCCAGTGAAAGGACTTTTGGCACCTTAGGTGAAAACCAAATTTGGTACCCTTGTAAGCCCTGCTCTAAATGGCCTGCCTAAAACATATGCTACTTTAACCATTCCAGTGCTAGAATGCCTAATAACCTCCACAGTGCCAGAGATAACCCCACAGTTCTTATCTGTCACTTGACCACACTGTGGTGTTCTGCTCCCTTTGAAGAAACAGGCTCACACAGGATATGGAGAGAATCCTCTTCCTGAGGCTCCTATTTCCTCACAGGGGACAGGAGCAGCAGTAGCGGCCATGGCCCGCCATAGCGCCAGGAAGACGGGGACAAAGGGGCAGCTGCTTTGGGGTCCCCTCAACAGACTGAGCCCGTGGTAACTCAACGCTCCCTTTGCTCCATGCTAAAGACAGCTCTGGTATATTAAAAATGGGACAAAATGGACATATTAAAACAACTGGATAGCCAGGAAATACGAAAAAAGTTATCGCCCCCTTTAAAACCGTATGTACGGTCAGCCTCAGTAAGAAGCTGAGCTGGGATTCACACTCAGGACTCCGACCTTCGACTTTTCTATCTAAAGTGCAATTTCTTTCTTAGTATTTATTAAATGGATTCCAAAGGAAGAGGGGTAAGACTTGACCTCAAAAATATGCAGTAAATTAGACAACCACCAGACCTCCACCAGCAGTGTTCTGAATAGGGCCTGGAATATACTCTTTCCAGGATATGGCAAACAGAGGGAGAAACTTCCTCAAAAGTCACCTGTGGCCTCAATCGCCCAATCCGCTGGCCTCAGCATCATCTGGCCACAGTGAGTATAGGTACACGATTTGGAATTTGTGTATTTACGACATCTGATGTGGCCCTTTTCAAAGAAATACTCAGATAGCAATAGTCTGTGGTTCTAGAAAATAAAGATGACATTTTGTATAACCGAGGTGCATTTGAGAGATACCCTCATCCCACTCCCAAGCCTCTCCACCCCCAATTTTCCTCACCTCTGAACTTAAACCTCTAACCCTAGCCCACCCACCCCTCACCCCATGCCTGAGGCTTACTTTCCTCTTTGCTATCTTTTCTGTCTACACAAGACTGGTTCCTGTACATAGAAACAGAAAACCAGGTGTGGGGGACACTCAGTCCCCTTCACATCTGCACTGTCCTCTGTGCGTTGAACGCTCAGGATGGGCACGGAGCCCCTCCCATGTGCTGTGCCTGAGTGAGTACCACCCATTTCAGCAAACTCTTTTAACAGCCTCCCGGGCCCCTCCCAGTGGAGCAGGAATTTCTAGTGAACAATTGAACAAAGCCGGGAACTCCAGGGAGAAGGCAAAGGACATTCCAAAAGGATTTCTCTCAAGCTCAAAAGACAACATGTGGGAAGGCTGCAGAAGGCTCATAGCTTAGCAAAGAAAAGCCTGAAAGCAGGGAAAATCCGCCCAGAAGGAAGGGCACTGCAGGCTGGAGGAAGGAACAAGGGGCCGGGGGTCAGGAGGCCTGGATGGGAGGCTGCTTCTGCCACTGGTGACCCTGCAGAGGCCACCCCAGGTCTCTAGTCTCAGGTCAGTGGCCTCAAAAACTGAAGGAGCTGCAAGAGGGAGCACCCAGATGCTCATGCATCCTTTCCTAACAGCGCTTTATTATTCACACAGGCCTGGAGACAGTCTAAATATCCATGACAGGCCAGGGTTAATCAACTGCGGTGTCTTCCTGAGACACACTACCCCCAATGATTAGAAATATTACATGCAAAAGTCAATATGAGTGTTATTCAAAGTAGCTAGCCCATCAGTTGCTAACGATTACCATCTGCAATCAAGACTTCGCACCAGAATGCAAATCTACACACGGTTTCCCATATGGAACGAGTGTTACCAGAAAAAAACAGAAAATTCAGTTGAGCTAAATAGAGTGCTGGTGACATAGTTGATTTATACTTTGAGCACGTTTCTTAGCTTGTCTCCAAAGGGCGATAAACAATTTGGGAAGTTGCGCCCAGGTCCACAGAGCCATTTTTAAGTCGGTCTAGTCTTCCCTGATACATGAAACTATTTGCGGGGAAAAAAAAGAACATTTAGCGAGAAAAGCAAGACATAAATTGTAGGCATATGCTGATCACATGAGGTAAAATGCACATGTATGCGGTGCTGCAAAGGGAACCGAGCACTTACCGAGCTCCACCTGCAGGCCTCGCACAGGAGTCTTCCGCAGCCGAAGTGGGGCACATGGACAGGAATGCGAGGGGGTGTTTGGAAGCCATAAGAATTTCAGTCTGGCTGGAAGGGAGTGGTGGGGTGAGGGGGCCCCCCCACCCCCGAACGACAGACTCACATTAAAGAGGCCATTCATGGTCAGCGCAGGAGCCGGCTCTGGGGTAGTACTTGCGAAGTGTGTTATGAGAAACAGCAGTCTTGTGAGATATTAAAAGGTTTTTCCATAAAAACAAGTGGGTTCCGGTTTCGAGTGTGTTGAGGAATGCTGGATTAAACAGAGCCGGACAGGCCAGTTTACCAGAGGCCTGCTCAGAAACTTTCGGGTGCTGGTGTCCCTCGAGATGGCCAAAGTGTAGGAAAGAATTCAGAGTTTCCCAAGCTTCTTGGCCAAGGAACCCCTTTTCTAAGGAGCATCAGTGGGCACAGTGTGGGAAGGCTGCCCTGGGCCTGGGCCCCAAAGTGGGAATTCAGCAAGACGGCGATCAGCAAAGATGAGGAGTGGGAAGATACGGGTTTGGGAGGGCAGAGGGATCAAATCCCAGGCCATCTGCAGAAGACTGGCACTTCCGTCTGGGCTGAGTTGAAAACAGTGCAGGGGAGACAGATCTGGGTACGGTTGAGAAAGAAGCCTCTAGAGTCAGACAGACCTCGCTCGCTTCACTGCAGACTGACCGTGTGATCGAGGCCAGCCACTTCCTGCCCTGACCTCAGGTTCCAGGTCTGGAAAAAGGAGGTAGTAACAGACACTGACTTGCCTGCTACCTAGGACCGTGGTGGTGAGCAAACGAAATTAATAAGGATCAAAGAGCAAGGAGAGTTTATCTTTGTCCCAGGGACAGACCAGAAGGGGACATTTACTGCTTATGTCATGCATGAGCCAAACTGCTCTTCATTCAAGTAAAATTTATTCGAGTCCCTTCTCCATGCCAAGCTGGGCTTAGAATTGGGAACAAGACAGAAGCAAGACAATCTCGCTCCCTTCCTTCATGAAGCCTCATAATACGAAATGATCTTCCTAAGCATTCCAATTGTCAAAAATGTTATGAGGGAGAAGGAGAGGCAAAGGCAGAGGCAGAGGGAGACGGAGAGAGAGAGAAGGAGAGAGAGGGCGGGAGAGAGAGAGTCTGTGGCAGGAGAGGGGCAGATTGTGGGAAAGCATCTTGAGAAACACGATCTAGCCCCGGACATCTGGTAAGTCTTGTTAGGTAACAGGTTGTTTTTGAGCTGAATCCTAAAGCCTAAAGGAGAGTAAGGTGTGCGTGCGTGTGCGCGCGCGTGTGCGTGCGTGTTAGGGTGTGTTTTCCCAAAGCACCTGAGGAAAAGGAACAGCACGTGCAAGGCCACGTTAGGGGAGGAATGTGGTTGAAGAAATGAGCAGGAATATTTCTCCAAGTCTGGAAGGGTCCCCCTTCCTCTCTGTGGGAACTTTTACTCTGCTCACACCTGTGCCCTCCCTCTTTTTCCTCACCATCTCCTAGTCACCTCTCCCCTCTCCCTTTCATACTAATTTCCTTTTCCACATTCTCACATAAGGACAAATCCTTACCTTGCCAGCATCTGTTTTCCCACACAGGCAGTAGACCCTTTCTCAGAATCGGAATTTACTTTCATTGTTAAATGACTGCAGGACCAGAGCAAGCCCAGATGGTGCTTTTGCTCATATTAGCAAAAGGTAGCCCCTCTGGGTAGATATACAATCACAACAAGCTCCACTTGGTTGCATAGCCTTGTTCAGTGAACAGCCTTCCCAACTGTCCATGGCAGCCCCGAATGAATGAATAAAGAATGGTGGTGTGAAAAGCTCTGAGGCAGAGAAAAGATGTGGAGGGGCGGTGGGAGCCAGGAGAAACTGAGTGCTGTCAATTTTGGAGCAGCAGACAGGTGAATCACGAACTCCAGATGCTGCTTCCAGAAGCCCCTTAACTCCAAGTCAGAATGTTTGACTGCTTTTCCTACCCAAACTCTTGTCGCCTCTGCTTATCTCAGGAACCTTGTGCGAGATTTGAGTTGTTTCTCTCCCAAAGACTGTGACGTGCGCCCTGAAATCTGCGAGTGAATAGCATGATTATAGACGACTCCCGGGCTCAGCCATATGAGGAGATAGCCAGGCCCTAGACAAAGCAACTTGAGAACATTTACTAAAGATATCAAGGACTGCAAAATAAAACAGAGCTGGCTGCAGCCCTGAGTGGGAAGGAGAAAACGCAGAATAAATAGGTGGATGACCAACAGGGTGGGAGGAGCTTCCCTGGAAGATTTTCTAGGCCATATTTTCCTGTTCTCCGTGTCAGCCCAGTCCTGCCAGTCAGCTTTACCATCTCTTTCCTCAACCTCTTTTTAAGAAGCAAGGCTTAGAGCTTGGGTTTAGTCTTGACCAAACATCTACAAAAGGTTGCTTGTTCCCCTTCTCCCTTTGCTCATGAGCAAATCATCCAAGAAGCCAAAGCTCTGGGACTTAAAGGGCCTGAGGTAGGGAATAGACACTGAGGCAGCCCATGAAATGCGATTTGTCACGAATGCTGACCCTCCATGGACAGGCAAGGCCTTGGAAAAATCCTGCCACCAGGGCTGGCGATGAGCCAGCTCTGAAGTCAGTGGAATTTTGTAGCCTTCCTCAGCAGACAGGGAGTTCCCAAGTGCAAGGCTGCACTCCTCCATCAGCCTGGAGCACCTTGAGGGCCGGGGCTGCATCTGGCCATCAGACTGGAGCTCCCTGAGGGCAGAGTTGTGTCTCCCACTTCAGTTGGGACTTCACTCAAGAACAGTAACAAGAGACAAGGTTGCCATTATTTTAGGGCTTACCATGTGCCCCAAACTGTTCTTTTTAAAAAATGGATATATTAATTGGTCTTAATCCTCAGAACACTATGAGGGATATCTAAGATTCTGCTCCCTTTTTGGATGAGGTGTTGAGACATTGAAAGGTTGAATAATTTGCTGAAGATTGCACAGTGAAGTGATAGAGGCAAGATTCTCCATCGACCAAGAACAGAGAACAGAGTGAGGACAGGAAATATGTCTTCCCCCTTCCCTTCATCAGACTAGGGGTCACTGAAGGCCGAGAGCTGCGTCCCTCCTCTATCCACCCCTATCTCCCTGTGTGGAGCAGAAACAGACTTGATTCAGGGCCTGGCATCTGGACTGGGGCCAGGGAGTTGGGTGAACCGCTGTGGATGTAGTTTCTGCTCATTATAGCCCTGAGCTGATCCCCCAGAAATATGCCCCACGGCGTAGAGAAGAATTCAGCCTTTTGGATTTAGGGCATGTCTCCTGCATGGCGGTCCGGATATTAGTGTTTTCTCAGTCTTCTAGGTGCCTGAAAGCCTGCAGGCCCCTATCACAGGGAACACGCCTTCCGGAGCCAGGCCTGGTGCCTCCCAATTAGAAGGGCATTTCCTTCTGTCCACAGCTCACCTCACTCCTGGCTGTGCACCCAGCCCCGAGTCTTTGGAACCTAGCAACTCCCACAGGAAAAAACGGAAACTTCAGTTTTTATTCTCCTCCCTCTATCATTACTCAAAAGGTTTTCCTCTAAGTCACACACACACACACACACACACACACACACACACACACACACACACACAACCAGTTTTCCCTCTACTCATCAGCCTGGGCAGCCCTGGGAACGTTCAGGCAGAAAGCATCCCTGAGTGTAGGCAGGGGAGAGGCCTGCTGGCTTGGTGGTGTGTGTGGGTCTGTGTCAGAGGTGGATCCTGGGGAATGTGATTTATTGCCCAAACATCTGTGATTTGGGCTTTGACTGGGTCTGCTTATGTCTGGGTCTGGTCGTGTGAATTGGTGCGTCTCTGCCCTTGGGGCTGTGATTTATGTGAATCAAAGTTGTTCTGTGAGTGATTTATGAGGACATGATGTGTGGGGCAATTCAGTTCAGTGCTGAGTGTCCAGTGTACAGCACTGTGATCGGCGTGTGAGCAAATGTGAAAAACAGAAGCCCAGGTGTGCCCTGGTGGCCTAGCAGATAAGGTCACTCAACACGGTCCACAGACATCCCAAGGACTGGGGTTCAAGACCAGGGGCCAGGGGAACAACCAAGCTGAACAACTAAATAAAGTAAATAGTTCCTCCTCTTCTCTTTTCCTGCCTCCTGCACCTTTCCTTATAAAGTAAAATGAAATAAACAAAATAATAATAAAAAAAACCCCAGAAGCTCATACGTGCTTGAGAAGCTATGCTGGCCAGTATGTGAACTGTGAGCATTCTGTGTGTGTGTGAAAACGTGTCCTGCTTCTTCTTCGGGATGCACACAGATGAGTCCGTGTCACCAGCTCCGTCTGTGCGTGTGGGTGAAGGCTGTGTCTGCTGTGTCACCTGAAGAGGTGAACGTTTTTAAGCCGTCAAGTGTTCTTGTGAGTCGGAGAGGACTGTTGTGTATGAAAGTTGGGCGTGAAAGTGTGCATCCAAGTTGTGAGTGAGTCAAAGTTGGAGCGTGTGTGGACGTGCTCAGAGGCATGTGTGTGCGCCCTGGAGTTCCCGAGGGTCACGACTGTGGAGCGGGGAAAGGGTGTGAGAGGGCTTTTGGGGGTCTGGGATCCCTGGGCTGTGCGGCGTCCCGTGCGCCTCTGGGGCGGCGTCCGGCGCACCGGCCGCCCCCGTCCCATCCCACAATCCAGGCCGGGTTTGGCTGGGAGCCCGGCAGGGCCGCGGCCCGCCGGAGGGGGCTGGGGGCGCAGACAAAGGCCCAGTTGGCAGCGCAGCCGGCTCCGCCGAGCGGAGCCCCCGGTCCGGGCGTCCGGGGGCGGGGCCTGGCGTCCGGGGGCGGGACGGGGCGGGCGGCCGCGGGGGCGGGGCGGGGCGGGCGGCCGGAGGGGTGGGGGCGGCGGGAACGGGCTGCTCCTCCCTGAGTACTTGGCCGGCAGGCGAGCGGGCGGCTGCGGGCGGGCGCCGAGCGAGTGAGCGGAGCGGGCCGGGCCATGGGGCGGCGGGCGGCGGGCACGTTGCTGCTGGCGCTGCTGCTGTCCGGGCGGCTGCTTGCGGTGAGTGTGCGGGGCGGAGGGGCCGGGAGCGCCTCGGGCCGGCTCGCAGCGCCCGCCAGCTTGGCGGGGGCGCCCGAGGCTGCCCGGCGGGGACGCTGCCCCGGGACGGTGGTGTCCGCCAGGGACCCGGGGCCGACACAGGCCGGCGCCACCCTCCGCCGTGAGTGTCCCGAGGGGCGCCTGGGGGACCCTGCGTGGGGCCGAGGGCGGGGCCGCCCCGCGTGGGAGCCCGTGGGTCGCCTGGCCACGTTGCCAAGTCTCCCTAGTCCCGCTAGGCATGGCCTGGCCCGCCATTCCCCTGGACCAGGAGGAAAATCTTTGAGCGGAGTGGGAACTTGGCAGGGCGAGGCCACCCCTGTCTGTGCCAACTTGGAGATGGGGCACTCTGTGATGATAGGAACCTTATCAGTCCTACTGGAACTTTATCAAGCTGACTGTACCCTCGGGGCTCCTGTAACCAGGCAGGCGCAAGAACCCCTCCAGGCACCTCTGAGGTTTGCGTGGAACACCCACGCACCCTGGAGTCCTGCAGTCCAGACATGAACCAGTCCCTGCTCTTCACTGAGTGGCTGTGTGACTTCAGACTAGCTACTTAACCTCTCTGAGACCAGCTGGCTTGCCAGAAAGGAACCCAAAATGGCCTGGCTTCAAAGTGCACAGCCAAAAGGTGGTTGGCTAGACTGAATGGAATGAGCTCCAAAGTGCCAACTGTTTCCCCAGTTTTCCTTTTCTCAGGTCTTCAAGGTGCGGGGGAGTCCTACCCCTGCAGCCCAGCCCCCTGCTCTGAGCTCAGATGGGCCATGCAGAGGAAGACAACTCCTGGGGTCAGCAATCCCCAGGCTTAGAAGGCTGTTGGCCAGGAGAGGCCCTGAGGCCCTGAGTAAACTGGAGTAGGATGGGGTGGGGTCAGTGGGCAGGGAGCTGGTGGCACATGTGGGTGGGGACACATCTGGAGAGCTGGGCCTGTGGTAGTGAACCACAGAAGCACCCCCCACCCTCTTGGACTCTTTGAGGTGGGCTGAGGCAGTCCCTGTCCTGCCCCCCACCCCTCTGTCCTCAGAGCCTCTCGAGGAAATTTTCTAACCAAGACACTGTTTACCCAGTGACCTACTGCCTGTCCTTGCCTCCTGGCTCTCACCTCTGCCCTCCTGAGTCACTTGTTAACCCCCACCCCTGGAGAGACCTGATCCCTCACTTCTCTTGCCACACCCACCCAGCACTTCTGCCCCACTCCCCACCTGGGCTGCCTCCTGAAGGCTGTGCTCCCCATTCCACGTCAGGACTTGCAGCTCCCCACCCTGATACTTACTTTTCCAAAAATTAGGCACCCACCTCACACTGGGGATATTCCCCCTCCCCTGCCTCCCACAAGGGGCTCCCGGATGCGGATGCCTGAGCTCGACAGTGAGGGGAGTGGGTAGAGCTAATTCCTGTGTGCAGGAGGAATTTCAATAGAAATTCCCCAGTTGCAGCCAATCATCTCATTCACTTGTTCATTCAACACATATTCATTGAGCAGCATTCCGTGACAGTCACTGGGTGTTCAGGGATTCATTCATTAAGCAGAAATTTGCCAAATCCTACTGCATACCAGTGCACCCAGCATGATGCTAGAACCTGGGGATTATGGTGAGCCAGAACAGGCCCTGTCTGCTTTTCCAGGTAGATCTCCATGGGTTAACAGGCCCATCTAATCCTCAGGGATTCCTCTTTAGCATCCACACCCTGGTCCCACCCCAGGCTGATAGTGAAGGACTGGAAAGAACTTGGCCTCTGGAGTCATAAGGACTCAAGTTCGAATCCCAGCTCTGCCCTTTTTAGGCTGTCTTCTGAGGCAAGTTCCTCTCTCCGAGCCCTAGTGTCCACATCTGCGAAATGGGGTAGGAAGTTTGTTTTAAGTTTTAGGTGACATCAAGTCCCCAGCCCAGTGCCCCAGCAAGCCAGGGCTCCTGCTTGCCTACTGCTGTTTATCTCTTCTACCTCTCCGTTCACGCCCACGAGTCAACAGTGGGTGAGATTAGGGCACAAGTGAAGAGTAAGTTTAGGGAGCTTGGGACCTCACTGGGAGCAGGAGACGGAAATTGTGGTGTGTGATTAAGTATGGGAATAATTTCAGTTGTGGGTGGAGCATGCTGGGGAAGGAGACTGGGCCTGGGTGACTCAGGACCTGCTTTGGCCCCCTGACCTCTTTTCTTCCTGCTGGGCTTTTAGCCTTTCCTTTCTTGGGGTCATCCCTGCCAGTAATCAGGAGTCTTGAGAGGGCCACAGTGATTGGGGAGTTTTCCAGGGCTGAGGAGGGAAGTCACTGAGATACCTGTTTCCTGTCTCTGCTGGATTTCCTCACTGGGGAGGCAGAAATGGAGGAGCCTCCGCTTTCCTCAGGGGCAGTGTTACTTCAGGCTCCCCAGGGCTGCCCTGCCCTGCCCCCTTCTCCCTTGCTCTAGACCTGCTGCCACATGGGTGGTGAGTGAGCCTCCTCCCAGAGGGGAGAGGAGGCTGGGCTGGTGGCGATGACCCCTGCTCCCCTCTCCCCCACCCTGTACCCTAGGCCCAGCATGTGCCCAGCTTGGCCTGGACCTGTTCTATGAGCGCAGGCAAGTTGGGATCTGTGGGTTTGAGGCCCAGCCTGGGAGCCAGGTGGAAGCAAGGTGGCAGGTGACTGGGTTCAGGACTTGGAACGGTGAGGAGGGAGGGCGTGGGGTGCCAGGCCAAATGAGGACAAAATAACATGGACAGTTCACTTTTTTTGGGTGCCCATTGTCTGACAGCACACATTTCCTCGAGAAATCCTCCCATGCTCCCTGCTAGGAGCCTCCCCACACCCCAGGTGTCACTATCAGACCGAGCCCCTGACTTGAGCCCACAGGCCCTACCGGATGGGGCCTCCTGCCAGCTTTCTCCTCACTTGCTCCCTAGAACAGGCAGGACATCCGCCCACCGTTGGGCCTTTGCATCTGCTCTTCCTTATCCAAGAACACTTGTCCCCTGGCTATCTGCGTGACCTGCTTCTGTCAGGCCCCCTGCCCTCCTTTGCCTGTCCCCTGACCCCGCTTTATTGCTCTTGTCTTGTCTGACATGTATTTGTGTACTCGTTTATCCCCCACCCCATTTAAGCTCTGCTAGATCAGGACCTTGTCTGCTTCTGCGCCCTGCTGCCGGCAGGGAGTGAGTGCTCCGAAAATCTCTGTTGGCTGTGTTAAACTGTAGCCACAGCGCAGTCCCCTACTCTCACTCAGCACAGGGAATGGAGGTGCCGAGAGGTTCTGTCCTTGCCCGGGCACTCGGGTTAACACATCCTGGGGTCCAGGAGCCATCTCTGAAACCAGACGAGCTCTGCTCTCTCTGTCTGCTGCGCTCCTGGCTTGCAGCCCGCAGTCATAGCTGTTGGTAAAGTTATTTCTCATGTTGATGAAAGTAATAACTCAAGGCCTGACTTGTGCAGGGGCTGCTCAGGCAGGGAATAGGGGAATGCTTTGGGGACAGGCACGTGGGAGGGGTGCACCTCAGATTCCTAGGGTGCTTCCTTGGGATGCCCGCCCTGACCAAACCTAGAAAGACTAAACTCTAGGATGATCCTCTGCGGGACTGCCTGCTTGTTTGTAGATCTGTTAACAGATTAACTTCCTCATATAGCTATTCCCTGAGGCCCTGTAGACCATCAAATTAATCCAGGGACATTAAGGCCCGAGTGGGTCGGCCACCCAGCACCCTGCTCAGAGCCTTCCCTGCGTTTCCCTTGCTGTTCCTTGGGGGCTGATAGGTTAGGCTGAGTCCACAGAGACTTCAGGGCTGCCTGACCTTTGGGGGAGAATCCAGAGGGAAAGTGGGAGGGGCCTTCCAGAATGTGGAAAGATCTGGAGCTGTGATTCAGAGGCCAATCAGAGGCCAGACATGTGGGCTCTGGACCCTAGACCACTTGGGGCTTGAGGGGAGGACTTGCAGGCCTCCTTGGACTGTCGCGCCTTTCCCCAGCACAGTTCCAGCTGTGAGGGGTCAGCCTGGAGGAGGAGGAGCGAACATGACCCCCCCGCCCCCAGCTTCTCAAGGCCCTGCTCAGCTCTCTGCCCGCTTGTCTTCCGGTCCAGTTGGGTTGAGGGTCCCAGCCCAGCCGGAATGCTACCCACCCCAGGCTTGGGCCCCTTTGGCCCTGTTAGCTCTCCTGCTCCCAGGGCCTGGCTGGGGCCTGCTGGTTGGCCAGCGAGCGCCCAGAGCTGGCTGACTGAAACCCAGAAGAATGTGTGGAACTCACTTCGTGGGGAGCCGCCAGCCTCATTGCCCAGCCTGGTGGCGTCAGGTCCATGTCAATAATGGCCTTGAGAGGGGAGTGACTCGTGGCTGCTGGGGGTGACTGGGCCAGAGCACATCATGAAAGCCCTGGGAACAAGGCGGCTCTTTGAGGCCTGGGAATGTGTGGCCTTCAAATCTCAGCCGCCTCCAGAGCCACCCTCCCCTCCTTTCTCTCAAGCTCATCTGAGCCAGGACGCCGGGAACCTTCAAGCATCTCAGGGTCTCCGTTGCATCCCTGAGATTGTCTTAGGACCAGCTCTTGGCTACGTACTGGGCCCTTTCCCGGAGACACGGGTGAGGGCGCCGTGTTTCTGTTTCTCTGGACTTAGGGGAGGCGTCTGGCACGTACAGGTTTGCTGTGTGTGTTGCATGAGTGACCGAATAGGCACAGGATGCATGTGGCTACACAGTCTGTGACGTTCCCTCCAGGTGTGCGTTAGACTTAAAATTCACTCAACAAGCATTTATTGAGTATCTCCTAATATCTAATCCTGTTCTAGCTGCTGAGGTCCTAGCAGAGAACAAAAAGGTCAGATTCCCTCCCCTTAGATAACTTGCACTATTGCTAGTGTAGAAAGGCAATGAATGTTGTATGTCAGGTCACCACAAGCGCTTGGAAGGAAAAATAAAGTGGGGAAGAAGATAGCGTGTGGGGTAGCCAGGAGAAGCCTCTGATAAGCTAACTTTGGAAGGAGATTGTGAACCCTGCAGGGAGAGGGACTCGAGGCGGAGGGCACAGCCAATGCAAAGGTCCAGAGGTGTGTTTGCATGTTTGTAGGAAGCAAGGAGGCCCCTGTGACTGGAGCTGCGTGAGTGAGGACCATTGTGGTTGATGTGGCCAGAGGGTCGGCAAGGGCAGATGAGCAGAGCCTTGGCCCTGGGAAGGACTTTGCATTTGCTTCTGATATGAGACACTGTTGGAGTGTGGCGAAGGGAACACGCAGGGTCAAGGGCAAAAGCAAGGAAACTGTGACCCAGGCCAGAGATGGTGGGAGTTCACTATCTCTGTCTCTGAGCCTCAGGTCAGGATTGGGGATCAGGATGCGGGTTTCCCAGGGAGATGTGAGAGCAGGTGGATGTACCTGCTGATGCACTGGCATCTGGAACGTGATAGGTGTTTGACACTCAGTGGCTGCTTTGTGAGCATATTCCTGCTGAGGGCAAGACTAGCATGTGCCCGGCACATCCTCTCCTGCTCTGAATTGCGACAATCTCTTGACCCAGGCCCTGCTCTGGACTTGTTGAATGAATGACCGAGACCAGAGATCCTCTCTGCTTCTCCTGCACGGTCTGGGAGCCCTGGATGTGACTGCATCTGATCTGTGACTGCCCCCCTCCCCCCACTGAGGCCGCAGCTGCAGGACAGAGTCCACCCTTCTACCCTGATTGCTCCTTCCTGGAGGGGGAGAAGGAGGGGGGCACACCCCAGGGTGTGGCCTGGGAAAGGCTGGAGGCTGCGGATGAATTTTCCCCTTCCCAGATGTGTGCAGTTGGTGGGCTCTGAGCAACAAGAGGTATGGCCAAGTGGCTCCCGTGGGTGCAGAAAGGATGTCGGTGCTTCCTGAGAGGGACAGCAGAGGGGATTTCCTGAGACCCTGTGCAGCCCCATCCTTAGACCCACACTGAAGGAGGCCCTTGCCAGGGAGCCGTGGGCAGACCTGTAGCAGGCTCTCACAGGGCTGGAGGGCCCCCCGGGCTCTCCCAGAAACACGGGACTCAGAGGAAAGAGATACAAGTAAGTGCACCGCTTCCCCTACCCTGTGCTGTGGGCTGGCCCTGCTGGGTAGAACGTGCCTCTTCCCCAGTAAGGTCTTCACGTGCAGGTGTTTCATGTAACATTTGGCATCTTTCCCCAGTTTTCGCCAGTCCCAGGCATTGGGCTGGGGGAGGACTTCAGAGGCAGCCGGGCATGACCCCACACACAGCTGCTTCTCCTGAGGTGGGGCTTTGAACTCTCAGCTGCCTCCAGCTCCTTCCCAGCCCACCTTCAGGTCCCGTCCCCACCTCCCCCAACCCTGTCTCTCCAGACTTGGCTCCACCAGCCAGCTCTGGCCCTCAGCTCCTGGTGTTGGCCTCCCCTCCTCACCCAGCTGACTCATCCCTCTCCTTGTTTGGCGTTTCCAATTTCCAAATAGTTGGGAACTGGGATCATGCCTCTTCTTGGATCCTTCACTGGGTTGGAGAGATTGAAGTTCTGGCCTCATAAATCTGAGCCCCAGTGGCCTCTATCAGTTACAGCTCTTCTCTCTCTCTCTCTCTCTCTCTCTCTCTCCTGCCTTTGCCTTCCTGTGACCCTTGGGCCAGAGGAGCAGAGGTCTAGAAGTTTGCTGAAGACAGACTAGTCTCTTCTCTGTCCTGGAACCCCCAGGGTCTCCCAGTGATCTCTGTCACCCAAATCATCAGCCTCTGAGCTCCTACCTTCTCTTGATTAAGACTATATATCCTCTTGAGTCAAGCCCAGCCTGGGGCTCTTTCTAGACATTATCTTTTTTTTCAAAGGAAGGGTACAGGCAGGAAAAGAGAGTAGGAAGAAACTTTTTTTTTTCCATTCATTTTGGCTGCCCCCTCCAACACCCAGCCTGTGCTGGGTCTCAAACCTGGGTCCTTGGGATGTATGTGGACTACATCCAGTGGCCTTATCTGCTAGACCACCAGGGTGAGCCACAGTGGTCTTTTGAGATTGACATTATTCCTTCATTTTACAAAGTAGGAAACTGAGGCACAGAGAAAGGGAATCGGGCCCGAATCACCCACCCATGACGTGCACAGCTGGGAGGGGAGCCTTGGAGATCAGCTTCCACAGGTGTTGTCCCTCCCCCAGGGGAGTCTGGCCTGTTGAATACAGAGACAGTGGGATGTGTCTGGGAGGGCTGTCAGAGTCCAGACCGGCTGCATGGAGGAGGTGGACGAGGCCAACCTTGGCAGAGGGCACAGAAAGTTACATAGCTACCACATGGATGTATCCAACTCCTGCTTTTCAGAGTTGGGTGCCTTTTGCCCCTTGACCTTCAACTCAACTTAGTAATAACATTTCTCAGGGAAATCAATTTGGCTTTCCCTGGGATCAATACCCTTAGAAATCTAGATCCTCCTTAGTCAGTTCCCAAGTTCCCTGAGAGACTAATAGGTTTTGTCCTATTTGGAATTCTGACTTTGTTTGTGTGTGTGGTATTGGGGCCGGCTCTGAGCCAGCCCTGTGCCCACCTCCATATTTGGGGCTTGAATACAAGGCACAGAAGCACATGGCCCAGAGGGGAGGTGGACTCTGCCTGAGTCCTAAACTGTGTCATTTGAATACCCCTGTGCAGTGAGAGTCAAGATGTTATCCCTCCTTCCATCCGTTCATTTACTGATGCATCCATTGTCTGAGGACCTACTGTGTGCCAGGCATTATGCTGTGCTCATCTGCATTGTGTAGTTGCGATCCTGCCTCCATTTCTCTCATGGAAAGCAGCTCAGTGGAGAGCAGACTTGCCCAAGATCACACAGCTGGGTGCGGAGGACAGTGGGTGCTGACTAGTTCTGTTAGTCCTCCTGGGGGAAATCAGATCCGTGGTCCCTACTCTCCAGCAGCTCCGCGTACCCAGCACAACTCGAAGTCCAGACCGTAGCAGATTGTCCTAGAAGGAAAAGATCAATTTGCCATGAGTTATCTGGAAGGAGTTTCTGCAGGAAGAGGGGCTTACAGAGCAAGGAGGACTGGCTTCTAGAGGAGGAAGGTGTCCTAGGTCCTCGCCATTGTCTCCAGATTCACATTGTTGTCAATTGTGTATCCAGGAAGGCACTGACCTGCTGCTGGAGTCATTAACACTGGAGAAAGAATGAGAGGAAGTCACCAAGATAGCTGAGGTGACAGCCATCAGCCTCCTACCCTATGCCTGGTCACACCAGGAGGTAGGAGGTCAAGGCCTGGGCCTCCACTTGTTTGCCAGCCAACTACCAACCCTCTTCCCTGGGCCTGCTTTTCCTATCCACAGAATGGGCTCCTTCATTACTCTTTGACCACCTGCTAACTCAGAAGAAAGGGACATCCAGTTCTTGGAGAAAGTCCCTAGCTCTCCTCAATTAAAAGTCGGTGATGTTCTATTCTCTGAGGCCTGGGGTGGTGACCACCTTCAGAGCCCACCACATTACCCATCCACTTTCTCCTTCATCGATGCTACCAGCCCACGGTGCCAGGCTTGGGCTAGGGGCACAGGTGAGAAGGTGGCTCCCCGCTCCCTGAGACCTTGAAACCTCTCCTGTCTTCCCGTGCGGACCCGCGATCCTTGCCGCAGCCATCCTCCCACATCAGTTCACTTCTGCCCTGTGAACACTTGCTGCTGAGCTAATGTCCAGGGCCTGTAAATGTGTTAGAGCGTGAGCGCTAGACTAGGGGTCACAAGAATTCTCTTTTTTTTTTAAGAAAAGGTACAGGTGGAAATGAAGGTAAGTAGACAGGCAGGTGGTATTTTAATGTAGTAACTTTCTTTCACAAATTAAGATAAACTCGTGTGGGTTCCCCATATGTGCAGTTTCCCCATTCAACACACCCTGCCCGCCTCCAAATCACCATGTGTTCTTCACTGTTGTCCAGTGGGCTCTTCCCTTCTCACCCGCCACCCTGCTCCCATTCCCTATGGGTCACCTCAGTTCTGTTGCAAGTGTCTAAGGGTTGGTTTTGTTTCATCTCTTCATTTTCCACCTATGAGTGAGGTCATCTGGTATCTGTCTTCAGCTTTTGACTTATTTCACTCAACATAATCCCCTCTAGATCTATCCATGTTGATTCAAATGACAGAATTTCACCTCTTCTAAGAGCTGAATCATGTTCCATTGTGTTTATTTAGTTGTTAATCTTGGTTGATCCTCCCCCTGTCCCCCCCCAGCCATGAACCCAGGTCCTTGGGTTGTTCTCCAGGGCACCCCCCAGGGCTATAAGATTTCTGTACTCTTCCCAGCCCTGCCTTTGTGATCTGGGACCAGTTTTTGAACTTCTCTGGGCTGAATTTTCCCCAGATGCAGAGTACATTCATGCCTTCATTCAGCAAACATTTACGGAGTGCCCGCTCTGTGCCAGGCCTGGTGTTAGGCATAAACACTGTGCGTGATTGAAGGCGTTGATAGTCTGGCTGGGGAGACAAACTGGATAGGGGCTGGTCCGGAAAAGGGGATTTATGGAGAGTAGGCTTCATTCAGGGGTCTTCTAAGAGCTTTAGAGCAGATTTTCAGGGTCACACAACCCCTGGGAGAATATGGCATCTTGGGCCCTACTTGTTACTCTGGTTACTCACAAGTGTTTCCCTTGAAATTTGTCTGTGAGAAGAGAGGACTTAGGGAGACAGCTCCCCCTGAACTAGGACTTGGTGGGCAGACCCAGAGGGATGGAGAGGAAAGGAGAGATTTTATTGTGGGTCAGATGAGCTCATGGATATAAAAAATAGCAAAGACTATTTATACTGAGGCTGGTTATTTCAATTTGGGAGAAATGGGAGCTGCCTCCAGAGCTGGTTTGGGGTTTCGTGGCATTGAGTGAGTTAAATGAGGGGAGTCCTCAAGTTCCTGATTTCTCCTTCCTCCCTCTTTTCTCTCTCCCCACTCTTTCTGGTTAGAGGGGCACAGAAGTCTACTCAAGCCAAGATTTGACTTGAGGAAATGGGAGGAAAGGGTTAAGTCAGTTGGTTTCCAAATTCCCAGGTTGGGGGAGACAGGGGGCTAGGGGGTGTGGGGAGAGGGGACAGGGACTCGGGGGCTGGAATGTGTGATAAGATCAAAGCTTTCAGCCTGCCTGGGGCCTCACCTCAGTTTCACCTGAGCAGTTGAAGGGAATTCTCAAAGGGCTGGGGGAGGATGGAGTTGTGGGTCCCACTCCTATCTCTTCCCTTCCTCACACAGACCTCAGGTCCCCCCTCCCACACCACGCCCATCTCCCCAGAAGACCCAGATTTTGCCCTGAGAGGGGCCAGAAGCTCTAGGGGCCACCTTTACTTGGCACTTCCAGATTAGGAATTGGCAGTACCTTCTCTGCAGGGTTTTGGTGAAGTTTAGTGAGCATCTGAATCTCCTGCAGCCAGAACAGGCAGTTGATAAATAACAGGAACTACTATTTTGTGATTTTCTTTTTCCACGGAGACTGCCCTCATACTTGTCCAAAGTAAATTTGGAGGCTCCCACCTCCTTTCTGAAGGCCCCAAGCCCAGGGTCCATCCATGAGGTCTCTATCATGTCGGGAGGGGAGCAGGGAGGAGGGTTGAGCATGGAGAGGACTCATGGTACCTGCTGGGCCACCTGCCTTCCTGGCCAGCCTGAGTTAGCCCGCTGGTCTTAGCCACCCCTCTCCTGCACTAGGAGCTGGTCAGCCCGGCAGCGAGGAAGGGCCTGGTGCCTGGAGCTGGCTGGCTGCAGAGTGCTGCAGCCGGGGCATTTGCCTGGGCTCTGCCCGAGAGCCCCGTTAATGATTGCTTATGGAGACAGGCGAGCAGGGGAGGGGGAGGCCAGCCCTCCCAGTTCCTTAACCACTGGTTGCACCCCAGGTATGTCTGCAGCTTGGTGTTCCCTGCTTTAATGTGGGAACCTTGCTTTGGGGCTCACGAGGTGGGGAGAGGGAGAAGGGGCTTGGAGTCACAGACTGACAGGCGGCCTGTACCCCCAAGTCCTGAGACCGACAGGGTCCATAGCATCTGAGTGAAAAGTGAGCTATGGAATATGGCCTCAGTGGTGGGGAGCGCATGGCAGACCCTGCAGTCTCACCTGGTGAGCGGGCCCCCTCTGGCACAGAAACACCTGGCACTCTCCTCTCCCAGACTTAGACCCTGCAGAGGAGGCCCAGCTGGAAGATGGCGTGATGGTTTGGGGCCCCTGGACTTGGCTTCTGACCCCAAATCAGCCACTTCTGGACTGTGTGACCTGGGGCAAGTTACTTCACCTTTCCACGCACAGGTTTCCATATCTGTAACAAGAGGATACTAATTCCTCTTTTGCAGGTTCAGCAAGCTAAGGATGGGAAGTATTTAGCTCATAATTAATACCTGGGGAATGGCAGCAATTATTTATTATAGTTTTTGTTATTAGGAGAAAGTGAAAGTTGACTCTTCCTCTTGGGCAACCAGGGGCAAAAGTGGCCCATGGGATGAGCTGAAGGATTTAGGGAGGAGGGCAGATGGGAAGATCCCAGGAGCATTTATGAGCAAGCTGGCTGCTGGACAGAAGGGGCTTTGGAGGGACTTCCAGGCCCACCTCACACCTCTCAGCCCTGGCTCCCCCTGGGCTGGGTCCTGAGGCTGGTGCAAGCCCGAGAGTGGGGGAGGAGGGAGAATTATTTATTTTGATAACATTAGGGCATTTTCCCCCACTGGCAGCTGCTATTTTGAGAGCCGGGGAGAGCAGGGGCTATGGTTAAATTAGGTAATGTTGCTCCAGGAGGAATGTGTGAAGCAGTTGGCTTGGGCTGCAGGAAGAGGGCAGTCAGTTCGCTCCATATAAAATTAAGCTCAACTTAGAAAAGAAGCCCAGAGCCCCTTTATAAGGCGATGGAAGTGGAGGCTGCTGGGGAGTAACGATAATGGCTTAGGTCTCTTTGCGGGGAGACTGGACCCAAGCCTGGCCGACCCAGGAGGAGCTGGGTGAGGCTGAGGAACAAGGCTAGTGTGTCACCATCTCCAGGTCTCTGTCTGCCACTGAAGAGGGTGGGGCTTGAGGTGGCTTGGTGCACAGGCAGGGCGGGTCTGTGGCCTGTTGGGAGCCTGCTCTGCTTCTTTCCAGACCTCCGTGCTTGGGCAGATCCTTCCCTCCCTGCACCTCCGCATCAGTGGTAAAGAAAATCCAGACCTCTCGGGGTATGAGTTTTAAGAGAGGAAGGAAGGGAGGAGAGGAAGAAGAGTTTTTGTTTTTGAAGAAAAAATGCAGGCAGGATTAAAGGCGAGTAGGCAGGCAGGCGCCGTGGAAGAAGCATTTTTAAGGAAGGAAAGAAGAGGAAGAAGAAGCACTCTTATTTATGTATTTATTTATTTTGGTTGTTTTCTCCTGGTCTGGGTCTCCAACACAGGTACTTGGGCTTAAAATGGTCCATACCCCAGCTGCTGACTTAGCGCCTGAGCCACTAAGGTGTCACTAGGGAGATGTATGCATGTAAGTATGTATGTCTGTATGTATATATGTAAAGAAAGGAAGGAAGGAAGAGGGGATAGAAACTCTTTTATTTAGTTCATTTTGGTTTTTTACCGTGGCCCCAGGTCCTTGGGCTGTATGTGGTTTGCTCATCAGCATCTCAGCAGCCTGAGCCGTAAGGGCTCACCCTTTCTTAAGGATTCCTGTCTGGAAGAAGCAGCATGTTCACTTTTATTGAGGATACTGTGTGCAAGGTGCTGTTCTAATCCCTTTATGTTCTCATGGCCCACAAGCTGGTCTATGTGCCAGCATCTTGGGCCTCACCTGGAGACTTGTGAGAAATGTGAAATTTCAGGTCCCCTCCCATCACCTCTTGCATCAGAATCTGTGTACTAACAAGATCCCAAGATCCCTAGGGGATTCCAGTGCCTGTTAAGTTAGAGAAACTCCACTTTACATGCATCTCATTTTTTTCTTGAGAACAACCCCCAGGATTTAGTAATTACTATCATTAGATAGTTGTGAAACTCAGGCTTGGGGAAAGGCCAACCTAGGGACCCCATCGATATTCATTCTCCTCCCAAACTGTCCCCCTCCTTTCCCTCTTTTGGTCCGGGCTGACTGTGGAAGAGGGCTGCAACCTTTAAGACCCTGGTAGGACTGGAGAAGGTTAGGGGTGTCCCCCATTGAGACCTAGTCTCTCTTCTCTCCACACACCCATGGAAGCAGCACATCTGAACCAAGGGCACTCCCAGTCACTCCACACTTCCCATCCATCCATGGAGAGAGAGAGGGGCCAGGAAGTGGCTCTCTACTTATGTCCCCTGTGCTGTGGACAGTGGCCACCACCTGAGAGGTCAAAGTGGGGAAGAGGCATCAGAGCAGGAGCTTCCCTGGGCTTATTAGGGTCACCCCCCATCACTGATTCATTTAGGATGGGGTTCACTTGGCAGCAAATATTTAAGGAATATTATGTGCCCAGCTTTGAAGACGTTTCCTAAATTTTCCCTAATTCTATAGACTTTTTTTTTTTTTTAACGAGAGGTGCGGGCAGGAATGAAGACAAGTAGGCAGGCAGACAGGCAGGAAGAGAGAGGAGGAAGAAACATTTTATTTTATTTCCATTTTAGTTGTTCATACTGGTTGTTTCCACCCGGACCCAGGACTTGAACCCAGGGCTACGTAGCCTGTGTTCGTTTGGAGGCATTGACCTAACCACTACTCCGTCAGGACATGCGTGCATTCTTAATTGTACAGAGAAAAACATATTACTACAATTTATGCAGCGCTGACCATCTGCCTTACCCTGTGCAAAGCGCTTGATGTGCATCATCTCTTTCATTTCACAGTGAGTTTTCTCCTCTGTGAAATGAGGAGAGATAGTGCCTGTCTCATGAAGTTGTTATGAGGATAATATCTGTTCAATGTCTGGCACATAGTGCTTATTAAATAAATGTATTAAGTGCAAATTATCTCCCAACAAGTCGGGTACTATCATTGTCTCCATTTACAGATGTATAGATTGAGGTCCAGATCAGGGAAGGGACTCACCTATCAGAATCGTAGGCGACTAGGGAAGACCTTAAGCAATGGAGTCTCCAAACTTCTAATTCAGTTCAATTTAGTCAATTTTTGTTTGTTATCCACTAGCTCCTGGGTATCAGAAAGTAAAAAGTTAAAAATATAATAAAAAATAATAAAAGTTGAAATATATTTGAAAATATTATATATATATACACACATATATGTATATATATATGTATGATGAAAAAGATCCTCAATCTGCATGAAAACCAGTTGGATGAAGATGATCAAAAGATATAAACTTCCAGTGATAAAGGTACTGGGACGTACAAAAGAAGAGCTAGATAGCAGAGGATAGAGACCAGATGACCTCACTCATAGGTGGAATGTAATAGACAAAACAAAGGAACAGATGAAACAAAACTAACCCTTGTACACTTGCAACAGAACTGAGGTGACCAATGGCTAATGCGAAGGGGTGATGGGGGGGCAAGTGGTGGCGGAGCCCACTGGACGCTGGTGAAGATCACTTGGTGATGTGCTGGAGGGCAGGGTGTGCTGACATCTATCTGAGGAATGGAGAACCTATACATATAAGGTTATTGTGTAGGATAAGTTACTACAATAAAAAATGTGTATATTTTT
Organism: Solenodon paradoxus; assembly: GCA_004363575.1. Lineage (NCBI taxonomy): Eukaryota > Metazoa > Chordata > Mammalia > Eulipotyphla > Solenodontidae > Solenodon > Solenodon paradoxus. The sequence goes on along the minus strand of RJWH01001213.1, from coordinate 220,967 downwards.
TGTGATCTGTAAATAAGCATAGATGACAAAAATGGAAAAATTATTATTTTAATTTTTTTTCTTCAGATAGATATAGTTAACAATGTGTAACAGCACAGACAAATGGATTTAGGGATATGTTAAATAAAATTACTTAAAGCCAGAAAAAAAGAAACGTATGTACCATCAACATGCTAAGTAGTTAGCACTGCATGCGATATGTAGGAAAGTTGTTAAGAGAGTAGATCCTAAGAGTTCTCATCACAAGGAAATGATTTTTTTCTTTTCCTCTTTGCATTTATAGTTATATTTCTCTTCGTATTTATATGAGAGGATGGATGTGAACTGAACTTACTGTGGTAATCACACCATGATGCATATAAGTCAGATCATGAGGCTGTATAACTTATACAGTGCTATTTTGTCAATTGTATTAGTAAAACTGGGTGAGGATTGGGGGATAAACTAGAAAAAACAGCAACAAAAAACCAACCCAGTGTTTGTCCCCAAGTAACTTTGATTCCAGTAGGAGAGTAGAGAGACATTTAACTCAAGTGCCTATAATTAAGACCAAATCCCCCGTGCTCTAAAATGATAGAAATTAAGTCTAATAGATGTGTAGGAGAGAAGTATATGTTTCTGGGGGGGTCCAGGAAGATTTCAGAGTAGATGGTAATCAAGCCAGGTCTTGAAGGATGAATGGATTAGATGGGGAGGCCCAGGAACAGCGTTCTGGGAGGCGGGAACAGCATACATGAAGGCCCAGAGGAAGGAATATGTGCACCCTGCTCCTGAGAGAGTGTCATCCAGTGCTCATGAGCCTTGAGGACTTTGTGGGGTCAGGGGTGATGAAGTGGGGAAAGGTAACCCCAACTCTTGTCATTGAAGAATTACAGTCAAAAGACTTGGCTTCTCAGCCAGCTGGGATTATTTCACCATCATTTTGCTCTTTCCTCATGTCAAAAAATCAAAGACTTTTATAAATGGCCAGTCTGCGCTTCTGGTCAGCATGTGATAACAAGTGTAGCTGACAGAATTCAGGACAAAAGCAAAAGACTTGATGTCTTGATTAATGGGGTGCCTTATCGCCCACACATGTACGATTTCCGTTAGTCTTTTCCAGTGTTCACAAAGGCTTAGCTCCTCCCTGGGTGGAGAGCACCGAGGAGGAGCCAGGCCTGGGTTCTGATTCACTTCTACCGTTTACTAGCTGGGGCAGGCCTCAGTTTCCTGCTTTGTAAAGCAGAGACAGCTCTCCCTTTGGACTTGGCTTGGGGACTGGTGACAGTGTTTGCTGTACTAGCACTTATCTGCTTGCCACATGAGACTAAGATTTCGTTATTAAATAGAATGAAATGAAAGCATTTTACATACAATTTCCATATCTCAGTTGCGTTAGCCACATTCCAAGTGCTCAGTGGTCACAGGTGCTACCTTACTGAACAGTGTCGCTGGAGCACATTTCCATCACCACACAGTCCTGTGGGACAGCACGGTGCATGGCACAACAGCTGTGAGGGCAACTGTTGTCATCCTCATCCTCAGTTCTGGTTCCCTGTCCCAGTTTGGAGCCTCCAGGCATGGGAGGCTGGTGAGCCCCCTGCACCCCCGTGGAGATGAGCAGGAGCGCTCCCGTCACTGTCCTGTCCTGTCCCGGACTCCACCTAGGAATTTAAAAGTCCATGACTTGGTTCTAGCCAGTCGACCCTTCCCACTTTAATTTCCTACGCATTCGCCTTAGCCTGTCCCTGCTTGTCTGTCCATCATGTGCTGGCTTCTCGACCCTCCATGTCAGGTGTTCTGAATGGAAATTCCTTGCTAGGAGGGTGTGGGGGGTTGGGGCAGCCTCCCCGGCTGTCCCCAGTTCCCAGCAGAGGTGCCAGCTGCCTGGGCCTCTCTGGGCAGGGTGGAGGTGATGGTTTGTTGTGACGGGGGCAGTGGGCAGCCTGCCCGCTCTAACGTGCCCATATCTGGGCGCCAAGCATGCTGTTTGCACTTGGCTGGGCCTCCGGGTCTGGCGCTGTGCCTATGAGGGCTGGCCGGCTTTGGCACCCTGGTTACAAAGGCCGATCGTGGGCCTCTGCCTGGTCAGAGCAGGAACAGTTCCTGGGCTGGGTCCTGCCACGAGGGGCATGTCTGACGCCCGGACCTGGAGTGCAGGACAGACTGCTGCTGTGGCTGGGCCCTGGGTGTGGAGTGGGGACGAGGCCAGGTGGGCGCAGGCCTGGTGTAGGAAGGGTGCAGACTCTCGGGGGCCAGGCAGGAGGTCACCCTGGGCTGTTCAGATGGGTAGAGTCTACATTTAGGATTCACACCTGAACCTGGGAGGAGCTTTGTGTTTGATGCCAGAGAAGCTCAAGGTCACCTTCCGGCATCATACTCTCCCCTCCCCCTCTGCTGGCTGCCTCCCTCGAATCAGCTGGGAGGTGGACGCAACAGGAATCTCTGGCCCACAAGTGCCGAGGACATGGAGACTGGCAAAGAGATGTGTCTGAGATCACAGCCAGTTCGGAAGAATCGGAACTCTGACTTGGACACCTTAGCTGTTTTTCCTCATTCTGTCCCCGCCATGGGAGTTCTGAGGACTGTAGCCCCTGGATACTACTGAGAAGGAGGTTTGGAATTCTGGCCCTGCCACCAGTTCTTTCTGTGACCTTGGGGGATCCTCTCTGAGCCTCATGCTCCTCATCTGGAGAATGGGTATAATTCTACCTTGCTCTCAGGGCAACTGTAAAGGTTAGATAACTGACCTCCTGGCTGTTTCCAGAACATTCCAAGGATATTCCTGCCTTGGGCCTTTACTGTTCCTATTCCGTGTTCTCCTCTGTGCATGCACCAGCTTCCTCACTTCTACAGTGTCACCTTCCCTAGTTAGCCTGTGAAATGTGGCTGCCCTCCACTCTTCTCCCTGCTGTCCTTGCTTTCGCCCGCTCACCATCTAGCAATATCAGTTTTTGGTCCATTTGACTCCAGGTAGAATGTCCGTGAGGGCAGACAACGCGCACAGCTCATAGTACTGGCTCACAGAACAGTTACCAGTTATCTTCCTGTCTCCCTCTAGATATTTCCCAATACCTAATGGCCACCGTTTATTGATATCTAACAATGTGCAGGCCCTGTGCTCAAGTGACTCACAGGTCAGCTGCATGAATTTCACAGGGTCGCCATCACATCCTAGTCATGTCCAGGTCAGAGAGGAGGGGTGGCTGTGCTGCAGTGACTTGACCAAAGCTGCTCAGCTGGCAGGTGGCAGAGACAGACCCCAGCAGGGTGGGTCCCACCCTACCCTTCAGCTCACACTGTGCCTACATCAGGTTAATGAGCTCAGAGCCTTCACCCACACTTGGGCTCAGAATCCACATGAGACAGGATTGTATGCATCAGACGAGATGGATCTTGATCTTGATGCCCCCCTTCCAACCCTCTCTTCTCCCGTGATTGATCAGTTATGGCAGCTCCCATGCCCTCCAAATGACAGGTGTCTTTGGCGTGTCCCTGAGGCCAACCTGAGTCCCCAGGAGTGGGCCAGGGAGAAGAGGATGGGCCCAGGTCCCTGGGCTGTGTGGGGGCAGCGAACAGGATGTTCACACAGGCAGCAGACCTTTCTGATCTGAGGTGGCAGGCAGCAGGAGATTGACTGTTTCCGGTAACCCGAGTCCCTGGGAGGTGGATGTCCTTGCCAAGGACACATGCCAGCCCTTCCTGCTGTTTGATCGGCTGGGCCAGTCTGCCTGGGGCGGAGGATGGGCTGGAGGGGCCAGCCTCTGATCATCCCTTTACAAAGACCCAGCCCTGGGGAGTCCTCATGCCCAGGTCAGGGAAGGAGCTGACGTCAAAGACGATGAAGGATCCTGTGTTAGGAACCAGAAGACCTGGGTCCCAGGTCTGCCTCTGCCAGGGAGTTGCTGGGAGACTTCTTCATGGAACTTCTTCATGGAACTGCTGTTATCTCCGAGGACTGTCACTGCCCAGAGTACTGTTGTGTGTCTGATCCCGCCCATCCTCGTGACAGCTCTGGGGCAGGGGCAGTGCCAAGCGAAGCTCTCACCCACCACGCAGTCAGTATCGTGTCGCGGATGGGAGTTGAACTCGGACTTGCTAATGCTCTCCAGCTTGGTACCCTCGCTTCACCTTTCTTGGCCTCAGTGTCTTCTGGTGAATGAGGGTGTCGGGCTGGGTGAGCCTCCCGCCCCGACGGCCCATGACCCAGGAGTCCATGGCAGCCTTTGCGGGCAGGTTTCTGTTGAGGCTGAGCGAGCCTGTGAGGGCAGAGAGCAGGAATTTTTCTCCCCTGGGGATGCTGGAGACCTCGCTCTCTGGGCTTGGGGCCCTTGGAGGAGTGGGGTTGAGGAGAGGAGAAGGAAGAAATGACACATCTAGTAAATGCCAGACACTGAGCTAAGCTCTTAGTTTGTCCTGTTGAGTCTTCGCAGCAGCTTTGCGAGGGTTTTTATTTCCATTTTCTAGATGAGGAAACAGGCTTAGCAAAGGCAAGTGGTTTGCCCAGGCCCACACAGCTAGGGAGCTGCCCGGTGAAGCTGTGCGGTCAGTCAGCTCTACGTGGTGTGGAATGGCATGTGGTCAACGCATGCGTCTTAAGATGACTGATTTATTAATGCAATATAAAAGTACTTGTCCTTCAAAAAAGCTAGGAACATGGCCCAGAAGTTTGAATGCTTGTGCATCCCAACTACATCTCCCAGGCTGCTCCGGACACCCGGAAGTGACTGGAGGTCCTCTGTGAAACTGTTTTTCCATGTTTGCTCTGGAAAACATGGTCAGCGGTGATTATGGGTATCCGAGAGTTCAGAGGAGTGAGGGCTGCGTGGGCTGGAGCGGCCTGAAGAGATTGGCCCTGGGCTGGGTTGGAATTGAGGGGGCTGAGCGGCCTGGGGCAGGGCCAGGCTGAGTTCACAGCCTCCAGAAGTTTCCCTGAAGGGACTGCATCTGGGCTATTTGCCAGGTGAACCACAGGCCTCTCTTGCGACCCCGCCACTCTGCCCTGCCCATCTCCCTCCCCACCAGGGTCTCTGGGGGCCGCCCAGGCTCCAGGCTTGGCATCTCCAGCCCTCCACCCTCACCCCAAATATCCCAGGGAACTGGGTAAAGGGCTGTGGTTAGGGCAGTAAGGCCTGTGTCCTGGCCAGTGGGCTGGTGGGGCCAGGCACCCTGGGATTTGAGCATTTGGCAGCATGAGGACTGAGATGACCCCAGCCAGCGAGCTCCCTTCCTCTCCTGCTGTGAAGCCCTTGGCCCTGAGGCCCCAGCAGCTGTCAGCAGGGAAGGGTGACAGAGGAAGGCCAGAGGTGACTTCCCAGCCTGCCCCTCTGTTCAGGCCAGGCCCTAACTCTTACCAGCTGTTGCCAGCAGCTGCGAAGCTTTGTTCCTGAGCCAGTGCTGGGCACCCCCTCCTCCCAGAACATCTTCCCACCGTCATAGCCATTGCCTTGGGGAGGGGGTGGGCCAGTATTGGGGGACATTGTCATATCTCTTAGTCCCTTTGATCTTACTAATGGTTGAAGAATTAAGAATTAATGCCCCTGTTTCATGGAAGAGAAAACTGATTCAGAGAGATCAGAGTCTTGCTTGAGGTCACACAGCGACTTAGTGACTGAGTTCAGACTCCTGGCTCCCAGCTCAGTGATCTCCCCACTGCCTTTCTTTGGGGTGTGTTTGTGCAGGGTGATTGAGGCTTTGGGGTACCTGGGTTTGATTCCCAGTTGGCCTCTGAGTAGTTTTAGGACCCTCGGCTTTCACCACTTTGAGCAGAACTCCCATTTTCTTGCTTATAAAACGAGATCATAGCACCTACCTCTTGGGATTATTAAGCAAATTAAATGAGATAGTCAGTAGAATTTAGCATTAGGCCTGGCATGTTCTAAGTGCTCGAAAGAGACCCGGCAATATCATTAGAATGTGGGCCACCCGTGTACCAGCACTGCGGCTGGGTCTATGAAGGTTATAGACACATTGCACAAATACTTCTGTCAGTCAGTACATATGTACCTGGTACTACTGTGTGCCAGGTTCTGGAGAAACCAGTGACAAAACAGACAAAATAACTGTCCCTGCTTACAGTCTGCCTCAAACGGGCTGGATAGATGTGACTTCATTTTAATCACAGAAGCCTCCACATGCTTTTACACACATTGACTGGCACCCACATTTTGCAGATGAGAAAATTGGGGCCTAGGGGAAATTGGTGGCAGAGCAGAGACCTGGACTCAGCACTCGTGAGGGTCCTGGGCAAGGCTACCTAGCCTGGGCAGAGGCCCCGAGGGCTTCCTGGAAGAGGAGGCACTTGGCTGCATCTTGCGGGACCTTAGAACCTGGCTGGAGAGTCTGGGAACAGTGTGGGACACAGCCACTAGAGTCTGGGGAGAAACAATTTCAGGAAGGTCTTGCTGAGGTCAAGGCCTCTTATACCCCCCTAGACGACGTCCAGCCAGAGCTTTAAATACCCGTCTAACCCAGAATAGCGCCATTGTCTTGACCTTCCACTGGGGGACCCAGGAGGACCCTGTGGAAAGCTGGTCCTGGAGGTGGGGTGTTGCGGAGATCCCCAGGCTCGGGGGTGGTATTTCTACTCCCATTTTCCATTTGGCTTCCAAAGGCAGGCCTGCCTCGTGGGAAGGGCGGAGCAGCCGCCTCAGTTCTGAGTTCTGCTGAGGGGGGCGCTGTGGGCGGGGGACTTCCAGGGAGGGCTGTGTGCTCTGCATGAAGGTGCTCCTTTGTGCGCTGGGCCGCGTGTGTACTGGCCCACTCGCAGCCCCCTGTGGCGGGCCTAGGCAGGGCCCTGCCCCGGGCCTCCTGGCACCTTCTCCTGCTTTGGCTATTTTGGGCACTGGCTATGTTCAGGCTTGAGGAGGGATGGGTAATCCTGCCCAGACCAGCGACAGTGGAGGTGCTTTCTGGACTGCCAGTCCAGCCTCCTGGGTCTTTGATCGCTGTAACCTCTGCCCCTGACTTCAGCCATGAAGCGTCAAGGTCATTGGACTCTGAGGGGGTGCTGGGCCCCCTGACTGACAAGGGCAGAGGAGGGAACCCGATGAGCGTTTTCTCTCTGGCACGCCCCACTCTCGGTATCAGGAATAGCTGTGCTTCTCAGCAGCGGGTTTGTTTTTAGTTCATGGGACACGACATCTAGGGACTGGTCTGGTTTCCTTCTTCCCGTTGGCCCCTGGAAAACAGACTCAGTTGAGTCTCCCCCTTCCCAGCATTCGAGCTATGCTTTCTGACTTCCCACCCCACTCCAGGCTCTGTCTGCCCTACCTGAGATTTTTGTTTTTTGTTTTGTTTTGTTTTTTGTAGAGGAAGGAAGCAGGCAGTTCAATGAAGGCAAGTAGTCAGGCAGGGAGAGAGCGGGGAAAAAGCAGTTTTTATTTATCTATTTCTCCTGAAGGAGAGGTACAGGCAGGAATGAAGGCGAGCAGGCAGGCAGGCAGGAAGAGAGAGGAAGATGTAGCGCTCCTTGTTATTTTCACTTAATTTTTATTTTGTTTAGTTCATCTCAGTTGTTCCCCCGGCCCTGGTCTTGAACCAGGGACGGTGGATGTATGTGGACCACTAGTGGTGATCTAAACCACCAGGCCACCAGGACATGCCAGTTTTCATTTATTTAGTTCACTTTGGCGGTGACCTCTGGCTGCAGGTGGAAAGCCCAGGTCCTTGGACCTCACTGGAACTTCAGACGCAACACCCAAGCCACCAGGGCGTGCCGCCTTGTCTCTTTAGTGCATTTTCTCTTGCGGTTGTGTGTACGTCTTTGTAACCTGCTTTGAGTCTCTCTGGAACAGAGTGGTAGGGAGGTAAAAATAGATCAATGATGATAATGACAATGAACCTTTGTGGTGAGTTCTCAGAAGTCTGGGCCTTGCCCGTGAATTCCGACTCTAATTCTCCGCTCTAGCCCCACCCTCTTTGCTGGTGGGAGTCACGGCCTAGAATTGTGTAAACCCTAATGTTTCAGGATTTCAGTGTCCTGAAATGTCAGAATCAGAAGGAACCTTTGAATTGTCTACATTGAAAGCTTTCAAGCTTGCTAGTAAGCAGTGAAACCCTTATTTCAGTCAAGTAATAGTAATAATCACAGCGAACACTCACAGAACATTTGCCACTTTTAGTGCTCTTTGTAGCACTTGACATTTTATTTAATCCTCACAACAGCCCTATGAAATAGATACTATTACTCTGAATTATGCCACCCATTTTACAGATGAGGAAATGGAGGCAAAGAATGGTGACTTGCTCATGGCCTTGCAACTAACCAGTGGCTCAACCATTCATAGTATGTGGAAGGCAAGACTATAAAATGAAAAAGGTGGAGGTAGGCACACCCTGGTGGAACAGCAGTTAGGTCGATCACCCCCGAAGGACACAGGCCACATACCTTGGAGTTCAAATCCCAGGGCTGGGGGACGGGATGGAGGTGGGGGGGACAACCATTATGAATAACTAAAATGGAAATAAACTAAAGTGCTTCTTCCTCCTCTCTCTTCCTGCCTGTCTGCCTACTCACCTTCATTCCTGCCTGCACCTTTCCTTTAAAAAAATCAAAAACAAAACCGGGTGGGTTGTTTTGATTGATGTGAGTATTTGAGGGGAGAGGCCAGGGCTGTCTCTCCCCTGCTCTCAGAGGGGGCTCCGGGACTGCTGAGGACAGGCTGACCCCGTGATCTAGACCTGCTTCAGCTCTTGACAGAGGGAACCCAAGCCTAGGGGTTTGCCAAGGGACCACAGTGAGTTGCAGGCCTTCTCAGTCTTGGTGACCCACCATCTGCTCCTTTCCCGCCCCAAGGAGACGCCAGTCGCTCTTTTTGCAGTTACAGCTGGTCTCCCCAAGGGCAATCGCTCAGCTTCCTCCTTGTCCCCATGCAGTTGTCTTCGGACCTTCTGTCTGGTCCTCGGGAGCCAGGAGTGACCAGGCGTCCTGGGCCTCCCTCTCCGCCCCTCCCACAGGCTTGTCATCTGAGAGAGCAGGCTGACAGCCAGGCAGGGCAAAGGTGGCTCCTTCCTGGGTTTTCTCAGAAGACAGGGTGTCACCCTGCACAGGGAACATGCTCTTCCTTGGACTGCTTTCCTCCACCACACTTCATTCCATGGGGACCTGGGGCTTTCCTCTCTTCAAGATTTCCCCTTTGCACACCCCGGGTAGTGTGGGAGAGCATATCTTACATCCAGAGCCTCACTGCGGGGCAGCTAGTTGGCAGCGGGTGGCGGGAAAGGCAGTACGCTTGAGGTGAGCATTTCCAAAGTGCTCCGGGGAACCCCAGTCACGTGAGCTCTGCATGGAGGAAGGGTTCCAAGTTAAGCAAGTTTGAGAAAACCTCAATAGTTGCCCCCTCCTGGTGTTTGAGACCAATAGGACTTAGGGAACTAGCTCTGCTTTGTTCAGCCTGTCACTCCCAGATGTGTTTGTCTACGGGACTCTCCCCCACACCTACTGTCCAGAGTTACTGTGCCCCAGAGTGGACATGAGTCAGGAGGAAAGGGGACTGGGGCGCTTCAAAAGGAAGGAGCCCTTCCTTTTATTTCCAGCTCTGTTGCCCGCAGGCCTGCCTGCCCCCATCTCCCACTCCAGGAAGCAGATGAGGAAAGCCCTGGGGGCCAGGAGGGGCTGGCCTCCTTGGCTGCAGCTGTTGGACTGCTGTTCCAGCCTGTTTTTTCCTGTTGCCAGTGCCTGTGGGAGCAAGCAAGCAGGATTGGAGTCACCAAGGCCTGGCTGCCTTGACAAGGCCCTGGAGTCAGAGCTCTGGCCCTTCCTCGCCTCCAGGACCCCCACCCACCCCCACCTCTGGGAGGCTGGTCTGGGCAGTGGACAGGTCTCTCCCGGGTGATCACAGGCAGCTTCTTGTCCCTGCCCCAGAGATGGGCCTCTAGGGGGAAAGTCCCAGGTACTAGGGATGACAGGAGTTGGGCTCATGTAGTCTGGAGCTCTGGGGTTAGAACCAGGGGTCTGGGTTCGCGTCCTGACTCTTCCAACTCTGGGGCTGTGGGCAAGTCCCCGCCCTGAGCCTCCATCTCTTTGTTTGTAAGTCCCATCCATCAGCTAACTCAACAGTGATCATCTGTGATTGGTCTACTGTGTGTTGCTAGGGATATAGCAAAGCCCCTGCCTGCACGGAGCTGAGGGTCTAGGGAGAGAGGCATGGTGAACAGAGAAAGGAGTGAGAATAGGTGAGAATGCAGTCTAGGTGGTGAGGTGCTCCAAAGCCAGGTAAGGGTAGTGACAGGAAGCTAGCCCTAACAGATTCTGACCTGGGATGTGATCAGGGTTAGTCTCTGCAAAGGTGACATTTGAGCAGGAGCTGGAGGAAGAGAAGGAGTGATCCTCTCTGGGAGCAGTGTTCCAGGCAGGGGATGCGGCAAGTGCAAAGGCCCTGGGGTATGAAGGGATGTGTGTTTGAGGACATTCAATGAGGTAGGTGTGGCAGGGAGTGGGGGAGGGCACAGTAGGCGGCTGGAGAGGTGTGTGTAGGTGCATGAGTGTGTAGGCCGATCACACAGGACCTTTCAGCCATATGGACTTTTCTTCTAACCCTTGGTGACTTGAGAGCAATGGAAAGGCTTAACAGTAGGTTCAGGAAGTGGTCATTGTTAGTGGTGTCTCAATTCAACGGAAGTCTGTGGAACATTCCAGCCTGTCCTCCCATAGGCTGAGCACGGTGCTAAGGGCTTCATTCATGAAATCTGTGGGCAGTGACCCAGGAGGGCATGGGCATGCCTGACCAGGTTACTGTGGCCTCGGAGGCCCACAGACATACCAGCGCCCGGGAGCCAGAGAATCTGAGAACCAAGCCGGTTTACGGCAGGAGGCAGGCACGTGAACGCCGCGGGCGCTGTTGGCACCAACAGTGCTTGGCGGATAGTGTTCAACCCTCAGGGACCTTCTCGCTGGGCGGCCCTGCCTGGCCCGGAAGCGGCTCCCGCTTGGCCACCCCTCCACCTTGGCGGCACCTGGCAGACGGGTGGGGCGGGGGCATTTCCTGGTGGCTTCCTGCTCTCTCCCTGCAAGCTGACTGGCAGCTCACGCAGCACCAGGGAGGCCTGTTCTTGGGGTGTCTGTGGGGGCAGGGAGAAAGTGTGGGGGCTCTGGGGGGACTGGGAGAATTGGGCTTTGCATCTAGCACCTTGATAAAGCAAGGGGTGTGGCTCTTCAAGTGGGAAAAGCACTTGGGTTGTACCTTCTGTGATCCCCTGTCCCCTGGCATGCCGTTTCCCACAGCCTCCAACATCCCCCGTCCCTCCAACTTGGCATGACATTTCCACTTCTGAGCCTCGGCGTGAGCCCTTCCAAGTGGTGCACATTCTCTTCCCCCCAACTGACTTCAGTGAAATCCTCTTTGATTTTCTGGGAACCTGTCCCAAACTCCCACCTGGCCTAGCTGGGTGTGGAGATCCTGCTCAGGGCTCCCCCAGCCCGTCCATCCTCTGCACACTTGTTATTACTCGGCTTAATGTCTGTCCACCCTAGAAAGGCGGCGCTCTCTGTCCACTTCCCTGTTTTATCCCCAGCACGCAGGTGCTCGATAAGTAGAGGTCAGAGTGATTTGAACTGAACCCATGGGGCAGGTCTCACTGATTATCCTTTTTTTATTTTCAAACAAGGAAACTGAGACGCCCCCCTAGCTAGATGGTGGGGGAGGTGGCCTGGAACCAGGGGTGTCTGAGCAGAGCCCACCCTCTGCCCCACTGGCCATATCACAGACTCGGGGCATAGTCTTGCTTGGCCTTCTTAGAGACGCCTGGTGGATCCAGGGCTCTCCCGCCACACTTACCCATTCCCCCTGCTCTGACAGCACCCGGGAGGCAAACAGCAGACTTTACCCTCATTTTATCACCGGGGCCTGAGTCCTGGAGGGATTGTTACCCAAGGGCAGGGGTCCCAGGGTGGATTTCAGGAAGTGTCATTCAGCCCCCTCCTTCGCTTGGACGAGGTGATTTCGGGCCCCAGACCCAGAGAGAAATCTGGCACTGTGGTAGCTGTGAGATCTTGGGCAAGTTTTTACTTTCTCTTTCTGAACTGTTTTCTTTGCGCTGGGTTCGTTCTGGACGAGTTCAGTTATTCAGTCAGCTAGTAGGTCAGCAGATCCTTACTGAGCACCTACTGTGTGTTTTCTCTTCTGAAGAGGCAGTGGGGGGTCAGGACAGACAGACTATGTCCTTTTGTTCATGCCAGCTGATCTAGGGAAGGGTCGCAAGGGACTTGTGAGTAAAAGCAGAGCTGGGAGGAGAAACCCCAGTCCCCAGCTTCTCCACTCGCCGGTCTCTGTTGAAGGCCCTCTCTTGTCCTCACTGCCCCGTCGGGGCCCTGGCCTTTTCGGGGCCCTGACTGTGGCTCGAGCTTCCATAGGGCAGGGTCAGAAGCGGGGGCTGGTGGGAGCTAGCAGCACATGGAGAGGCAGCCTGCATCCAGACTGGATTCTTGTGGCCACAGCGGGTGACTTGACTTTTCTGAGTCTGACTCCTGGGCGGTGGGTGTGTGGGAGAGAAGTCTTCTCGAGACCTGGGCCAGTGAGCACTTGATGAGCCTCAGCCACTCTCCTGATTTTGAGGATCTTTGTTCTTCCTGGACAGCTGGCTGGCAAAGGGCCTGATGCCTGGGGAGCCCAAGTATGGGAAGCTGGCAGGCCTCCCTAGTGGCACGGGCGGTGCAGGCAGGCCAGGGGAGACCGTTGCCCTGTCTTTCCTGCCCAGCACCCCACTCTGCCTGCCAGGGGATTAGAGGCCTCCTGGCCTTTGTGTCTGCGGCGCATTCGCCCCAAGCAGTTAACACGACAAAGTGCTGCCCTGACAGATTCTTTCCCCTTTGCTGTCTGCTGCCCAGGGACCAGCGCTCTGGGCAGCCAGTGGGTGGGACAGCTACCTTGACCTTGCCTGTGGGGCCTGGGTTGTAGGACAGTTGGGGGACATACCTACGGAATTCCTTGACAGCCTGCAGGTAGGTGTTACCTGGGTTTTGTGTCCCTCCCTGGGGATTGGGAGCCAGGGGTCACCCATCTGTTGTTTATCTTGTGGATGGGGAAGAGGCACCGAAGCAGTTTGGGTTGGCAGGAGGCAGGTGGGCAGGCAGGGGCTCGTCTCTCCCACCGCGTGGTCTCTGGATTTTGATGGGGTGAGCTCACTCAGCCCAGATGCCTGGAGCCCTGCCCTGGGCAGCTGCAGCCTCCCTGGGGACCACGGTGCTCAGACCTTCCTGCCCAGCCGTGGGGGCGGTGGGCTGGCTGCCCAAGGCATGTGAAAAATGTGTCTAGAGAAGCCCCCACCTATCCCAAGAGGCAGCCTCAGAGCAAGCAGATAACTTGAGCCTTGGAAACAAAACTTTGTGGCCGCCCCAGCCAGGGCCCCACCAGGCCAGACAGCCCCCGGCCTGGATAGCAAGCCAGCCCCTTCTGGACCTGGAGGCTGACCCCAAGCCCGAGCCCACATCCCATCCCATGTATCCCCTCGTCACCTGTCATTCACACCTACCCCTCCCCTCTGCCTTGCACCCCCTCCTGGAGCTAATTCTGACACTGTCTGCGAGGCCCCACGCTGAGTGTCTTACACACTCGCCATCTCATTGAACAGATGACCCTCTGGGCCTCAGTTTCTGTGTCTGCAAAATGAAGACAGTACACACTGACTGTCTCATGACTGAAACCCCGGGGATCGCATGTGTCTTGGAATTCAGAGGTTCACAAATGTGAGAAAGGTGACAGGGCGTGTGCCAGCAATGCTGTGACAATGGAGTAGGGGAACATCCCCACATCACACCGCTGTGATATGGCTACTACAAAGCATGTGACTGTTCACCCTGAGTGGAGCCAACGTGCTTTCAATAGCTTCGTGTCCCTGCGCCCTGGTAGGGTAGTGGTTTGGTCCTCTGCCTTCAGCCAGTGCAGTCCACACACATCCCAAGGAGCTGGGCTCACGTCCTGGGACTGGGGAAACAACCAAGATGAACAACTAAATGAAATAAATAAAATGTTTATCCCTTCTCTCTCTTTCTTCCTGTCTGCCTGTTCACCCTCATTCCTGCCTGCACCTTTCCTTAAAAAAAAAGACCCCATGTCAGTTCAGGTCAGAACTTGGCACCAAATAAGTTGCTGTAAACTTTAACCAAAACAAGTTCTTGCCTCTAGGGCCCTTTGGGATCCCTTATTGCAAATGAGAGATGGAGGCCCTCCGGCTGCAGCCTGGTGTTCTGAGGATTCACTGAGAGCCTTTGGGTCAGGGCCTGGTGTGGAGAGAGCCCTGCGTGGGCTCCGGCTTTGCTTGGTGTCATCTCTTCACTGTGTTGCCACCTTCCGACAGCACTGCTTTCAGAAACTCTTATCTACACACGGAACCTTTGCACAGCCCACAAACCTCCGCTTAAAAACACCTTAAACCCCCCCACCCTAACCTCACCACCCCCCGCTCCCCAACCTTCTCTGCCTTCTGTATCTCTGGTGACTTGACCTTTTGCCTCCATGCTGGTTTCTTCCCTACCAGCTTCAGCAATCTCTTCAGTCTCACCTAGGCCAGGAGAGGAGGGTGCCACCTTGATCCCTTGTCCCCAGGGGTCTCTTTAGGACTTGAACCAGGAGATTCCTGTGCGCTCTTATCCTCCCCAGGAGGCCTGAACACAGCCCAGTCTCAGAAGGCTGGGGCCCCCCCTATTTGTGTAGGGAGTGCCTGTATCTTAGTGGGAGCACCCTGTCCACTGCCCCATCCCAAGCATTTGTTGCTGGGCACGTTGGAAGAGTCCTCCACCCTTGACTTGTATGAGTCAGCTGCTCCCCTTTCCCACCAGGAACCTCCAGATTCTGGAAAATCCCTTCTCTGCTTGGCTCCTTCCTCTCTGGCCTAGTCTGTGCTCTGGGTGCTCTGACCCCTCCTCTCCGAACTGCCATCCGGCCACAGGTACTAGCCATCCTGCCTAAAGTACTCGTCTCCTTTGGGAGGAAGTCTGCTCCCTCACAGCCGGATACAGGCTGGAGGGCAGGAAACCTGGGTTCTATTTTTGCCTTTGACCTTGGAGCCGCTGGTGGCTCTTCTTGGAACCTTAGGCCCCTGCTGCATGAACTCAGGCTGCTGCCAGCTCAGGGTCCCATCTTGAGAGCAGGTGGGGTTGGGGATAGGGACTCTGGGCTTCCTGGCCCTGCCTTCTGTCCAGCCCCAGCCCTCCCTCCTTTTCTGGTGAGCGGGGTTAGGGTCGGGGGGGTTTGGGGTGGGGAGCCTGGAGGTGCTGGGTCAGTCCTGGTCCTGCCAGACCATCTCACCTGAGATCATGTGTAAGTGACTTCTCCAGGGGGCCAATCACACCTGCTCAGCCCCTCAGAGGGTCCTAGTCACTGTCTGGGTCACTGAGGCTGAGGAAGTGCTCTGTAACCTGTGCTGAGAGCTTTGTCAAATGACTCTCGGGGACCTCAGTTCCAGCTCATTCCACAGCCCAGGTGACAGTCAGCACAGCACAGTAGCAAGAACTTAGGCCTTGGAGCCGGACTACTGGGGTTCAGATCCCAGCTCTGCCACCTGTGAGATCTTCGAGCAGGTGCCCTGACCCTACTCTGCTTCCTGTGGTTACCGTGCCTGTCTGGAGAGGGAGACGGTGTGGCGGTGACACCCTGGTTAGCACCTGCAGGCAGGTTAGCACTTACACTTAAAGAAGCGCCTGGAGTTCAGTACGTGCTCAGTAAACTTAGCTCTTTTTACTCTCCAAGTGGACCCTGGACTTTCCAGGTCTGAGTCCAAGTTCCCTTCTATGGTCAAGTCTCAGGCTCCTTCTGGCTCTTTCTACGAGCCCCTTTCCGGTCTGGCTCCATCTCCTCTTCCAGATGTGAAGTACAGCTGCCGGCACTGTTTGATCTTCCCCTTTTCACCAGTGAAGTCTCTGCTCTTGCCGGCCTGCGCCTTGCTGCCCTGGGCCCTGACCTGACTCTGGAACTTCAGGCCCTCTGTAAGCGAGGGCAGGCTGGCGGGCAGGCTGGCATGCATGCTGGCCTGTTCCCTGGGGCCCCTGAGGTGGGAAGGGTTTCTGTCCAGCCCTCAGCATGCTCCAGATTCTGTCTCCCCTCTCACTGCAGATGTCTGTTCCTGGCATTTTTTCCAAGTTAAATCTCACTTTGCTATTTCCTGTCCGGTCCCTAGTCTCCCAGCTTCCCCCTCCCTGGGAGAAGCTCTGCTCACCACCAAGGTTCTGTTTTCCAGATAGCAGTGTCTGAAGGTTGGGGGTGGGGTGCTGAGAATCTCTGTGCCCCATATGTGCCCTCCATGGCCTTACTTGTATGGAGAGGGAGAAGGTATGGCAGTGACAATTGGGAACTCTCCCCAGATAGCATTCAAGCCTGCGCCTCCGCCCTCTGCCCAGTGTCGCTGCCCTTGCACCAGCCCTTGCCTCCCACTCCCTTCAGGTCATTCAGAGCCTGCTCAGGCTCTTTCCCACCCTGGGGAACATCGCCGTGAACTCTGGGGCCTGCCGGTGCGGGTTTAAGAACTGCCACAGCTGGGAAGAAATACAAGTTCTGGGGCCTTCTCGGAACTACAGAGTCAGATTCTCCCCACTCAGTGGGAAAATGGAGTTGTGCGCGCCCAGGGAAGGAGATCACATATAGACTGGGTGATGTTATCTCCAGATTAAGTCATCTTCAAAAGGAAGCAGGAGCATGTCCTGGTGGAGTAGCGGTTTGGTCAACTTCCTCCGCCTGAAGCTCAGTCCACGTATGTCCCAAGGCCCCAGGTCAGTGTCTCAGGCCAGGGAGAGCAATCAAGATGTACAACGAAATAAAAATGAAATGAAATACTTCCTCCTCCTCTTCCTCCTCGGTTGCCTACCTGCCTTTATTCCTGCCTGCACCTTTCCTTTTTTTAAAAAAAGGGAAGTTAGGATTAGTAGGTGATGATGACATTTTTGTCCATTCATTCAAATGTTTATTGAACGTGACATGTTGAGATGGCAAAGATAACTTCATCACAGTCCCTGCCTTCACAGTCTCCTGAGCCCGGTGTGAGCTCAGTCTGCACAGAAGTAGGTGGCCGTGAAGGGCAGGGCACCAAGACAAAGCCTCCCTGAGGGGACTTCCTTTTTAGTCCTCTTTATTGAGGTATACACCTTCCATACAATAAAATACGCACATTTCAGATGTCCAGTTCAATAAAAATGGACTGTTTGTACCCAGGGAACCAACACTCAAAGGTTCCCTCGTGCCCCGTCCTGATTGCCCCCTGATTGCAGCTAGTGACCTTCCTGTCACTGTCATGGGGCGTCTCCCCATCCAGTTTCACAGAACTGAAGTCATATAGTGTGCTGTCATTGTGTCCAGCATCTTTCACTCAGCATCATGTTAGATTTACCCACATTGACATGCATGTTAGTGATTCTTGTCATTAGCAAGTAGTTAGGGAGGCGGTTAGCGGGATACACAGTGGGAGGAAGGGCATCCCAGCAGAGGGACCAGCATGAGGAAGACCAGAGGCCTCAGGGACATGGACATGGAAAGGGGGCGCCGGGGAAGGAGGTCCTGGCTGTCCCTTCATAGTTTTTCTGCTCCTTGGCCCTATCTCCTGCTGCCACCACCTCGTCTAGCCAGGGAGGGCTGGGTTCGGTTTTCACAAGTGAGGCTGTTTCCTTCTGGCCGGGCTCCCCAGAGGCCAGGGCAGCTCTGAGATCTTCATGCCAGGCCATCTGAGGCTGGATGTGTCTTCTGAGACCATAGGGACCTGCTGTGTTTGGAGGTTCTGGGGCTCCCTTGGGCCTTGCTGGGTTTGTTTTCCTCTTAGTTATCTGGTACAACGGCTTTGAGACCCTCTTGATCTCGTCTAGGGGAAAAGGCCCGCAACCATGCTTGAGAAAAGCGGTGTCCCTCTGCCGTGGCCTGTGGGGCAGGGTCTCTGCAGCCTCTCTGGGGACTGGGCCCAGTGAGGCTTGTGCTGGGCTCAGTCAGCCTGAGGTCATGTGTGAGTGACTGTTCTGCCCCCATTCACCCCAGCTGCTGGGCTCCACCCACCAGCCTGGGTGTCCAGAGGAGCCTGTCCATGTGGCCCCAGTTCTCCAAATGGCTGGAATGTGTTCCCTGTGTCCTGAGATTTAAGGCCAGACTGAGGCAGAGCGAAGGGACATAGACAGCCGGAGCTGCTGTTGGAGGTAACAGCTTCAGTGAGCTCACCCTGGGTTTCCGCCTTCGTCCCCACCCGTCCCGACCAGGCCACCCTTCCACCTGCTCATGCCCCCGGCGCCTCACTCGTGTCCTGGATGCCCCTTGCCTTCTCCAAAGAAAGAGGTCTTCGCTTTCCAAAATGCCCTTAATTTGATCATCTGCTTATTTAAGGATTCAGTTGCAGGGCTGGACTCTGAGGCCTCTAGGAGCTAGTGAGATTTGGGTCAAAACTAGTGGTTCAAACTCAGCTCGGTTCCTAGGGAAGGCTTTGGGTTGGGACTCTGGGTCTCCCTTGACAGGAAAGGAGCTGGAGAGTGTGACACAGTCGACTATGTGGTCTCCCATAGGTGACCCGTGGGCTGAGGGCTTATGATGGATTGTCTGTGCCTGAAGACGCGGAGACGTTCACGGCGGGCCGGGCTGACTGGAGCTATTCAGACCTTTCTGATGACGAGGACTTGCTGGCTGATGGTGCCTCTGGAGGTGAGCAGAGAGCTTCAGAGGCTGGGAGTGGGGGGGCAAGAGGCGGAGCCAGGGTTTTCCCTGCTGGTCTGCAAAGAGGCCAGGAAGCTTGTCCACGGTGGGCCCTCGAGAGATGGGCTCAGAGCTGTGTGTGTCCCGAGCGCTGGTCCCAGCACCCCGGCATCCTCACCTCACTTACATGCTGTGTGACTCTGGTTGGTGGCTGTTCCTGCAGTCCCCTCGCAGCTCAGGATGATCGGCACTGACCTGAAAGGTGGTGGGCAATGCACAAGAGGACAGTTGCCATTCTGTGCTCCGCTTCCTGTCCTCGCCTGGAGGCTGGTCTGACCCACCGACCCCCGCCCCCCATCCTCATTTACACCCTTCCTGGCAGAGGCTTCCAGATGATGTTTGCAGGCCAGTCCTGCCTGGGCACAGGGAGGAGAGATGACAGTTTTGTTTCCGTGACCTTTCCTACTACCGCCTGGTTCCCAGACAGCACGTGAACCCTCTAGGTTCTCAACAAAAACTCTTGCTGAGTAAGTCCTTTCGCTTGCAGATGGCCTGGGCAGCGGGGACCTGGGCAGCGGGGACTTCCAGATGGGTAAGTTGCTGCAGACCCCCACCCCACCCCCTGGAGAAACCCCTGAGCAAGACTTCCCAGTACAGAGGCCACATCTCCTGGGCCGAGGGCCTCAAGGACTCCTTGGGCCTGTGTGGGTCGCTCTCATACCTGCGAGTGACAGTTGAGTGACTGGTCCCTGCAGGATTGGGGATGGCCGGGTTCTGGGGGTGGTCTGTGCCAGGAGATGCTTGGTTCTGAAGGGACTGAAAGCTCAGCATTTGCAATGACCTTGTCACCTCCCAGGGCAGCTCAGCTATGGCGTCTTCCCCAGAGCTCTTCTTGGGAGTGACAACTGCACATCGGGGACCACAGGGGTGGGCAGACAGAGGGGTTCCGTGGTATAGGGCCTTCAGGCCGTACAGCAGGGCAGGTAGGGGTGGGGTCCTCTTCACCCTGGACGTGGGAGGGCACCTGCCTGAGGCTGGGTCACTTGCTGGAAATCCAAGGGTCCCTGGTGAGCGAAAGAGGGCTGGACTGTGTGCACAGGGAGGAGCCAGGTCTCTGTCACTGCTCACTGGCAACATCCAAAGTGTCAAGCAGGCACTGGCCCAGTACTGGGACCAGGGCTCGGAGTCTGCTTCCTCCCACTCTGGAACTCTGGGTAGAAATGGAGTGTCCCCTGCCACGCCGTGTAGTGCCTGCTGCCCTTGCTGGAAGCCAGGACCTGAGTACCCTGTGATCAGGGCCAAGGACACGCTGGGGCTCAGCTAGGACTGACCATGGCAGCCCTATGGTAACCAGTAATGCCCACTCCACAGGCCTGGGCCTCTCCAGGGTGGAGTTGCCTCTCTTCAGCTGGCGCCGTGTCAGGGATATGCAGAGGGTGGCATCCTACCTGGCAGACAGGAGCTAGATGCCCCTGTTGACATGGTCCTGACTGGGACCTCCCAGCACCTGGACGCCACCTTAAGGTTTTCCACGTGGGGGTCTCTGCAGGGCTGCAGGAGACCTGGGAGCTGGTAGGGTCCCAGGTACCCCCCCCCCACCCCAGAATGTCCTGTGCTGATGGGTCTCTGGGAGGACCTCCTGCAGCGCTAGGCCTGCTGCTGAGGCGCTGGTCCGGTCTGCCCCGTCCGTTTGTCCTCTATGGGGCTGCTTCTGCAGCAGCTCTGCTCGTTCTGCGTAGTCCTTGCCAGCCCGCCTCCCCAAAGAGAAGTGCCGAGAGGGCAGGAGAGGCCAGTGGGGCGCGGGGAGAGTTGGGGAGCAGCGGGGCCGTGCCCAAGAGCAGGGTGGGAACCATTCCTCTGAGTGGGGCTGATATGTGGGAGGGGGCACTCGAGGCCCAAGTCCTGGCCCCAGCCCACTGCCCTGGGGACAGGTCCAGACAGCTGGACTGAATGTCAAACCAGGAGGCAACAGGTGTGACTTCCTGATTCCCAGAGTCTCAGTGTGCCCACTCCAGCCTGCCCCCAGGCAGTGTTGCCTGTGCTGGTGAGCAAGGACGTCCCACCCATGCAGGCGCCAGACCTGGCCCTGCCACCGGCCCAACCCCAGACCCGAGACTAACCCCTGGAGTGTTGCCTTCCCCCTCTTCCCTCAGGCTCGGCTGCACCCCCTTGGCCTCTGTCTCCCTGGGACCTCTGCCCACCTCCGCTCACCCGATTTCTCTCCATCTTCTGGCCTCTCTCTTTGTCACTCCGGTCTGTCTGGCTCTGACATTCATCTCTGTGTCTGTCCTGCTCCCCTGTCTTGAACTCTTTCCTGCTCTTTGTATTTTTGTCTCTTCTCTGCCTCATCTTGTTCCTTCATTCTCTGTCTTTCTCCTTGTCACCTGGGCTCCACATCTCTCCTCCTGTCTGTTTTTCCTTCCCTCCCTTGTGTCATTGTCTCAACTTTTCTCTCATTCTATCTCCACTTTCTCTCTGTCTCTCCATCTTCTTCTACCTCTGTCTCCGTCTCCATCTCTCCTTGTGTCTCTGTCTCCATCTTTCTCTGTATCTCTGTCTTCATCTCCCTCTGTCTCTGTCTCCGTCTCTCTCTGTCTCTGTCTCCGTCTCTCTCTGTCTCTGTCTCCATCTCTCCCTGTGTGTCTGTCTCCATCTTTCTCTGTATCTGTTTTCATCTCCCTCTGTGTCTCTGTCTCTGTCTCTCTATGTGTCTGTCTCCACCTCTCCCTGTGTCTCTGTCTCCCTTTGGTTCTCTCCACCTCCCTCTGTCTGTCCCTCCTTGCTTCCTCAGCTGTCCCATTCTCAGGCCCCGGCTGCCCCCCTGTGGCTGGCATGATGGCCCTAGAGCCTGTTGAGGGGTCTCCTCTCAAAGAGTGTCCCTGCCGGCTTGGGGAACTCTCTTCCTCTTTTCTTTGTCATCTTCCTTCCAACTCTTCCTCCCATCGCCTTTCTCCTTCTAGTCCTTCCGGGCCTGCACTTTGTCACGCAGGTGGCTCACAGGCACCGCCCTGCAGGGTCAAGGCCAGGGCTGAACTCGGTGGTCTGGACCCATGCTCTCCCTCCCCCACGGGATGCTGGTTCTGCAGGGATGGGGGTACGACCCCTCCAGGACATGACCCTAGTGATTGGCACATGTGTCCCCACCCCAGAATAGACTGACACAGTACTAGAGGGACTCGGGGACCCTGGACGGGGCTCAGGCTGCGTCCGTGCTGGAGTTCTGTGGAGCCGGGAGTGGGCCCTGTGCGGGGCTAGCCTGCTCCATGGTTGGCGCGGTCGGTGTGCATTTCCCGCTCCTGGGTGCAGGGTAACCCTGGGAGCCCTTGGCGTGACCCCCAAGCCAGGGCTAGAATGAAGGCCGGGGTCCTGAGTGGGCTCCCAGGGAGGCTGCCATGCCTGGGCAGCCTCCCTGCTTCCGGTGTCTTTGTCTGGGGCCTGGGTCCCGAGACAGGCGGCTTCATCTTTTGCGCTGGGCCGCCGGCAGGCAACTCAGGGTGGAAGAGGGAGTCTTGCCCTGACCTGCCTACCCTAGGAGAAGGCAAAGGGTGGGGTCAGGCCGCAGTGCTGTGCCCTTCCCAGCCCCTGCTAGAAAGGGGCTTTGTGGAGGCCCGCCCCCTCCCCCAGGAGCGGGCACATTCCTGGGCAGAGGCCCTGCCTCCTTGCCTGTGCTGGGCCACGGGGCTGGGGCCAGGGCCCGGAGTCGGGGACTCTCAATGGGCCTCTGTGCCCTCTCACAAGGGGCCTCTGTGGCCAGCCTTACAGCCCCCACACTGGCCCACTGAGTCCTGCCCCCCAAGTACCCAGAAGCCCAGCCTGGGATGGTCCCTGCGCCTCGGGGCAGGCTGCCCCCACAAGCACCCTCTTGGGGGAGGAGTCCACTCCTGCCCTGGCCCACTGCCCCCGCCTGACCCCTCAGGGCTTGCTCAGCCTGAGCCACAGAGAGAGAGAGCCGTGGTGTGTGAACCCAGACCTGAAAAGTGAAGTAGCAGAACAGGCCTTGCAGTGAGACCCAGCCGGTGCCACTCCTGGGCTGCCACCCATGTGCTGGTTTTCTGTCCACTCTGAGCCCTGTTGGCTGCATGGATTTTATGGCTGCTGTCGCCTTCGCCTTGAAGGCTCCCAGAAACCTCCCAGTGACCCACTCCTCCAAGTCCCCTCTACAAGCAGAGGTCTTCCCTGGCCTCCCTGGGAAAGTAGCAGCCAACACATGTCTGACACATGTCCCCAGCATGTCCACTCCCCAGCCTCACTTTCCCCTGGTCCACATTTCCTCTGTTCACTTCTTTAATTTCCTTCACTGGAAAGCTCTCCACGGGGACAGGAATTGTCATTTGTGGAGGTCACTGCTCTGTCCCCTGCACCTTTTGCTGGACCCTTGATACAGACTTGTTAAAGGAATGAATTCCTGTCTCAGATGGGAAGAAATACAACCAAACCTATTCCTCAGGTTTGTCTTTAAGACCACAGATAACAGCCAGACAGCCCCTCGAATGTACCAGACACCGTTTTAAGCATTTTACATTTATTAGCTGACTTCATCCTCACAACAGTCCCCTGGCGGTGGCCACAGCTGTCCCTACAAGAGAAGAGGCCTCAGAATGATGACAGATGAGCATTTTATAGTTGAAGAAACTGAGGCTCAGAGAGGTTAAGTGACTTGTTCAGGGTCACACAGCTCCAGAGGCTGAATTTCTAACGACCCGGCTGCACTGCCTCACCCCATAGTAACTCATGTTACACTATGTCCCAGCCTCAGTTCTAAGCACTCGGTACGTTGATTTTAAACTTCCTTATAATTAATCTTAACTCAGCATTTGTAATTTGCCCACAAGCAAGATGTCACGCATACAAAATCCTAACCAGGAAGACGGTTGTGGCCCGGGCAGTAGAAACGCTGGCCTGCAGTAAAGCCAAGGACCCGGGTTTGCAACCAGGGGCCAGAGTGAGAAGCCAAAGTTAATTTAAAAAGTCTGAGTGCACCCTGGTGGCTTTGCAGTTTAATTCACTGGGCAGGGTCCACATACATCCCAAGGTCCTCGGTTCATGACCCAGACCGGGGAAACAGCCGAGATGAACAACTAAATAAAATTTAAAACATGCTTCTTCCTCCTCTCTGCTGCCTGCCTGCCTGCGCACCTTCATTCCTGCCTGCACCTGTCCTCTACGAAAAAGTGCTCTTACGTGAGAGGTAATCAAGAACCGGCGTGTGCCTGCGCCATAGCCACACGGCCTGGGTTTAGCTGTCATTGATTCGCCATCTGCGATGTTCCAGGCTCTGTTCTCTGCATTGTGGATGTGTGTCTGTGTGTGTCCCACAGATGCATGACTCATTTGTTACTCACATTACCTCGTATGTACAATTTCTGTGTGGACTCCTGGACATCATGAGCCTTACTGTGTGCAGGTGTTTTCTGTGTAGTCAGCGCTTAAATCACACTAGTACATGTGTGTACTCACGCCGAGATAGGCGCTTATTCAACCATCTCGTACTGGGCGTTACTCTGGGCCGGCTCTGTGATGGTGTTCATCAAGTGAGAAGGACTCAAGTGTGCAAGGACTGGGGCTGCGGGCCTCCTCCCTTCATCAAGTTTAAGGTCTAGCCGTGAGGAGAGAACAGCCTCCCGTCTGCGGCGCGTGCTCTGTGCCGGCCATGGCATCTGAGTGCCCAGGGAGGTGGTGTGTGCAAGCATGCTGTCATGTATTCCCTACAGCAACCCAGTGGGGTCAGTGTAGTTATTACCTGCATTTTACTGAGAGGGGAGCAATGTGAGGTCAGTGCCTGAGGTGTGGCCGACTGCAGGAGCCATGATTTTCACTCCGATGCTCTGTGGTTCTTGTGTAAGCAAGCTGGATCTGTGCAGCATGGTGTGCAAGGTACTCTGATGGGGGAAGCAGGGGGCTAGGGGAACCCAGCGGAGGGCTCAATAATGCTGCCAGGGTTGGAGGAGGAGGACAGTCCAGGTGGGCTTCATGGAGGAGGTGATGACTGAGCTGAGCCCTGGGGGATGAATAGGAACTCTCCAGAGAAGAGTGGGAAAGCAAGTCATGGTCACTTGTGGGTCATCCCTGTGCCAGGTAGCCTCCTTTGGGAGCCACCCCTTCTTGTCCAGCCTTCCACTGAGCAGCCTAGGGTCCTCTTCACTTGGTTTCAGGGTCAGGCCATTCTCCCTGATAATTGAAGTTCCTCACTCACGGTAGAGCCTCAGCTTTGACCCCTCGACAGGCCTGCCAGGGCTGCTATGGATGTGCGCCTACAGGCCATGGTAGACATTGCTGCGGGCACGCAGGGGTCAGCCTGAGATGAGCCTCCCTTTTCTACCCACTAGCCCAGCTGCCTGAGGCCACCACGTGTGCGGCTGGGCCCCTTACCGTGACACCTTCCTTTCTGTAGTTTATTTCCGGGCCCTGGTAAATTTCACCCATTCCATCGACTACAGCCCTCGGCTGGAGGATGCAGGCTCCCAGGAGTTCCGAGAGCTGTCCGAGGCACTGGTAGACACGGTGAGGCGAAGGGACTCTGGGCAGTTCCCCGGGGGTGGCGGGGGCAAGACTGGGGAGTGCGTGAAGGTGTCTGGAGGCTGACGGTGCTGTGTCCCTCTCCAGCTGGAGTCGGAATACTCGAAGATTCCTGGAGACCAGATTGTCAGCGTGGTGTTCATCAAGTGAGAAGCGTCCCTGGGGGGGCGCCCTGGGGTGCTGGCAAGGACCCGGAGAAGTCTGGGCACCAGGAGAGGGAGGCTGCAGAGGCCTAAGGGTTTGAGTCTCTATGGGTGGAGATTCAAGAATCGGTGCGGGGACAGCTTAGACCTTAAGTTGTCCTGCTGAGGGTGTAGGCTGTCCAGGAGCAGGTGACATGTCACAAGATGAGCCTTGGACATCAGACGGGATTAAGGGAAGCTCTGAGACCAGAGGTATCTTTCTTACCCCCCTTCCCTGCCCCATGCCCATCCCTAGGGAGCTGGACGGCTGGGTCTTCGTGGAGCTGGATGTAGGCTCCGAGGGGAATGCAGACGAGGCCCAGATTCAGGAGGTGCTGCGCACGGTGGTCTCCAGCGGCTCCATTGGCTCCTATGTCACCTCTCCCCAGGGATTTCAATTCCGACGCCTAGGCACAGGTGAGCCCACCCTGGGGCCTGGGGGCGCCTCCTCAGTTTCTCAGACTCACATGGGTCTCCTTTCAGGGTTCTGCGGTGGCCTGTTGTAGCGTGGGCTTGCATACCACTGGGGACAGGGAGCTCACTACTCCCTAGGTCTGCCCCAGCAAGCTTTATACAGTCTTGTCTTAGGTTGAGCATAATCTGTGCCCTCTAACATGTACCCATTAGATCTAATTTCTCTCTCTGAAGGTCTCTATCCGTGGACAACAAGCAAATCATTCCTTTCTCTGTACAGTGCTTTCAGGTCCAAAAAGCTTACCAAGAACTGTTTACGGAACATTGACTATATGCTAGGCACGTTGTAGGGTCCTTATATCCAACCCTCACCCTGTTCATTCAGCCTTCACAGTTCCTATAATTAGATATCATTCCTCTTGTTTTAGAGGTGAGGGTACTAAAAGACCAGAAAAGAAAAATGGCTCGTCTACATTCACATAGGCAGATAATGGAAAGTCAGAATCTAAGCAAAACCCTGTGTCTGTGCCTGCCTTGCCAGAACCTACAGGAGATGAAATGAGAAATAGAAATAAGATATCAAGGGTCAGGGAGACTCGGAACCTCGTCCAGTCACACAGCATCAGATATGAAGGCCCGGACTTCGTACTCTTGGTCCGACCAGTGTTTTTCACTGCATCCTCTGTCTCTTGTGATGACTCATAAGTCTTTTCTTCTTGAGGCCCAGTAGTCCAGTTCATTCTTGCGGCCTCTGGTTCTTGGCCCTGTGTCCATCTCAGTTCCTCGCTTGAGGAAGTCTCCAACATGCCATTACCCATGGAACTGAGAACTGGACAAAATTTACCCCTACCATGGAGTAGCCCAATCAGAAAAATACAGTGAAACTATCACCTCCTTCGTTCTGTACATAAGACCTGAAATAATACACCCAAAGATTGAGTTTGCACTTTTAGTGTCCCCAGTCTCAGGTCTGAAGATTGCTGGTGGTCCAGCCCTCTCCTCCAGACTCTTTTCACTGAGCCTTCCTAGCTAGGGATGATGGGGTTGGACTGGCCCAGCCCTGCAGCTCCCAACTCCCAGCTCCCAGGTGGGATGGCTGCTGACCACACCTTCCTTTCCAGCACAGACACCCCCACCCCTCTTGGCTGCTGTGGTGGCCACAGTGACCCCAGGTGAGAGTGTAAGCCAGACCCAGGCCCAGCCAGGTACCTAGAGATGTTGGATGGAGGGAAAGAAATGAGGGCAGGATGGCTGGACATAGCCTGCAAGCCACTCCTCCTTCCCTCCCTCTTCATCTTCGCTGGGCCAGGCTGTGGCCTGCATGTCTGTGATGTGGTGTTTGCATGCGTATGGCATATTAACCACATGTGGGGGTGGGTGTGTCCTGTGTGTGCTGTGACTGCATTCACCAAGTGCTCCTTGCCTTGCCGAGTCCTGCAGAAAGCACATGGCTTGACATGGGGCCTTGAAGCCCATTCTTAGCCACGTTGTGCCTGTGTGGTCCAGGACACCTCCCACCCACCTCCCATCCCCGCTCTGACTTGTCCAACCCCGCAGTGCCCCACCACAGAGTCTGCACCGAGGCCGAGTTTGCTTGCCACAGCCACAACGAGTGTGTGGCCCTGGAGTATCGCTGTGACCAGAGGCCCGACTGCAGGGACATGTCTGATGAGCTCAATTGTGGTGAGTGGCTGTCCAGGGGCACATGCGGCCACAGACACCAGGGGGCCAGGGGTAGAGGGTGGGGCCTCAGGAGGTGGGAGACAGGGCCAGGCCTGGGAGCACCAGGGAGGGCAGGGAGGTACATGGAGGGCCTGAGGGGTGGCGGGGAGACAGGGGTGCGGAACCACTCCCTCTTGCCAATGCCAAGCTACCTCTGTCCACAGAGGACCCTACCCCGACGCGCAGCTCTGTGCCACCCTTTCTGGTGGAGATGCCGCCTTTGTCTCCCCGGCCAGAGACAGCCGTCGTAGGGCAACCACCAGGTCCCCCCACTCTCCAGGATCTGGTCCCCGAGCCAACCAAGCCCGTGCCCTGCGGGCCCCATGAGGTTGCATGTCACAGCGGGCACTGCATCCCCAAAGACTATGTCTGTGACGGGCAGGATGACTGCAAGGATGGCAGTGACGAGCTGAGCTGCGGTGAGGACTGGGCAGGGCCGCGGCGACGGTGCTGGGGTGTGAGCCGGTCCGGGGAGGCCCACCGGCTGAACGCTGCCCGCTCCCCAGGCCCCGCCCCACCCTGTGAACCCAATGAGTTCCCCTGTGGCAACGGGCACTGTGCCCTCAAGCTGTGGTACTGCGATGGGGACTTTGACTGCGAGGACCGCACTGATGAGGCCAACTGCCGTGAGTGTCCCAGGGCCCACCTGGTGTCCCCAGCCTGCCCAGACCTCGTTTCCCTGCCCTGCCGCTTTCTGGAAGGCCTGTTTGCTCTGCCTGGCTGAGTGGTGAAGACCCAGGTTCAGATTTGCAGGTGGAAGTGTCTCTCTCTGACCCCAGCAGTGAGGGCTCTGGGCTCTGGCCTGGCCTTTGTAGCAAGCAGTTTGTCGCTTTTTATTTAGTGTCTTTTTATTTCATTTCTTTATTTTGCTGCAATTAATATTCTCTTTTGTATTTATGTTTGTGTGAGTCAGTCGAGTGGGTAAGTGAGAGCTCGGGGTCCCTTTATGACGGCGTCTTGATGTAAGAGTACGTTAAACCTTCCCCTGTGGGCCTAGAGGTTTTGCACCTAAAGCTGGTTCCGAGTTCTTCCTCCATCTGCCCAGCTCTCCATCTAGCTCTGCATCCCACCATCCATCCGTCTAGTGTCCATCTCTCTGTCCCTCTGTCCAACATCCTCCCTCCCTCCCATGTAGTGGCCACCCACCCATTCCTCCAGCTGTCCACCTGTTGTCAGTCTGCACAGCTCTTCACCCATCTGTCCAGTGTCCCACTTTCTGTCCATCTGCCATCCCTCCTATCATCTGCTATCATCTGTCAGCCCACCCATCCTCCATCTTCCCAGTTCTCCACTCATCCGTCTCTCCAGGCAGCCACCATCCTGCTCCCTCCTGCCCATCTAAACAACCTTCCATCCACCCATGGCCCATCCAGCCATCTAGTCGATTAAGGGCATTGTGCCAGCTTGGTGGGTGAGGCTAGAGGTTCAAGACCTTCTCAGACAACCTCTTGCGTGTCCTCTCTTTTAAGGGGAAACCTGGGGCTTGTTAGTCTGAGACTTAGGGTGACTTCAAGCTACTTCTCTGGTTTGGGGGCATGTCTGAGAGCATGCTGACATCCCACCAATCCAGCCTCTCCTGTTTGCTTTCCCTGGGCCTCCCTGCTCCGCAGCAAACACTCAGCTTGCCTGACAGCATGGCCCCTTGAGAGAGAGGAAGTCATCGAGGGCTTTAGTAGAAAGCCCTCTTCAGAGGCCTCTGCTGGGGAACAGACAGGAAGGCTGAATGGCCTCGGGGCTCGGTGTGTCAGGACAGAAGCCCAGAGTGGTGTCAGTAGATGCTTGCTTCTTCTGGGCATGCGCACTCTGCTCCTGCCCCACTCCGCCCGTCTGTGTGTCTGTCTCAAGTTCAGGCTCCCCGAGGAGGAACACTGGTCTCTGACTACAGTGATAATTAGCTTGATCCCAGCTGGGCGCCAGGCCCACTGCAGACCTGGCCAATCCAGAGGTGGCTGCTGAGGTCAGGGGCTCCCCCCAGCCAGTCAGAGGGGTACAGAGCACCAAGGTCTAGGCCCTGGCAGACCCCTGGCAAGGCCTTTTTGGTGGGGACAGCTGCACCAGGCATTTGACTGGTGTCTTGTGCTTCTGAGGGTGGCTGGGTGTGGGAGGACCTGGGTGACAGTGACCACGTGCCTCCGTGCTGGCGCAACTCTGTTTTGGGGGCCGCAGGTGGAGTGAGTGGCCGGGCAGGGTGATGTGACGGGCTGCTTGGTGAATGACTGGTAACCTTAACATTGTGGCAGTAGCAGAGGGCCGGTTCAGGGCACCCGTGTGTCATGTGCAAGATGACAGTGACCGAGGACGCTGGGGAAGGTGGACAGTTTGGGCTGTTGGCAGCCGGTCGGGAATGTGGGTGGTTTTCCTCAAGGGCAGGGCCTGCAGCCCATGCCCCCGGCTCTGCCCCACAGCCACCAAGCACCCCGAGGACATCTGCGGGCCCACGCAGTTCCGCTGTGTCTCCACAAACACGTGCATCCCAGCCAGCTTCCACTGCGATGAGGAGAGCGACTGTCCCGACCGCAGCGACGAGGTTGGCTGCGGTGAGCAGGAAGCCGGCCCTTCTGGGGCCTCCCCAGCAGCCCCTGCTCTCCACCACTCTTCCCATTCCCCGCCGTCTGCCCTTCACCCCTCACTCCTGGCCTGTCTCCGCAGTGCCCCCCCAGGTGGTAACCCCTCCCCAGGAGTCGATCCAGGCTTCCCGGGGCCAGACGGTGACCTTCACCTGTGTGGCCACTGGTGTCCCCACCCCCATCATCAACTGGAGGCTCAACTGGGGCCACATCCCCAATCACCCCAGGTGCGGCTCTGGGCCCGGGCGGGGCTGGGGCTGCGGGAGGCTGGCTCCGAGGCCCAGGCCCGACCCCACCTTTGTCTTGGGGCCCACCAGGGTGACCATGACCAGCGAGGGAGGCCGGGGCACACTGACCATCCGCGACGTGAAGGAGGGAGATCAGGGTGCCTACACGTGCGAGGCCATGAACGCCCGCGGCATGGTGTTTGGCATTCCTGACGGCGTCCTGGAGCTTGTGCCACAGCGAGGTGCCAGGCGGCGCGTGGGTGCAGCCGTGGGGTCTGGTTCTGCTGCTGGTGCAGCTCAGCCCGCTCACTGCCATCCGCCCACAGGGCCCTGCCCCGACGGACACTTCTACCTGGAGGACAGCGCCTCCTGCCTGCCCTGCTTCTGCTTCGGCATCACCAGCATGTGCCAGAGCAGCCGCCGTTTCCGAGACCAGATCCGGCTGCGCTTCGACCAGCCCGATGACTTCAAGGGTGTGTTGTTGGGGGCCGGGGGCTTCAGGGACAGTGGGGCACAGCATGCCCTGGACGGAGGGGCAGGCTCAGGGAGGGTCCCAGGGCTGCTGAAGAAATGCTCAGCCCTGTAAGAAAACCATTTCAGGGCACAACAGGTGTTTGCAGGAAAAGCAAATCCACACTTGCCATCTGCTCATGCAGAGGACATATTGTTCTTTGGTTTTGGAGACGATGGATTTTTTTCCTGATTCAAATCCTGATTCTCACCCCTGCAGCCTGGGTGCCCTGGCCCAAGTTACTGTCTTGTGTCTCAGTCTTATCATCTACAAAATGGGCATACAATAACCTCCCACATTGTTTTGAGGACTTAGTGGGCCCACTTATGTGAGCCACTCAGGATAGTGCTTGGTCCGTGGTAAGTACCGAGAAAGTCCTCCCTGATACCATCCTCATATCCTGGGAGACGGAGAGGTGCCCATCTCCTTGAGCACAAGAGCCAGGCTTTGGCATCTTGTCCCAGGGCTGTCTTCCAGCTTGCACAATTATGACCTGGGTTACTGAATTAATCTCTTGGCTTATCCTGTTTTCTCAAGCATAAAGGCAGGCAGGCACTAAGAGGCAGAATAGCGTGGGCACAGACATCAGACCTGGGTCCAGGTCCCAGCCTTGTCTTTCAGCACCTGACACCAGGTGTCCCCTCTTCTCATTTCCTTCACCAACAGGATTAGTACAGGACCTCCCTCCTTACACAGTCCATGCTCAGCGATATATGCTGCCTATTATGTGCCTTTGTTGGTTGAGGAACCTCAGAGTGACTCGTATAAAGCTGAAGTACCTCCCAAAGTTATCCTCCAGTATATTTGGAACAATCATGGCCACTGTTGGTTTACCTCTTGTCAGCATGGTGGCTGATGCCCAGGTATTGGACAGCCAATAGTCCTTGCAAGATCGGGCCTGATTTTACTGTTTTCACATGAAGACTCGAGGCTCTTGAGAGACGGTACAGTTTCCGTGGGGTCAGAACTAGAAGACAGGCACGTCTGGTCAGACTCAGGATAGTTAAGGTAGGCGGTGGTCCAAGGCGAGCACGTGGCCCGTGTCTGGATGGTGATTAGGATGGAGGAGGCCTGAAAACATCTCTGGAAGGTAGAGAGCAGGGAAGACCTGGGAAGATGGAGCCTGGTCTTAGGGACGACACATAGTCTTTCTTTAGAGGAGCAGCTGGTTACAGGGATAATCTTTAGATCCAGGAGAGAAACTATTGGCAGACAGATGGAGACTTAGTATAAGGAGGAACTTTTTAACAGTCAGCACTGTCCCGAACTGGGAGAGGCTGCCTTTCAAAAAATGAGCTCCCCATCCCTTAGACCTGTCCAGTGTGGTAGTCACTAACCACATGTGGCTATTTAAATTTGAGTAAGTGAATTCAGGCCCTCATCTGCACTAATCACGTTTCCAGTGTTCAGTGGCCCCATGTGACTCGTGGCTGCCATACTGGAGAGTAGATAGAAAGCGTTTACCTCATGACGGAAAGTTCACTTGGTTGATTGGTGCTATTCTAGAGATCTGGGAGGATGCTGTGGAGAGAATTCGTGTGTGTGTGTGTGTGTGTGTGTGTGTGTGTGTGTGTGTTGGACTCGATGACCATTCATAAAAACAATGGCTTTGTGCCACACTCAAAGGTTAGCATTTGATACTTATTTACTCACTTTATTGTAATAAATAACCCTATTAGGCAAGCCACTATTGCCCCATTTTATAGATAGGGAAACTGAAGCCTGTGCCCACACATCTGGAGGGTGGTGGAACCAGTACCTGGACACCTGCTCATCAGCCTGCAGCTCTGCTGCCCCCTGAGGGCTGCTCCAACCCTGGGTCTCAGCAGGCAGAGGCTCTGAGAAGTTATGCCGCAATTAAGAAGCCCTTGACCTTTCTTTCACCCTGTGGTTACTGACCATCATCCTGTAGCATCCACCTTCCTCAGCATCCTGTGGGAAACGCTGCTCCAAAACTTGAGGAGAGAGAGTGCTCTCTAAATAAAACTTCCCCCAGGACTTGGTTACTGCTCCTTGGGGTGGGTGTCTCAGACGGGCATGCGCCGTGGTCCTTACCCCTCTTGCCGCCCGCAGGCGTGAATGTGACAACGCCCTCGCAGCCTGGCATGCCGCCCCTGTCCTCCACCCAGCTGCAGATCGAGGCTCTTCTGCAGGAGTTCCAGCTGGTTGACCTGTCCCGCCGCTTCCTGGTCCATGATTCTTTCTGGGCTCTGCCCCAGCAGTTCCTGGGCAACAAGGTGAGTTGTGCCAGGTTGCCGTCATGGGTGGGGAGAGGGCTCAGCCCTCCCACGTGCCCGGAAAGTTGGCAGACAGCAGGGCAGACTCAACTCTGTGGGCAGTGGCTCACATGTTCAGGGCAGAGCCTCTGCCCACCTCTCTCAAGCTGGGAGGAACGCCGATCCGGCCTCTGGAAAGGGCTCCTGGCCCATTCCCCCACATCTAGGCTGAGATCAGTGCCCTTCTTTTGGCCTCCCTGGGCAGCTTATGCATGGCATTGTAGTACCTGCCCGCCATCAGACTGAGCACCCCAAAGGCAGAACCCAAATCCCCTTGATCTGTGCTGCTCTGTGCCCAGCTCAGTGCCAGGCACAGGAGCACCGGGTGTGCAGAGTGAGCGAGGACAGAGATGACCGGACGCAGGGGACCTACGCTTGCTCGTGATGGCTGCGCTGACCCAGCCTGTCTCCACAGGTGGACTCCTACGGCGGCTCCCTGCGATACAGCATACGCTATGAGCTGGCACGGGGCACGCTGGAGCCCGTGCAGCGGCCGGATGTGGTTCTCGTGGGTGCCGGCTATCGCTTGCTCTCACGAGGCCACACACCCACCCAGCCCGGCACTCTGAACCAACGCCAGGTCCAGTTCTCTGAGGTGGGTGATGCCTGAGCCTCAGCGCCCGGGCCGTGGGGGTGCAGGCCGGGCAGGCACAGTGTGGGACCCTCCACCCCTGTCCACATGCAGGAGCACTGGGTCCACGAGTCTGGCCAGCCAGTGCAGCGGGCGGAGATGCTGCAGGTCCTGCAAAGCCTAGAGGCCGTGCTCATCCAGACCGTGTACAATGCCAAGATGGCCAGCGTGGGACTGAGCGACATCGCCATGGATACCACTGTCACCTACAGCACCAGCCATGGCCGTGCCCACAGCGTGGAGGAGTGCAGGTGCCCGATGGGGCAGCGCAGGATCACACAGAGACACTGGCAAAGTTAGGGGAGAAATAGCAGGTCCTCCTGGTTCCTGCAGCCACTCTCTTGGTTCTGCCCCCACAGATGTCCCATTGGCTATTCCGGCTTGTCCTGTGAGAGCTGTGATGCCCACTTCACCCGCGTGCCTGGTGGGCCTTACTTGGGCACCTGCTCTGGCTGTAACTGCAATGGCCATGCCAGCTCCTGTGACCCTGTATATGGCCACTGCCTGGTGAGTAGTTCGAGCTGGCACTTGGACACTGGCTAGGGCCAGGGGCAGAGTGGCAGGCCCTAGACAGAGGCTTGCTGGGTCTCTAAGTTTAGCATGAGCCTCCAGAATGGCTGCTGCGGCCACCAAACTATCATGACTTCTGGATGCATTAACAGAGGTATCATGTCCAGGTGAGGGAGGTGAAAGTCTTACTCCTTCCACTTGATCAGCCGGTGCTTGAGAGCACCTCTGCATTGAGCATGGCCCTTAGCACAGCAGCCCTAGCGGGAGGGAGCCGATATGTCCTACTCTTTCTTTGGAATAGTGGAGGGAGCCAGGTTCCAGAGCGAAGAGAAGGCATAAGCAGGGCAAACTTGCCTCTAAATCTCTCAGGAGCTGCCAGGGGTAGGAGCAGTGGGAATGGGTACAGACTGAAAGAGGGAGGCAGGTTAGGTCAGTACAGAGCAGACCTTCGGAACCTTCCAGGGGACAGGCTGCCACGTGAGTTGCTGACCATCGGTTACCGTGGAGTGCTCCCCTGTCTGCAAAGCTGTGGAGTGGTTTTAACATGATGGGGGCGGCCGAGCCTGAGAGAGAGGCCTCCGTCCCAATGCCCATCTGGTCCGGTGTGCTCCCATCGTCGGGCCGGGGGCTGCTCTGTGGAGGCTGAGCCTCTCCCTCCCCTCCTTTCCAGAATTGCCAGCACAACACAGAGGGGCCACAGTGCAACAAATGCAAGGCCGGCTTCTTTGGGGACGCCACAAAGGCCACGGCCACTGCCTGCCGGCCCTGCCCTTGCCCATACATCGATGCCTCCCGCAGGTCAGAGCCAGCTTGGGGTGGGGCAGGAATGGTGCAGGGAGCGGGCCGCTGTGGGCAAGGGGCACACTCTGGTTTAGGGTCATGGGAGACCTGGGTTCAGATCCTGGTCCTTTCTGGATCTCAGTTTCCTTTCCCAAATAATGGGCCCATCTGTTTTCCTGGTGTTGCTCTGAGCCCGCAGATCAAGAACGGGTGGGCAGAGACGACATCAGGCCCGGAGCCTTGTGTCTGTGTGGACAGCATCCATGTCCGTGTGGACAGCATCCATGTCCCATATGGCAGGGTGAGGCCCGGCCCGGCCCGGCCCACCACGGTGGTGTCCCATGCCGTGTTTACCCTGTACCCTCAGATTCTCAGACACCTGCTTCCTGGACACAGATGGCCAGGCCACATGTGACGCATGTGCCCCAGGGTACACGGGCCGCCGCTGTGAGAGGTGAGGAGCTGGAGGGGCCTGAGAAGCAGTCTCTTCTGGGTGGGGGCACGGAAGTGCCACTGATGACCCCTTCTCTCCCCCAGCTGTGCCCCCGGATATGAGGGCAACCCCATCCAGCCAGGCGGGAAGTGCAGGGTGACCAGTGAGTATCTGGAGCCTTCCAAACCCCGTGGTCCCTGGGGACTTGCCCCTCTCTATCCCCTTTCTGCCCAGACTGTGTCTCTCCCATTCTTGTCTGCCCTGCCAACACCACGTGTCTGTGTGTCCGCAGACCAGGAGATCGTGCGCTGCGACGAGCGGGGCAGCACGGAAGCCTCCGGGGAGGCCTGCCGCTGTAAGGTAGTAGTGCCGTCCCTGCAGGCTTCGGGCCCAGCGTCAGGCTAGGCGAGGGAGGGAGGAGGCACCACCCTCTCCATAGCTCCTTGTCTGCCAGAGGCTGACCCGTCTGGCTGTCTACTCCACCCCCTCATGAGAGATGGCCTGGCATCCAGGGGGAGCACTAGCTGGGGAGTCAGGGGACCTGGATTCAAGTCTCAGATGCTTTGCTAGTAATTCTTTGTGTGACCCTTGAATCTTCGCCTTTGCCATACTTTACTCTCACGTGGATGCAAAGATGTAGGTATTAGCACCTATGGATGAGGAAATGGAAGTGCAGAGGAGGGAAACGTTTGCATTAGGAGTGAGAGAGCAAGTGGAAAAAGAATTGGACAGATTTGGGAGTCACGCGCTCCTGATCTTAAATCCTAGAGTAGATAGACAAGCTGAATGACCTTGTGTGAATCACTTCCCATCCCTGAGCCTCAGTTTCATGTGAAGTATGTGGTTTTCACATGGTTCAGTGAGATGGTAGTCCACTGGAAATGAGCACAGTGCATGAAACACGATGCGACTGCATTAATCTTTTTCACCAAGTAGCTATATTTCACATCTAAATTTACTTGTGAGCTCCCTAGCAACCAAAGAGAAAAGGGAAACACAGTTGGTTGCATGAGCTCTATTCATTGGGAAGCGTTATTGGCCACCCCTCATACTTGTGCTCGGACCATGGCTCCCCTGGCCGTGGGTCCCCATCTAGAACGTGGGTGGATTAGGCTGGAAGCTCCAGACAGCCCCTCTGTGGGCCACCCTGCAGCTCCCAGCTCTGTGCCTGCAGAACAACGTGGTGGGGCGACTGTGCAACGAGTGCGTCGCGGGCTCTTTCCACCTGAGCACCCACAACCCCGATGGCTGCCTCAAGTGCTTCTGCATGGGTGTCAGCCGCCAGTGCACCAGCTCTTCCTGGAGCCGCGCCCAGGTACCATGCGAGGTGGTGTGTGGGCAGGCAGGCGGGAGCTCCGAGTCAGGGCTGGGGGGAATAAGTGCTGGCTCCAGGCCAAGACCCCTCCCCTGCTCCTTCTCCCCCTTCTAGGTGCACGGGGCTGCCGAGGAGCCCACTCAGTTTAGCCTGACCAATGCCGCAGGCACCCACTCCACCAGCAGCGGCATCTCATCCCCCAGGCCAGGGGAGCTGGTCTTCTCCTCCTTCCACAACCTTCTGTCTGGACCTTACTTCTGGAGCCTCCCTGCCCGCTTCCGGGGAGACAAGGTGGGCGGCGTACATGTGTGTGTGTGTCTGCCTGTATGTCTGTGTCTGTGTCTATGTGTGTACATGTGTGGGTGTGCATCTGTGTGCATGTGTGGGTGTGTTGGTGTGTGTATTTGTGTGTGTGTGTATCTGTGGGTGTGTCTTGATATGTTTCTATGTGTGTGTGTGTGTGTGTGTGTATCTGTGTGTGTGTATGATTGTGTGTCTCGGTGTGTCTGTCTCTGTGTGTGGAGAATTCCAGGGGTTTCCAGGCAGCAGGAACAGCACAGGCAGAGGCTCAGCAGCGGTGGTGTCGTGGGGCTTTTGGCGAGAAGATGGTGGAGGTGGCGTGGCAGGCCCCACCTGAGCGTCTGCCACCCTGTGCCTGTGTCGCAGGTGACCTCCTATGGAGGAGAGCTTCGCTTCACGGTGACGCAGCGGCCCCAGCCCGGCTCCGCTCCCCTGCTCAGGCCACCGCTGGTGGTGCTGCAGGGTAATGGCATCATCCTGGAGCACCACTCATCCCAGGAGCCGGGCCCCGGCCATCCCAGCACCTTCACTGTGCCCTTCCGGGAGGTGAGCAGCATGCCCGGAGCCTTCCTCTCACTTGGGGCTGCCACTGCCCCCGGGCGTCAGGAGTTGCAGCCTGTGTGCCCTGTCCTCCCCAGCAAGCTTGGCAGCGGCCTGACGGACAGCCGGCCACTCGAGAGCACCTGCTGATGGCGCTGGCAGGTATCGACGCCCTCCTGATCCAGGCGTCCTACACCCAGCGGCCAGCTGAGAGCAGGTGTGTGGGCCGGGGCGGGACACGGTGGGTTTGGGTGGGCGACTCCAGTCTGAGCCGAGCAAGGCCGCCCAATTGCTGCTTGACCACCTCCGGCTGGGCCGTCCTTTTGGGTCACATTTTCCCATGTGTGCAATGGAGATTCTCAGGGTGCTCCCCTCACAGTCTTGTCTTAGGTCAGGTTCCCCAGAAACAAAGACTGGGACAGAGACTGGGGTGCACCGGACTCGCCAGGAGAACTGGGAAGGGAGGAGTGTGGAGGGGGAGAAGGGCCAGGCATCAGGTGGTTTCAGGTGAAGACGAGCTTCGCCCCCAAGGCGTGATGCAGACTCATCCTGCTCTGAGACAGAGGACTTCCCTACCTGGGTTCTGTGTCACTGGTGCCTCGAGGGCTGGGGTGTGACTTCTCTAGGCGAGGAAGGTCCATTCTCTGAGAAAAGCTGTAGCTGTAGCCATTCGCCGCAGCCCTCATAGCAGCGGGGGGGACAGACCCAGACCGGGAGCTGGACGGGCCCCAGAGGCAGCACGGCAGGCCGGTGGGCTCTTCCAGTGAAGGGCTCCTCGTGCCTGGCCCAGAGCGAGTGCTCACTCTCAGTGGTGTCGTCATGCCTAGGATCTCTGGCATCAGCATGGACGTGGCTGTGCCCGAGGACACTGGCCAGGACCCTGCAGTGGAAGTGGAGCAGTGTACCTGCCCAGCCGGCTACCAGGGCCCATCCTGCCAGGTGAGCCCCGGGCCCCCCGCGTCCCCCACCCCGTCCAGCCAGCTCCCCCGTGGCACCGCCTTCAACTTTCCCCGCAACCCAGTGTCCCTGCCCTAAACGGACCCTGCCAAGGAGGCCCCTCCCATTGCCACATCCCTGCCCCCAGGACTGTGACACCGGCTACACACGCATGCCCAGCGGCCTCTACCTGGGCACCTGCGAGCGCTGCAGCTGCCACGGCCACACGGAGCTCTGTGAGCCCGAGACTGGTGCCTGCCAGGTGAGTCCCGCCCGGCCGCTCCCTCCCCCAGGCGCCCGGGGCCTGCGGGCCCTGACGTCAGCCCGCGCTCTGCCTCCCCAGGGCTGTCAGCACCACACGGAGGGTCCTCGGTGCGAGCAGTGCCAGCCAGGCTACTATGGGGACGCCCAGCGGGGAACGCCACAGGACTGCCAGCCCTGCCCGTGCTATGGAACCCCTGCTGCTGGCCAGTGCGTCCCCTCCCTGCCTGTACCTGCCCTTCCTGAAATGCCTACCACCCCGCCAGACTCCCTTCCTCCCAGGCCCTTCTGAGAGACAGTGGTTCAGGCCTGGCATTGCCACCTCCTCAGCACGTCACTGTGGACGGGCTCCACCTCCCTCTCTGGGCCTTGACTTCCTCATCTGTGAAAAGGGGACAGTGATAGACCCCTCCCTAGCCCCCGTGGAATCATCGCATGTGGACACAGCACAGTGCCTGACCCAGAGCTGGCACCCAAGACGCCCGCGGTCACATGCCCCCTCTTCCTCCCCTCTGCCTGATGTGCAAGGAAGAGCTGCCTGCCTTCTAACTGGAAGTTTGTCCCCACGCTCTCAGGGCTACCCACACTTGCTTTCTGGACACAGATGGCCACCCAACCTGTGATGCGTGCTCCCCGGGCCACAGTGGGCGTCACTGTGAGAGGTGAGGCGGGTGGTGGGCAGGGTGGGGCTACAGGAGGGACGGCCCTGGAGTCTCAGGCCCTGCTCATCCTCCCAGCCGGGAGGGACCAGCTGCCTCCCCCTCACTCACACAGGCCCCCAGGAGGCAGTCAGCTCCCTCCCTGAGAGCCTAACCCTTTAGCCTCCATCTGGGCCCGCCAAGACCCCAGCCTGCAGTTCACCCTCAGCCCCCAGCACCCTCTGCCCAGCAAGGCCAGTGCATTCTGACAAAGCCCCTCTTGCTGTTGGAAGCCCCAGGTTCCAGGCCCAGTCGTGGTAACTCGTGGCTCTGTGACCTAGAGACACGTCCTACTCCTCCTGCTGCGTCCCCAGCTGTGCAATGAGTGAGCCAGGCTGACTTGTTTTTTTGGCAGGAATGAAGGCAAGCGGGCCAGTAGGCAGGAGGAGAGAGGAAGAAGACACATTTATTTGTTTTGTTTAGTTGTTCATCTTGGTTGCTCCCTCCCGGCCAAGTCTCAAACTTGGGTCCTTGGGATGTGTGGACAACAGCTGGTGGACTTACCTGGTAGGACATCAGGGCGTGCCAGCTTAGGCTGACTCTTCCTGACTTTTCCTTCTAGGTATGAGGTCACGGAGTCTAGTCCAGTGTCCCCCACCCAGCCCTGGGCTCACAGGCTCTCCAGGATTCTGTTTCTTCCGCATTTACCAGATGCCCTCTCTCTCCACAGATGTGCTCCAGGTTACAGCGGCAGCCCCAGCCAGGGCCAGCCGTGCAGAAGTGAGTGGGCTTGGGAGGCTCTCAGGGCCGGGCTGCCCCGTCTCCCCCAGCGGTGCAGGTTGGCCAGAGTCTTTGTTCTCCATCTACCTGGTCAAGTGACCTAAGACCTCTGAGCCTCCACTTCTTTATCTGTAAAATGGGATATTTTATAAAATATGTGAAAGCTGTTCTTTGTGATGAGTTAGATGCCCAGAGGATAATGGGAATTGGGGTGCTTGGTGGCAAGTTTGGGGTTCCAGCTGTGGCTTCTCTCCATCTACCTCAGGAGATGGCGAAACATCAGAGCCGATCGGCTGTGGCTGTGACCCCCAGGGCAGCGTCAGCAGCCAATGTGACACGGCTGGCCAGTGCCAGTGCAAGGTTGGTCCAAATCCTGGGGCTCTGCAAGACCCTAGATGGCCGTCCCAGGGCTGGCCAGGCCTTTCCTTTCACTGAACCCTTGGGGTTGTCTTTGCACCCTATCTCCCTTACCTGGGGAGTCCGTTTCTACCCCATCACCCAGGGCCTGGTGGGAAATCAGGCAGCATCTGCCAGGAGCCAGGGTTCAGGCATGGGGGCAGCACGGGCCCCCCAGGACTGCTAGAAGTGCCTGAGAAGCCTGCTGGGGGTGCCAGAGACCACCCACATTTCTGGCACCCACTGTTCTATTTGTCCACACAGGCCCGGGTGGAAGGTCTCACCTGCAGCCACTGCCGGCCCCACCACTTCCACCTGAGCGCCAGCAACCCTGAGGGCTGTCTGCCCTGCTTCTGCATGGGTGTCACCCAGCAGTGCGCCAGCTCCTCCTACACCCGCCACCAGGTAAGCGCCTGCACGCTGCCCCAGCACCGGGGCCTGCCACCTGCCACCTTGGTCACCAGCAGGGCAAGTCAGAAACCTGGCCCAGCAGAGTCCCTGCTGCAAAGGACACCCATCCCATGTCTACATTATTGCACCATTAAGCGCTGATCCCAGCAACCATGACCCCTATCCCAGCTCCCTCCCCATGACCCCATTATTGCCCATCTCTGCCCTGAGCCCTGTCCCTAATGTCTTCCCCATTCCCTCGCAACTTCTGTCCCGGTCCTGATCTCAGCAACGCCCCGCTAGCCACCCTAGTGCCCCCTGCACTGCCCGCCAAGGAGCCTGCCCCAAGCTGACACCCCGTCCTCCTTCTGCTGCCAGGTCTCCACCCACTTTGCCCCTGGGGACTTCCAAGACTTTGCCCTGGTGAACCCACAGCGGAACAGCCGTCTGACCGGAGGCTTTACCGTGGGGCTTGTACCCGAGGGTGCCCAGCTCTCTTTTGGCAACTTCGCCCACCTCGGCCATGAGTCCTTCTACTGGCAGCTGCCGGAGACGTACCAGGGAGACAAGGTGTGACACGCAGCGGGGGCTGGCAGGCCCTCCGGGAGTGCCAGCTCCGAGTCAGGCCCCTGCGAGGCCGGGGTCAGCAGGGACTCACACAGTTGACCTCAGAGCCGTCTCAGCCAGCAGGCAGGCGATGGCCACCTCGTGGTTAAGTGTCAGATAAGGACCCTCTGGGGTCAGATGGGCCTCGATCTGACCTAGCTGTGCCGGCGCCAGCTGGCTGCCCTGATCACCCCCAGCTCCAGGGTGGCTGGAGGAGTCACTGCCCTGCCTGGCACATAGCAAGTGCTCATCTGTTCAGGATGATTCTAGTCGTTAGTCAACAAACAGGTCCAGGCCCTCAAGACACAAGGACAAAGGAGACGTTTTATTTCCTTGCATTTGCTCGCTCAGAATTCATTGATCTGTGCTGTTGGCTCTGTGGTGGTACTGGACCGAATAATAATTCTATTAGAGGCCATATTTTTTAGCTCTTTCTCTGCTAGGCTCTGTTCCAGGCACTTCCTACATGTCATACATCACAAGGTGTGAGCTCTACAGTCTGTCTCATCACTGAGGAGGCAGAGCGGCGAGGGGTTAGGTAATTTGCCAGAACACTGCAGGGGTCTTCAGTCTCGGCAGTGCCAAGAGTCAAGCCCGGGTCACACACCAGTCGGGATGAGTGCTGCAGAGCCGCGGGCCCAAGGGACGGTGAAGCTGATGGCGGCGTTGTAGGGGCAGCCTCAGAGGCAGACTCCAGGCAGGCTGCCCAAATGCGTTCCTTGAGCAAAACTACCTGGTGGCATGCCAGGAAAGTGGGTCCTGACAAAGGAGTGCCCTGTGGCTGAGGCTAGTGCTCGAGCGGATGTGCTCCCAGGGCCCGGTTCCCAGGAGGCGGAGCTCTCAGGCTGCCCTGCCCTATTCCTTGGACTGACCCCAGTATCCTAGCCTGCTCCCTAGGGTGGTCTGCCTTCTTGTCCCTTCCCCCTTTCTGGATTCCCCTCTCCTGGCCTCGCTGCTGTGCTGTCCTGAAGCTCTGACTTTCTCTCTGATGGCCTCTCCTGGCCTTTCCTTGCACCTCACAGAGGGAGGCGTATTTTGCGCGGATGCGCCGGGCTCACCAGGTAGGCCCGTGACCTGAGTAGTGTGGAGCTGATGTGACTTGAGCATGGTGTGTTTTGAATG
Organism: Solenodon paradoxus; assembly: GCA_004363575.1. Lineage (NCBI taxonomy): Eukaryota > Metazoa > Chordata > Mammalia > Eulipotyphla > Solenodontidae > Solenodon > Solenodon paradoxus. Next base: position 178,342 of record RJWH01001213.1, on the reverse strand, counting down.
CCCTGACTGCGCATTGCTTTGTTCAAGCCCTGCAGTGCAGGACTTAGAGTCAGGAGGGGGTGTCCTTACCTGCTGTGTGGGCTCATCCCAGAGCCAGCTGTCTGTGACCAGACTGGTGGCTGAAACTGCACGTGGTGCTAAATCCTATGACTACCTTGTTCCCCAGGTAACCCTGGCCCTCCCTCCAAGGCAGCTTCACTAACCCCTCATGTGCAGATGTCCCTCCAGGGGCCTGGAGTTAATCCCACGCTGACCGCCTGGAGGGGCAGCATGCATTTCTTGCCCAGTGTGGGCCTTTGGGCCACCATGTCCCCTGGGCTCCAGCTCTAAGGCCCTGGGAGGTCTGAGCTAGCCTGTGCCCTCCATCCATCAGAACCGCACGACCCTCTCAGAGGAGCAGTTGCGGGCGGCTATGACAGGCACGAGGATCCTGGGGCCCCCAGAGGGCAGGGCCCGGGCACAGCGGCTCTCACAGGTAACTCGGCTTGGCGAGGACAGTCCAGATCTGGGTCCAGGGAGGAGACCAGAGTGTCAGCTAAGCAGGGGCCCTGGCCTTCCTGGCCATTGTCCATCCTGCCAGTCCAGACCCCAGCCTGATGCCTAGACCCCTCCAGGATTGCCCTAGGGAAACATTCTAGAGCCACCAGTGACTTGGCCTAGTATCATGGACACGCCGGGGGAGTGAGGCCCAAGGAGTGGCCTGACTTGCCCACTGCAAATGCCACTAGGGCTGCCTCTGGCCTAAGCTAGATAGAGCTGTCTTCCATCTTGTGCTAAGCCCCTCTGGAGGGGCTTTGCTCCATCAGCACAGCCCTTGGTCGGCTGTGCCCATCCCAGGATAGCCCCGCCAGAGTCCTGAGGAGCAGGAGGGCGCCAGGTACAGGAGTCAATGCCAGCTGGTCCTGGGAAAGACCTGGGGGAAGGCAAAGCCTTGCGGCGTCCTTGCTGTCTGTCTCTGCTCCTTCCCTCCACCCTTCCTCTCCCGGCCCCCCAGGTGGACGAGGCCCAGAGGCGGATTGATGCCGAGATCTGGCAGCTCCTGGCCAGCTTTGCTGCCCACCCCCACCCCCGGCCCCATCCCCAGCCTGCAGCTGCTCTGCAGGCTGCTCCGCCCCCCTTCTCCTCCTCTGCCTCCTCCTCCACTTCTCTGTCTTCCCCAACAGGCTCTCAGGTATGTGGCAAGGCACCCAAGGGACCCCCACCCACCATGCTTTCTAGGCGCCCTTTTCTGGACCAATTTCATGAATTCTGCCATTTCTGCACACTACCTGGGCGATTGTTTACTTCAGAGTTTCTCTTGAATCAATCTTATAGGAAATCAGTTATGCCAGCTACACCTTTTTAATCCATATTAAAATAGCATCTAAATTTCAGATGTTTTCTGGTGTGCCACGTACATCATCTTGGGGTCCACACCCCAGCTGTGAGGAGACCCCGACCCAAGCACACCCAACAGAGCAACCAGTGTGTGGGTCCCATGGGCAAGCCAGCGACCAAACTCAGGGCCAGACCTGAGCTGTGGGCTTCTATCCCTCTGCCCTCCTGGGGCTCCTTCCGGGGTCTGCCCCACCCTACCTGCCCCCTTGCACGCTCCCAGCTCCGACTCACCAGTGCTCACCGCCTGTCCTTCTGTCCTAGTTCTCTCTCTCCTACGAAACCTTCTCTCTGCTTCCTGAAAGCCTCTATTATTGGCAGCTGCCCCGAGCCTTCCTGGGGAACAAGGTAACAAGGAGTTGGAGTGTCACAGAATCTTAAAACATCACAGGGCGCTTGGTCAAAGACCTTTACCGCACAAGTGTGTGGACTGAGCCCAGAGAGGGCCGGGACTTGCCTGGGGAAACTGAGTCCAGTTCTGCTCTTACCCGCAGTGGGCTGCTGGCCACTGACAGAGGGGTGTCCTACCCAGGAGATAAGATGCCCCTTCTTTGGGCCCCCTTTATCCTGTATCCAGATCAAGACCTAGCTCTTGGCATTGCATTTATTCATTAGAGAAGCACTGATTAAGTGCGTGCTATATGCTGTGTGATGCGTGGGCAGAGGGGGACCCTGGCCCTTACTTGTCCCGAAAGCAGCTTAGAGTGCCCTTAAGAATACACATAATTTGCCATCAAGTAACCTTTAGAGAAACAGCCAGGCGAGTCTGGTCAAGGGGGAAACGAGAGGAAAGAGCTGCAAAGCTGAGTGCAGGCCAGGGCAGAAGGAAGACTCAGCAGCACTGGCTGAGCAGTGTTACATGTCCTGCGTCAGTCTTCGTGATACCCTTCAAGGTAGGGCTGTTTTAGACCCATTTCTGTGTGAGGGGAGTAGTGCTCAGAGAGGTTAAGTAACTGGTCCAAGGCTGCCCACCAGTAGAGCTGGACACATCTACAGCCTGGGCCTGAACAGGACGTTGACCCTCCTGGCATCCAAAACAAACAGGAAGCCAGGTTCATGATTATCTGGTGATAATCCGAAATCCTTCCCCATCCCTGAACATCATCAGGGGCAGGCAGTCCAGGGCCTAGCATGTAGTCAGTAGGCATTTAATAAACACCAAGTGAATGAGCACACAGGTGCACCCATGGGGTGGCCTGACACAGCATGGTCTTGAGTGGAAATGCCGCCTGGTGGCATTGGAGACAAGGAAAGTCCTGGGGGGCAGAGCTGGGACTCAGCTGCCCACGTGAAGCCCCTGAGGCAGGCCTGGCTCAGGCGCCCACTGTAGAGGAGGGCAGGCCCCTAAAACCACATGGCCACACGTAAGACTGTTGCTTTTAAAGGAAACCAAGGCTGCCATTTGCAAAAGGAAATAAATGGGTTCTGAGCCAACAAAAACCACCTGCCCAGCAGGCAAGACCTCTAAGGGGCCACCCTCAGCTCCACCCTGGTGGCTGAGAACTTTATTTTTTTTTAAAGAGGAAGAAAGGCAGGAAGGAAGAGAAAGAAAGAAGCAGTGTTTTTATTTATTTGGTTGTTCATCTTAGTTGTAGTCTGTCAGTGCCCCCACTCAGGCCACGAACCTGGGTCCTTGGGCTGTATGTGGACTACTCCCTAGGGGCGGGCTAAGCACCCGAGCCACCAGGGCATGCCTAGAGAACTTTTGTAACTTTTGCAACCTCCCCTTGGTGGTCACATCATTACCTGTGTCTGCTTTATGGAAATTCCTTCCAATGGAAAGGGACTTAGAGATTGTCTGCTGGGATTGTTGGTCCATGGGGAACCCCCAACAGGAGAGAGGCTGATCAGGGGCCCTGCCACCAGATCTGAAGCCATGAAGGAACTCAGAGATATTCTTTCTCCCAGGCAACCACGGGTCATGCACCCCAGTCTCAAGTGTGGGGGGTGGCGACACAGGAACAAAACGGCCTCGAGCTCCCAATCCCCACCTGCGCAGTCACCCACACCAAAGGAGGGCAGTGACGGTGGGATTTGCTTCTTTGCAGGTGGCAGCTTATGGCGGGAAGCTGCGGTACACCCTGTCCTACACAGCAGGAGCCCAGGGCAGCCCGCTCTCTGACCCTGACGTTCAGATCACGGTGAGCACATGGACTCCATTCCGGGTGGGCAGAGGGCAGGTGGGAACCCGGAAGCACTTCAGTGTTTCTTCCCCTCCAGTTCAGCCTCCAGTTGGCCTGGTACAGGCTGGGGGTAGCTCTGCCCACCGCCTGGTTGAGCAGAGGGACAGCAGGCTTGTATCTAATTTCTTTGGGCACAAGATCATGGGACACTGGAGAGAGGGAAACTGGGGTAATGGAGAGGCTGGGACTGGAGGAGGACCATGCTGTGCCCCAAAAGCCCCTCAATTCCCCTCCCAATCCTGCTGGTGTCTCCCCAGGGTAACAACATCATGCTGGTGGCCTCCCAGCCAGCTCTGCTGGGCCCCGAGAGGAAGAGCTATGAGATCATTTTCCGAGAGGTGAGGGCGCTCGGCTGCACTTGTCTGACCTCCCACCCCCATCCCTGCTTGGAGCCAGCTCCCCCTGTCTCTCCCTACTCTTCACCCCAGACTCCAAAAGTAAGCTGACCATATTTCCATGAGACAAAAAACGGGACATTGGGATGTAAAAATGGGACAGGGTTATGTGCTGGTGACTGAAGGGAGGGGAGAAGGTAGAGTAATCTGAGCAGGAGCAGAGCTGCCAGACCAGCAACAAGTAAGTGCTATGTGATGTCAATCAGGGATTGCATAATAATGATGTGTGGTCCGATAGGCCTTCATACAAATGGCCTGGACAGGTGCAAAAAATGTTGGCACCATAGGTGAAAACCAAATAAGCCTCACTCTAAATGTCCTGCCTAAAATACATGCCACTTTAACCATCCCAGTGCTGGAAATGCCCAGTAACTAGCCCAGTGCCAGAGATAACCCCACCGTATGTACCTGTAACTCGACCATGCTGTGGTTCGACTCCCTTTGAGGAGATAGGCATATGTGGGGTGGGGGGGATCTTCTTCCTGCTGCTCCTGTTTCCTCACTGGGGGTGGGAACAGCAGTAGTGGCCAAGATCAGCACCAGCAAGGGCCATCTTTAACATGAGTCAAAAGGGGCAGCTGCTTTTGAGCCCCTCAACAGACTGGGCCTGGGGCAACTCAGCTGCCCCTTTTGCCCTGTGTTAAAGACAGACCTGGTTTATTAAAAATGGGACAAAATTGGCATTTACATTAAAATGATGAGACAGTCAGGAAAATGAAAAATATGGTCCTGTCCCATTTAAAATGATGCTTATGGTCAACCTGTCCAAAGGCAGGGGTTGAGGTGGAGCTTTGGGACAGCACACAGATCCCAAGGCCTCTTACCCATACTTGCCATCGTCCCCCCACCCAGGAATTCTGGCGCCGGCCTGATGGGCAGCCAGCCACACGTGAGCACCTCCTAATGGCGCTGGCGGACCTGGACGAGCTCCTGGTCCGGGCCACATTTTCCTCGGTGCCACTGGCGGCCAGCATCAGTGCTGTCAGCCTGGAGGTCGCCCAGCCTGGGCCCTCGGAAGGACCCCGGGCCCTGGAGGTGGAGGAGTGCCACTGCCCCCCAGGCTACGTCGGCCTGTCCTGCCAGGTGAGTGTGACCGGCCCGGACACCTGCTCGGGCACAGCTGGAACCGGAAGCTGATGAGCTGCCATTTTCATGGCCTATGACTAGTGTTGTAGTTTTTACATGCTTCACATACCTCATTTGTTCCTCCCAGCAGCCCTGAGAGATGTGATAATCCCCTCTTAGCAGATTAAAAAAAAAATGTGTTGTATAGTGAGTGACGTGGCAGGAACTCATTTGGACCCAAGTCTGATGGACTCCAAAGCTGATTATGTCCTGCCCACTGGACCGGACTGCTTCATGCACCAGGCTCCCCTCTCCGGAGGTTCAGACCCAGCTGATACCCTCAGAGACAGGAGACATACAAGTCGCTCTAACCCAAAACAGCATGGAGATGCCTCAGAGACGGGACAGCTAAGATTCTAGGCAAGAGCGCAAATGAAGCAGAAGGCTCAAAAGAAGGAACGTGTCAGGAAATAGCCTTGAATGCAGAAGGGTTACCCTGGGAAGGCCAGCAAGGGCCCTGCTTCTTTAGGCCTGGAACAAGGCTCTATTCTGTAGTCAACGCCAAGCTGCTAAGGGGAGGCTGTGATGGGTGGGAGCCGGGCCCCGGGACAGTCTGTCAGTGGTGAATGAGGTGGATGGGGCTGGGGAGAGTCACGGAGGTCTGTTCAGAGGGCTGGGCAGTCGGGCTGAATCAGAGGGCTTTTGGTTGGACAGAGTCTGAGAGCGTCTGCAGGGTTTGGCTGGAGGCTGTGAACTCCACGAGGGCCAGGCCTGGGCTGAGTGTTCCCGGAACCCCCAGGCTTGTGATGAGTGAATGTGGATTTGGGGAAGGAGGGGTCTCAGGAGGGCTGAGACAGGCCTGCCATGCCAAGGGGGCAGCAGGGAGGTCAAGCATGAGAACAGCTAGTTCCCTGACTCAGGGACTCCTGTGGGAAACCCACACCTCTGCGCTTGAACACTCGTGCACTGAGCTGTGGCCCCGGCAACTTTCAGATCCACGTATCTGAACTTTGCATCCCTTGGAGTTATGAAATTTAACACATTTTGAAGGAGAAGCCCTGGGGAAAGCAGAACCCTTGGTGTACATTCTCCGCAGTGAAAACAGATCTATAAACAAGCCTTTGAAATGGCCTGGAGGACGGGCCTGGAAAGGTTTCAAAGAAGGGATAGTGCATAGAGATCTCTTGTTTTCAGATCCCATGATTACTCACTCAGGATGTGTAAACACACCCCGGGTTGTGTGTGTGTTGCCTCTTCTACTTGATTTCCTGAAGATAAACAACATCGCTTATCAAGATCTTCAAGGGCTCATTCCAAATCTAGGTCTCCTCAGCCTTCTTTTTCCATCCAGGGATTAATTTTTCCCATAAAGACACTACCGGAGCGATTCCCAGCCACAAAGTCCTAGACACGGTGAAGGGTTCTCCATCAAGGATGAGAAAGGTTTTTTTTTCAGTAAATTCAGAGTGGCTGGAGAGGCAGGCAGGAGGGGTGAGCACTGTCCCGCCCTCTGGAGTGCTGAGAAAGTGAAGAGGAGGAGGAGGGCTCAGAGAGGAGGGTGGGTTGGAAGGCTGGGCCTGGGATTTCTCCTCCAGGAGCCTGCGGGGGACTGAGTGCTGACTGGGCACAGAGGGAGAGGGGTTCTGACTATGCTGGAGACCAACCCTCCTCTCTGCCCCCCAGGACTGTGCCCCCGGCTACACACGCACAGGTAACGGGCTCTACCTTGGCCACTGCGAGCTGTGTGAATGCAACGGCCACTCGGACCTGTGCCACCCAGAGACCGGGGCCTGCTCGGTAAGATGCACACTGGCCTGGATGGGAAACCAGGGCTGGCTGCGGCACAGGGAGGGGCTTAATAAAGGAGACCTAGGTCCACGGGCAAGGTCATGGGGCACAGCCTGTGCTGAGCAGCAAATCTCATTACCAAGAGGCTGCAGGCATGGTGGGATGGCCAGAACTTGGGAATAACATCCTTCTTTATAAAGAAAACTGTGGCGGTTACTATTTCTTACCACCAAAGTAGCGCATGTTCTCTGCAGAAGAGTCAGACTGCAGAGATAACCCAAAAAGAAAGTAAACATTCCTTGTAATCGTACCATCTGGGGGAGTCACTATCAACATCAGCATTCCAATGCGGAGCTCTTTGACTTCTTTTCTGTGTAATATTTATGCCTCTTGATATACTTCGCATTTTCCAAATAAACATGAGCTTGTTGTATTTGGTCAACAACTTTTTCCACTTCAAGTTCATGAACGCTTCCCATATCATTAAATTTGTTTTGATCCCTGCACTTCTCAGAAGGGTGAGCGTTCAGCCCTCTAGAGTATGTGGTCGAAGGCTGAACGCTTGACAGAGCCACAAGCCAAGCTGGGCATGAAGAACCCGCTGTTTCTAAAACAACCATTCATCTCTTTGGAGGAGAATATAAGACATGTTTCTCTGATGATGTGCTTTTAAGGTTCTGTCCTAATAACCTGGTATATACCTTTACTTCCCTCTGGTATTAGAGGTTTAAAGATACAGGCAGAAATGAATGAAGGTGAGTAGGCAGGCAAGGAGGAAGAGAGAGGAGGAAGAAGCATTTTATTTTATTTTTATTTAGTTGTTCACACTGGTTGTTCCCCACGGGCTGGGACCCGAACCCAGGGGTGTGTGGCTGCATCCTTCAGAGGCACTTAGGGGTATTTACATAGAAAAAAATGTTAGAAATACAATGAACATCATCCTTTTTAATAACTACTTGTGTGGATGTTCTTTTTAACTTACTCAGTTCCCTATTCACAACTGTTAAGTTTTGTTTCCAGGTTCGTCCTGGTGGCCTGGAGGTTTAGTACACCGCTGGGCATAGTCCACATACATCCCGCGATCCCCTGTTCGTGACAGGGCGCTGGGGGAGGCAAGATGAACAACTAAACACAATGAAGTTCTTCCTCCTCGCTCTTCCTGCCTGATTGCCTTCATTCATGCCTGCTCTTTTCCTTTAAAAAAAAAAAGTGTTCTCTATTAAAAAAGAAAAACTGTTTCCAGCGTTTTACTTTCTTTTTTTTTCTTAAAGGAAAGGTGCAATCAGGAATGAAGGCAATTAGGGAGGCAGGAAGGCAGAGAGAGAAAGAAGAAGCACTTTATTTTATTTTGTTTAGTTGTTCGTCTTGGTTGTTCCCTCGGCCCCAGGTCTTGAACTGGGGACCTTAGGATGTATGTGAGCTAACCCGTGGACTATACCACGAGGCTACCAGGGCACACCCCAGCATTTTACTTTTTTACGCACCGCCGAAGTGAACACCCTGCAGTGAATCTCTGTGTCCTCCTGCTGCTGTTTCTTTAACTAAGCTCTCGAGTGTGGGGTTTCCAGGTCGAGTGACTGCAGACGCGTGCGGCTTCTGGCACTCTGCCAGACCGTGGTGGCTGACTTCTTGTGCCTTGCAGCAATGCCAGCACCATGCTGCGGGAGAGTTCTGCGAGCTGTGTGCTCCTGGCTACTATGGAGATGCCACAGCTGGGACACCGGAGGACTGCCAGCCCTGTGCCTGCCCACTGAGCAACCCAGAGAACATGTGCGTCCCTCACTCACGGCCCAAGCAAAGCTCCCACGAGAGAGTGGAGGGCACCGTGGGACAGAAGCGGAGGGAGCAGGGGGTTGGGGGGTGCCATCACCTGACCTTGGCGACCCCTTCCCCAGGTTCTCCCGCACCTGTGAGAGTCAGGGAGCCGGCGGGTACCGCTGCACAGCCTGTGAACCTGGCTACACCGGCCAGTACTGTGAGCAGTAAGTTTGCCGATGGGCGTGAGGGCACGTGTGAGGCTCCGAGGGGACAGCCCTGACGGAGTTGCTCAGAAAGGCCTCTACCAGGACCGTGTCCCTCCTCTTCAAAATCTTTGCAAGATTCCCTGTTTCCCTTGGACAAGCCCAAGTCCATTAGGTAGCCTTTCCCATTTTAATCTCATCCCATCACTGGCACCTAACTCTGGACTCTTATGGGCTTAACTTCTCAGCATCTTAGTGCTCAGGGCTTTGCAGATGCTGTTCTCGCTGCATGGAATAGTCTTCACCTCAGATCCCCACCCCACCTTCCTGACTAACTCCCATTTAATCCTCAAGGCTCTGCTCTATTCACTCGCTGAGCAAATTTTTTTATTGAGCATCTACTATGTGCAGGGTGCCAAGGGTTGGGGGTAAAGTTGTGAACAAGGCAGAGTCAGTCTCTGCCCTTACAGAGTCTGCCACCTGAAATGGGAGACAAGACTGTGGAAAAGTAATCCTACAAATATGTCATTAGAAACAGCGCTCAGGTCTCTGGAGAATAGTCTGCTCTGAGAAGCTCAGCCCCTCCAGGAGGCCCCCCGATTCTCAGACCTGGATTAGTGCCCCACCCCGTGCCCCATGCCCTTACCGCCTCCATACATGCTCCTCACTCTCAGTTACAGTTTCCACGTTGGTGTCCCAACAAGTGAATTCCGCAGGAGTCAGGCCTTTATCGGGTTCACTCATGTTCTCAGAACCCAGCATGGCAGTTGCTTAATAAACATTTGCTGGACGAATGTTTCCCTGAAGAACAAAAGCCTTGCCGCCCCGTTACCCAAACTGCTGGCATTCCCTCACCCTCCCTTTGCCACTCGCTGAGGCCCTGTGTTGGGAGTCCTTCCAGAGCCCTGAGCTCCTCACGCGCTCGGGGCAGCTAGCTGAGCTCCGGGCTCCCTGAGTCCATCACGAGGCACTTCGAGTCCCCTGGGGCCTCATCCTTGTTCTTCCTTGCAGGTGTGCCCCAGGTTACGTGGGCAATCCCAACGTGCAGGGGGGCCGGTGCCTGCCTCAGAGTAAGTGGCCGATGGACCTGGGTTGGGGTGACGGCCAAGGTAGACAGTCCAGGGCAGATGAGAGATCCCTGGACCGAGGGCTGGGCTAAGGGCAGGACTGAGGGCAGCGTTTGGGGGCAGCTGGCTGACACAACGCCCAGGCCAGGGCGTCTTGCCTAAATGGCCTCTCCTGGCTCTCCTCAGCAGACCGGGCCCCACTGGTGGTCCAGGTCCAGCCCCCTCGGAGCATTGTCCCCCAGGGTGGCTCCCACTCCCTGCGGTGCCAGGTCAGTGGGAATGCACCCCACTACTTCTACTGGTCACGTGAGGATGGGCGGCCCGTGCCTGACAGCACCCAGCAGCGACACCAAGGTGATGGGAGCCACCCCGGTGGGAGGGGCGGTACGGCCTGAGCCTCGCCTGCTGCGCTCCTGGCCTCACATGCAGGACTGCACTGATGACCTGTCTCCTGCCACCAGGCTCCGAGCTCCACTTCCCCAGCGTGCAGCCCTCAGATGCTGGCGTCTACATCTGTACCTGCCGTAACCTCCATCACGCCAACACCAGCCGGGCGGAGCTGCTGGTCACTGGTGAGCTACTGCCCCTGTCCCCAGGACTCCCCATCCCGGGCTGGCTCACATGCAGACCCTGGCCACCAGGTGCACTGATGTGCGGCTCGAGGGCACTAGCCATGGGGATGAGGAGTGAAGACTGGTTTTAGCGGCAGAATTGGCAGGACTTGGTGTCAGTCGTTGGAGAGAGAGAAAAGTCTATGGAGAGGCCCAGGGTTTGGACTGACCGGTGGGTCCATGAGGTGCCATTTACTGAACTGGAAGAGGCTCCCATAGGAGGTACTGTCTTCATTTGGGCTCCACCAGAGCAGAGTCTGAGACGAGGATTGGGAAGGTGAAGTAAGAAGGTGGGAAAGAGAAGGCATCCAACGAAGATGACTGTGAGACAAGTCACCTCTGGAGCAGTTGTGGTTTTCATGCAGTCAGGGAACCTGGGAACTCCAGGGTAAAACCTCTACCGGGGGGCCACCCTACCTGGGTCGGGGAGCTGGGGTGTGTGTCCTCCAGCTCCTGTCCGTCACTGAAATCCCCGGTACTCTGTCCCTCCTGATGGGCAGGCACAGTGGCTCCCATGCCTGAGAAAGGCCTCAGGCAGACCTGCAGCGGCTGGCGGAAATCAGACAGGAGGCGAGGGACGAGGGAGGTAGGGGGCGTCTGCGACACTCACACCAGAGGGAATCGCAAGTTCTGTTTTCCACTCGGTACATTGGGCATTGGGTTATATGAATCTGGAACTCGGGAAAGAGGCCTGGCTGGCCAGAGAAGGAGTTTGGGAGCTGTAGGAAAAGGGGCGGTGTCAAAAGCATAGGGCAGATGAAGTTACCCTGGGAGAGTGTGACTCAAGGACCAGACCCAGGACAGAGCTCCAGGGACCTCACTTCAAAAAGGGAGGGCTGCAAAGGAGAAGAAAGGGGCACAGCCAATGGGACAGGAAGAAACCAATAGGCCTGGTGTCTTGGAAGTCAAAGGGGAGAGGGCTTCCTGGGGAAGAGGCTGGTCTTACCAGATGCTGGGACATGAGCCAGCGTGGACAGATAGCCTTTGGAGGTCATACTTTGGCAAGCGCCTGCTTTCAATGGAGAGAAGGGCTGGAAACCCTTGGTTTCCAGGTTGGAGGGAGGCAGAGTGAATAGGAGGACATCAAGTCTAGACAACTCTTCCAAGCGTCTTGACTCCGATGGGAGGCCAAGGAATGGGGCGGGGACGGGCGCGCAGGTCTAGAGGCATTTCTGGAGCTGGGGATCTCTAGAACATGCTTGTGAACCACGAGGGTCCCAAGGGGACGGAGGGGAGAGAGACTGTGTAGGACCAGAGGACACAGCTGAGGGAGGAAGTGCTGGGGCCCGGGGCGGGGCGGGCAGCACTCAGAAGGTGGAGGAGGTTGGGGGGTGGAGGGAGCTCATCCTTCAGGGAAAGGAAGGAGATGGTGGGTGGATTTGGGAAGATGAGGGAAGCTCCCGACTAGTGTTCCATGTTCTCAACAAGTCGAAGTTGAATCTATTAGTGTGAAAGTCGAAGAGGGTTTGGGAGGATGGAGTAGAGGGAAGGAGGTGCTTGGGAGGATAGAGACTTGAAGCAGACAGTTGGAGTGAAGTGTGAGGAGCTCATCTGTGGTCTGTGATCATGAATTGGAGCCAAGAGGACTCACGGTATGAGGGTCTCCATCACAGCTGGCCAGCTGCTCAGGGCCAGCAGGGATGAGGCAGGAAGGCGACCAGGAGTGGGATGGACTCTGAGCTGGTCTGGGAAGGAAGTGATACCTGGACAGAGTGATGGAGGGCGAGAAAGTGGCCACAGGACAGGGTCCAGACTAGCACCCTGCTCATTGGAGGGCCTCCCCTCTCTACAGAGTCTCCAAGCAAGCCCATCACCGTGACCGTGGAGGAGCAGCGGAGCCAGAGTGTGCGCCCCGGAGCCGACGTCACCTTCATCTGCACAGCCAAGAGCAAGGTGGAGGGGGTGCCTCAGGGAGGGTCCGTCTCCTGGGATCTCAGGCTGACCCGCCCCCTTGCCCTGCTTGCAGTCTCCGGCATACACCCTGGTGTGGACGCGCCTGCACAACGGGAAGCTGCCGGCCCGAGCCATGGATTTCAACGGCATCCTGACCATTCGCAACGTGCAGCCGAGTGACGCTGGCACCTACGTGTGCACGGGCTCCAACATGTTCGCCATGGACCGGGGCACAGCTACGCTCCACGTGCAAGGTACGCCGTTCACCTCCAGAAGGACCCGCCCCGCCTGGCCTTCCCCGCTGCGCCCCTGGGACTCGTGGACATTTCTTCATCCGACTGACTGTGTCTGAGCGCCCCTGCACGCCGGGGCCTGGCTGGACGCTGGGGAGATGGAGGCGAGCAAGACCCACAGGCCCTCGCCCTCTTGCAGGACTGGTGTCATTGGGAGACAGTAAGGGGGGGACAAGAACAAACAGTACTGCACGGGGCGGTGAGTGCTGGGAGAGGGGAACAGGCACGGGAAGGAGAGAAGTGAGGAGGGGAGCTTCTACGCAGCGGGATCAGGGAGGTGAGTCTGAGGAGGTGACGTCCGAGCTGAGACGTGAGGTGTCCACTTAACGGGCTGGCAGAGTGTGTTCTTAGCAGCGGAAGCAGCATGTGCAAAGGCCCTGAAGTAGGAGCAGGTGGATGTGTTCAGGGAAGGACGAGGCCGCCGCGCTTGCGGCAGTCAGGAGAGGGTGGGTGAGGAACTGGAATGTGGGCAAACAAGTGTGCACACCGTTTCAGGTGGGTCACAGCGGGGAGTCTGGGAAGATCTCTTCCTCATGCCCTCCCCGTCCCCCTGCCCCTCCTCCCTTTCTTCCATTCCTTTTTTTTTTTTTCCAGTTGTAATAACTTCATCTGCACATTAAACTAAACTCATATGTAAAGTTTCCCCGCTTCCTCAGATAATATATCAGCGCACCCAGCCCTCCACCCAGTTATCAGGTGTTCTTCACCCTTGTCCAGGGGGCTCCGCCACCACCCCCCCATCCCTGTCTTTTCAACAAAAGCGCTAGGGAGCCGTGGACAGGTCTTGGGTGGAGAAATAACAAGACCTCACTGACTTTTTTTTAAAGAGGAAGGAAAGCAGGCAGCAGTCAGGAAGGAAGAAGCATCCCATTCATTTAGTTGCTTCCCCACCACCCAGAGCTGACATCCCAGGTCCCTGGGCTCTGTGTGGTCTGGACCAGGCATGGCTTTCCCTGAGCCACCAGGATGCCCCCTGTCGACATTGTAAACGCTTCCGTTGACTGCTCTGTGACAATGGACATGAAGGGCGAGAGCATAGAAGCTGTTCCTCAGTCGGACAGCAGTCCCCACTGTGAACACACGCTTTGTCCCCCATCAGCCTCCGGCCCCCCGTCGGCCCCTATGGTCTCCATCCACCCGCCGCAGCTCACGGTGCAGCCTGGGCAGCTGGCTGAGTTCCGCTGCAGTGCCGCGGGGAACCCCACGCCCACCCTCGAGTGGACAGGTGAGGCCGTGCTGCGAAGGGCATTCAGACCTGGCTCCCCTGGATGTGGGAGGCTGGGAGCAGGACTCTAGGCTGTGGGCTCTACAACCCCTGGGGGGCCCTGGCAATGCTGCTCCTGTGGGAACTGACCCTCACTTCTCCATACCAGGGGGCCCTGGCGGCCAGATCCCGCAAAAGGCCCAAATCCATGGCGGCATCCTGCGCCTGCCAGCCGTCGAGGCCTCAGATCAGGCCCAGTACCTGTGCCGTGCCCAAAGCAGCGCCGGGCAGCATGTGGCCAGAGCCACACTCCACGTGCATGGTGAGCGGGCAAGGCTGAGGCTGGGGGCCTGGAGCATGTGGGCGACCTGGAGAGGCGTTCTCACAGGGCTCTGTCTGCAGGGGGCAGTGGGCCCAGGGTCCAGGTGAGCCCAGAGAGGATCCAGGTGCATCAAGGCCGCACTGTCAGGCTGTACTGCAGGGCCTCAGGCGTGCCCACTGCCACCATCACCTGGAAGAAGGAAGGGGGAAACCTTCCCCCACAGGTAGGACATTGGCGCGGCCAGCACTCTCCATCCCTTCGCCCCACCTCAGCTTCCTACCCCTCCTCTTCCTTTTCTGTTTCCCTTCGCTCATACCTCCTGCCGCGGCATCCAGGGAGGTAGCAGCCTCTTGCTTTGCTGCCTGGCCCCACTCTACTTGATGCCCTGTGGGCACTGACATCGGTTCTGTGCTTGCCTCTGCTCTCATGCCCTGACCTTTCTCGCTGTGCGGCAGGCCCGGTCTGAGCGCACAGACATTGCCACGCTGCTCATCCCAGCCATCACCATCGCAGACGCTGGCTCCTACCTCTGCGTGGCCACCAGCCCTGCGGGCACTGCCCAGGCCCGGATCCAGGTGCTCGTCCTTCCAGGTGCGGGGCCTCTGGGAGCGGAGGGAGTGGATCGGGAAGGCAGCACGCCCCAGAAGCCTACTCATTGCCCTGCTAACCCCAGAACTAGATGCCAGCCCTCCTTCAGTCAGGATTGAGTCCTCATCACCTTCGGTAGCAGAAGGGCAGACACTGGACCTCAACTGTATAGTGGCAGAGCCAGCGCAGGCCCAGATCACATGGTACAAGCGAGGGGGCAGTCTGCCCCCCCATGCGCAGGTATGAGTGTCCCTAAGCCTGTGGCCCACACAGGCTTCAGACAACCTCACACGCCCCCCCCACCTCTTCCCGCCGGCTGGGCCAGCCTTCGTCCCTCCCTCTCAGGTTGTCACCCCGCCCAGCTGGTGAGAGCTTGATGAATGACTCCCCAAGGCTCCCTGTCGTCCTCACACCTCTGTCCCACCTGGTTCAGGTCCATGGCTCCCGGCTGCGGCTCCCCCAGGTTTCCTCAGCTGATTCTGGAGAATATGTGTGCCGAGTGGAGAAAGCGTCAGGCCCCAAGGAGGCGTCCATCGTCGTCTCCGTCCTCCACAGTGCCCACCCAGTCCCCAACTACACCCCAGGTGAGGAGCCAGTGCTGGGTGGGGGCCCCGGGAGGGACCTGTGTTCTTTTTGGTGACATCAGGACTAAAGGGGGCACTCTAGACAGTGACCCTCCGTTACCTACTCAGGAAAGTGAGGGGACTACGGGTGGGTGGAGAGATATTAGTCTGGCTTACCTAGGACCCCATGATGAAGACACTATTTCCAGAACTTGTCAGAGATCAGCAGAGTCAGCCTTGAACTGAGCTGGGGATCAGACAAACCTGTGTGCACGTCCAAGCTCTACTCTTAGCAGCCTTGAACTGCTGGTTTTGTTTTTTTCCCCTTTTGAGATCAGTTTTCTCATCTGTAAAATGGGACAGTACCGCCACCCTGTGGTGTGAGCTCACGGCCATCACTGTAGAAGGGAGGTGCAGCGTTACTGTCAGCACAGCCTGGGCACAACCTGGGAACCGAAGGATTCTGGCTCCTTGCAAGCGAGAGAGCCGGTCACAGGTCAAGATGTCATGGGTGGACTAATGGGCCTCAAGCTCGGAGTTGAAGGTGGGGACGGGTCTGACTGACAGAGCATGGTCTCTGCCCCAAAAAGGATGCCCATCTACCCTCCCGAGGTAGGGCTGGAGGACTGGGACTCAGGAGCCCAGCCTCTGACCAGCCAGCCCTCTGCACTCTAGCTCTCGGTGGAGCTCCAGCACCAGGCAGCAGCCAGCCCATCCGCATCGAGTCCTCATCCTCCCACGTGGCCGAGGGGCAGACCCTGGATCTGAACTGCGTGGTCCCGGGCCAGGCCCATGCTCATGTCACATGGCACCGGCGTGGGGGCAGCCTTCCCACTCGGCACCAGGTATGGCAGCGCCCCCAGGCCAGCTTGCTGGAGGAGGGCCTGGATTGGCCCACTCGGCCTCTTCCCAACCCCCCTGTTTGCACTCAGACCCATGGCTCGCTGCTGCGGCTATACCAGATGTCCCCAGCTGACTCAGGAGAGTACGTGTGCCGCGTTGTCCTTGGCTCTGGGCCCCTGGAGACCTCTGTCCTGGTCACCATTGAGGGCTCTGGACCCATGCCTGGTGAGTGACAGTCAATGGCAGGGAAAGCTAGAGGAGGCTGAGAGTTTTCCAAGGCACTGAGGTTCTTGGGAAGCCTGTTCCTGACGGAGGGTCAGGAGGCCCACATCAGAGCTGGCCGCAGGACCTGGCCCTGGCAGACTCCACTGCTCTGTGCGCTCCACCACCTTCCTGGCACATCTGGCTGCACCCCCTCTCCTGCTTCTGCTCCTGCCTCTTCCTCTCCTGTCCTCAGTGACCCTCCCCTCCCACTTCCCTACTCCCCTCTGCAAGACTTGACCCATTCATGTCCCCCTCCTCGGGGTAACCCAGCTGAAGATATCAAGTCCAGGCCACCAACCTCCAAAATGGGTGGGCCTGGCCTCGGAAAACAAGGCCGTGTTGGCTCCAGAAGGGGCAGTTCGTGCCTTTCTTCTGAGTTGCCTCTACGACCCTCACCCTGTCCTCACAGCCCCAGGACCCGTCTCACCTGTGAGGATCGAGTCCTCGTCCCCCACAGTGGCTGAAGGGCAGACCCTGGATCTGAACTGTGTGGTGGCAGGACAGGCCCACGCCCAGGTCACGTGGTACAAGCGTGGGGGCAGCCTCCCCATCCGGCATCAGGTACACAGTGGCAGGAAGATGCGGGGTGCTGACCCGGGCCGAGTTATGGATGATGTATGGGGATCCTGCCCCAAGCTGAGGGGCTGCCAGGTCTCAGCTCAGAGAAGCAGGGGTGGGTGGCCTCTGCCTGGCTCTGAGAAGTGCCCCACTCACACCGCTGCCCTCGACTGCCCAGGTCCGCGGTTCCCGCCTCTACATCTTCCAAGCTTCACCAGCTGACACGGGCGAGTATGTTTGTCGGGCCAGCAATGGCGTGGAGGCCTCCATCACAGTCACAGTAACTGGGACCCAGGGGGCCAACTTCGCCTACCGTGAGTGGAGCCCCAGGCTGGGCTGGAATGAGGACGGGGCATAGCTTAGGGCAGCTGCCGAACTCAGTGACCAATGCCCATCTTCTCTCCCAGCTCCTGGAGGTGCCCAGCCCATCCACATCGAGTCCTCTTCCTCCCACGTGGCCGAGGGGCAGACCCTGGACCTGAACTGCGTGGTGCCCGGGCAGGCCCATGCCCAGGTCACGTGGCACAAGCGTGGGGGCAGCCTTCCCGCCCGGCACCAGGTACAGCACTGGAGGACGGGTGCGCCAGGATGCGAGGGGGACCCGTGGATGGTGGTGATCAGGTGTGGGGAGGAGGAGGCACCCCAACTCCGGGGCAGCCTTGGGCCCCACCTAATGTCTGTGTGGCAGGCAGACCCCAGCTCTGGAACCAGCCAGCCCAGCTCGTGACCTCAAGCAAGTTCCTTCAGCTCTGTGCCACAGTCCGAGCATCTATCAAATGCTAAAATAGGACCTTCCTTATAGAATTGTTGAGAAGAGAAGTGAATTAGTATGCATGCTAAGTACTTAGCTCTCTGGCTCATAGAAAGTGCGTGAACTGTGATTGTAAGTGTAGCAGTGCTGTAATGACTGGATTTGATCCCGTTTCGGAGACCCAGAGTGTTAGATGCAGCATTGCTTCACGTGCCTCTAAGGAAAAAGCGCAGCTGGTGGTTGTAACCGTGTAGTTATTCAGGGAGAACAATTGTGTCTTTAAAGGGAAGGGCAGCAGGACTGAAGGCGAGCAGGCAGGCAGGACGAGAAGAGGAAGAAGCATTTATTTTATTTAGTTGTTCATCTCAGTTGTTCTCTCCAGCCCCGGGTCTCAGACCCGGGTCCTTAAGATGTATGTGGACTGCATCTGATAGCCCGAACCGGAGGCCCGCAGGGCGCACCGCACCGTAAGATGCAACTTGATTTCAGAGATATTAAAAGGAGTGTCTTAGCTGGAACGCGCTAAAGCATTTGTGCGGTTCACCATGGTGCCTGCTGGCCACCCTGCCACCCCCCACCACTCCTGGGACCAGACCCCTCTTCCCTATCACTAAACTGAACAGCATTGCAGGGTAGTGGTGCAAGGGTCCCATGCGCACCCTCTGACTTCACCTCCATCCTGGCCAGACCCACGGCTCACTGCTGAGACTGTACCAGGTGTCCCCAGCTGACTCGGGCGAGTACGTGTGCCGAGTGGTGGGTGGCTCCGTGCCCCTGGAGGCCTCCGTCCTTGTCACCATTGAGCCTGCAAGCTCTGGACCTGGTGAGTGGTGCTGGGGGGAAGGCCAGGATGGGGACCCAGCCGAGAAAAGCTCCCCACTGTAACGGTGGCAGAGCCACAGCCCCTGCCTCCACTCTTCCCCCACCCTCCTCCTTCACTCCCAGCTGGGGGTTGATGTGTTGTCCTCCGTCCCCAGCACTAGGGGTCGTCCCCCCAGTCCGGATCGAGTCCTCCTCCTCACATGTGGCCGAAGGGCAGACCCTGGATCTGAACTGCCTCATTGCTGGGCAAGCCCACGTCCAGGTCACGTGGTACAAGCGTGGGGGCAGCCTCCCTTCCCAGCACCAGGTAGGAGGCAGGAACTAAGGGGGAACCTGAGGGCCCCGCATGACTTTGGATTGAGGGATACAGGCTTTAACTGTAGGCATATTCGACTGTGGAAACTGCTGTCGCCTGCCTGCTTCCTGACTTGAGGCCTGTCACTGACTGCCCTGGTCCTCAGTGTTCTCATCTGTCAAATGGCTCGTTGTGCCTACTTCACCTGCCCGTCAACCAGTGCTGGACCCCGTTGCTTCCAGCTAGACCTAGTCCTAAACCCTGGGCTGGGGAGTCGGAGGGTCGTGAACAGTGGTTCTTCCTGGGAGAGCAGCTCTCAAGCCCGAGCTGCCTGGGCCAGACTGGGAGGGGCCCAGGCTAGGGAGCAGGAACCTGGCCATGAGCCCAGCGCCCGGCTCTGAGCCTGCCTCCCACCTGCCCCTCCAGGTGCACGGCTCCAGGCTGCGGCTGCCTCAGGTGACCCCAGCCGACTCCGGGGAGTATGTGTGTCGCGTTGTCAGCAGCTCGGGCACCCAGGAAGCCTCAGTCCTCATCACCATTCAGCAGCGTCTTAGCCCCTCCAACAGTGAGTGTCTCAGGGGTCATAGCAAATAGCAGAGGACTGCTGGGGCACATGCCACCCTCGGTGACTTCCACGCCCCGCCTCCCCTCTCGCCCCGCCAGCGCAAAGCGTGGTCTACCCTGTCCGCATTGAGTCCTCCTCAGCCTCCCTGGCCAGTGGACACACCCTGGACCTCAACTGCTTGGTGGCCAGCCAGGCCCCCCACACCATCACCTGGTATAAGCGTGGAGGCAGCCTGCCTGCCCGGCACCAGGTATGGGTCCCGCAGGCGGGGCGGGTACACGAAGGGCACCCACTCTGCTCCTCCAGCAAATATTGCACGTTCCTGCTAGATGTGCCCTGGGCCTCAGGACAGAGTTCAGTCTTGTTGACCACAGTTGGATCCTGTTTCAACGGAACGTTCAGTGATTCACACACTCATTCGGTTTCCCTGAGAACCCATCCCAGGCCAGGTCCTGCACCTGATGCTGAGAATTCCAAACATGAGGAACAGGGCCTACCCTTGGGAGCTGTCAGTCTAGAGCAAGGCAGACGGTCTGGAGGGCATGGCAGCCAGGGCGTGTGGGAGGACCTTCATGCTCCTGCTGGGGGGGCAGGTGACGACAGTCCGGCCTCAGGACGGCCGCTGGAAGGAACTGAGTATGGGCCTCCGGCAAGACCAGGGGCCTGGAGTCAGGCCTCCGCAGCGCCCGGGGCCTGGAGGCACTGCCCCTCTCACTGACACCTGGGTTCCTCAGATCGTAGGCTCCCGTCTGCGGATCCCCCAGGTGACACCGGCAGACTCGGGCGAGTACGTGTGTCATGTCAGCAGTGGTGTCGGCTCCCAGGAGACCTCACTTGTTGTCACCATCCAGGGCAGCGGCCCCTTCCACGGTGAGAGTGCAGACGGCAGGGCATCCAGGATGTGGGCTCAGGGGGGCAGGTGAGTCCCTGGCGTTGTTGATGTGGTCAGGTTCTGACTGCGTGGTCTGTCCCCTTCTGTCGCCAGTGCCCAGCGTCTCTCCACCCATCAAGATCGAGTCCTCATCCCCGACAGTGGTCGAAGGGCAGACCTTGGATTTGAACTGCGTGGTTGCCAGGCAGCCCCAGGCCACCATCACATGGTACAAGCGTGGAGGCAGCCTCCCTGCCCACCACCAGGTACAGGGCAGAACTGTGGCCGTGAGGGCAGAACCCCCACCTCCTGGGTTGGCAGTGCGGGCACAGCCCCCTGGGCAAGAACCCAAGGCATTAGCCGGGGGTCCTGGGGCCGCCCTCCCTCCTGCCCTAAGTAGACAGAGGGCAGCCTCCACAAGTCTGACAGGAGGCCGGGGAGGGACCTGAGCCAGCAGCGATGCTGCGGCCCCCTCCCACCCTGGCCCCCTTCTCCGCCCCCAGTCCCACGGCTCCCGCCTGCGGCTGCACCAGATGTCTGTGGCCGACGCGGGCGAGTACGTGTGCCGGGCCAACAACAACATCGACGCCCTGGAGGCCTCCATCATGGTCTCGGTCTCCCCCGGCGCCGGCAGCCCCTCTGGTGAGTTTGCCCAAGCCCCACGGAGGGGCAGGGATGCAGGTAGCAGTCGTCCCTGGAGAAGAAGCTCGGGGTCAGAGCTCAGGTGTGGGCTTCTCCAGGGCAAGGGCGCTATAGAGCAGTGCCGGGTTCAAGTCCCCGCACCAGTCAGGAACTCTAAGTCACACTCCCTGCATCTTCCATTTGCTCATCGGTGAAGGGTTGTCGGTCAGGCTGGCCTCAAGTTGTCCAGCAGGGCACTTGCCAGCTACGACTAACAATTAGAATTCGAGAAAATTCAAAGCTCACACCCTCACATGTCAGTGCTCATAACCACACAGAGCTAGTGGTCAGTGTGGGCGACAGAATGTTTCTGTCATCTTCTAAAGTGTATGAAGTTGGTGAGGATTAAATGCACGATGACACTGGAAACACTTATGCGTGTTAACCATTATTATTACGTGGGCATGGAGACCCATCCGGTTCCCAGCTCTGACTGAGACCGAAGTCCCGATGGCTATCTCTGTGCCCCAGTCTCCGGCGACGCCGCGCCCATCAGAATTGAGTCATCCTCTTCGCGTGTGGCTGAAGGGCAGACGCTGGATCTGAACTGTGTTGTCGCCGGACAGGCCCACGCCCAGGTCACGTGGCACAAGCGTGGGGGCAGCCTCCCTGCTCACCACCAGGTACAGGAGCTGGGTCAGGAAGTAGTGGCAGGGCCACTGGATGTGGAGACCCTTCCAGGGGTCTGTCTCCATTGCTCTGTCAGAAGGGAGGCCTGGCAGCCCCTGTGGGACCCCCACTGCCATCTCACGCTGCCCCTCTGCCTCCCATCCTGCCCCTGCCCAGGCACACGGCTCCCGGCTGCGGCTGCACCACGTGTCCCCAGCAGACTCGGGCGAGTACGTGTGCCGTGTGGTGGGCAGCGCCGGCCCTCTGGAGACCTCCGTCCTGGTCACCATCGAGGCCTCTGGCTCGAGTGCTGTTCCCGCCCCTGGTGAGGGTCCCTGTGGTGGGACTGGGTGGCTGGGAGGGAGAACAGCAGGCAGGCGTTGGAAGCCAGGTCAAGTGGGGCTCGTCTCTAGGGACTGAGGAGCCTGGCACATGCGGGCTTGAGTCCGAGCTCTGCTGTCCGCAGTCTGAGACGTTGCACGAGAGACAGCTCCTCTCATGTTCCACTTTCCTCATCTGCAAAGTAGGGATAGCGGCGCTCTGACATCACACGGGCTCCCTCCAGCTGGAACGGCACCTCTGGGGCCACGCTGGGGACTCGAGCTGGCGCCCACGAGCACGTTTTATGTTCACGGTGTATGTTAGCGCAAGCATAGCCACAAGCCACCCCTGTTACGATTTCATGGAAATCGTTGCCTGTCAGTGGGGCTGAACATGTAAGGTTTTTTAAGTGAGCCGGTTGAAAAGAAAATAACAAGTAACCCAGGGAGCGCACGTGTTGGCAGGTCTCGGGATACCAGTACCGGACTCGCCGAGTCAGAAATGTGAAATAGCACTTACTAAATGCTGGCCCCTTGTATCTGCACGCATTATTTATCCTCACAGTAACCTTTGAGGTAGGTGTGGGGACACTGAGGCACAGAGAGGTTAAAGCACTTCTGAAGGTCACGCAGCTGATACATGGCAGGGCTGGGTTTCGAACCAAGGACTCCCAGTCTGGACTCCCAGCCACACACTAGTCAAGTTTGGAAACATGAGTGACCTGGCCCCCAAGGTGAGGCGTGCACAGGAGGAGAGGGGACATTGCCTGAACGAGGTGCCTCTGCCATCCATGCCCATTCTCCACACCAGCCCAGCTGCTTCAGGCCTCGGGACTGGGAAGGAAGAATTGGGGCCACCTCCCTAGAGGGTCTCTGCTCCGAACATGTAGGCACCCAGGGGTGAGGGTGGAGGGCCCAGGGGCCCAGCTCACTGACCTCTCCCTGTCCGCAGCCCCTGGAGGAGCCCCGCCGATCCGCATCGAGACCTCCTCCTCCCGCGTGGCTGAGGGACAGACCCTGGACCTGAAGTGTGTGGTCCCTGGGCAGGCCCACACCCAGGTCACCTGGCACAGGCGTGGGGGCAGCCTCCCCGCCCGGCACCAGGTACGCAGGCTGAAACTGCAGAAGGCAGGCACTCCCATTCCTGCTTGAGTCCAGCCTGGGTGGGAAGGTGGCCTCCAAATACAGGGCTTTGGGGCAGTTGCAGAGGATCCCAGGTGATCAGGAAGTTAGGAGCTAACTGGGCACAGCAGGGCCACACCAGGCTGCCATCACCTTGGTGGAAACGAGAAAAGGACAAGGACATCTCTGCTTGAGAGTCTGCACTGGCTCGGACCATAACAGTCTCCACCGTGTCTGCTGCCAGAGGTCACCTTTGACAGGCTGTAGCCAACGTGACTGCATACAACAGTCCTGGGGACAGGTGCCAGAGTACTGGAGCATCACAAGGCCCAGCTCCCCATCCCTACTCTCCCCCGCACTTTACCAGGTCCACGGCCCCCTGCTGAGGTTGAACCAGGTGTCCCCAGCTGATTCTGGCGAGTACTCATGCCAAGTGACTGGCAGCTCAGGCGTCCTGGAGGCTTCTGTCCTGGTGACAATTGAGGCCTCCAGCCCAGGCCCCATTCCTGGTGAGTGGCAGGCACAATGAGCAATGCAGCGGCCTGGGCGTGGGGCCCCTTCCTGGTGATGCTCCTCCCCCATCTCCTAGGTCCATGAAGGTCCCCCAACCCTTCTTCTCAGACATCGGGGACCAGAGACCCTTCTTAGGTCCATGGAGCCCAGCCCTGTCAGTCACTCCCAGGTCACCTCAGCTCCTGCCTTCAGCCCCAGAACCCTGGCCTATCTCTCACCCCCCGCCCCCGTTGTGCCCACAGCCCCAGGACTGGCCCAGCCCATCTACATTGAGTCCTCCTCCTCCCACGTGGCCGAGGGGCAGACCCTGGACCTGAACTGCGTGGTGCCCGGGCAGGCCCATGCCCAGGTCACGTGGCACAAGCGTGGAGGCAGCCTCCCCGCCCGGCACCAGGTATGTGCACCGGGATGGGGGGGTTCCAGGGCAATGAGATTTGACTTGTAATTGTCTTCCATACCTCAGACCTCATGCAAACCCCGCCCCGTGTGGGAACCCCAGCGGGTAACATTCTTTTGGAAGAAGCGTTCACCAGGGTTTTCTCCTGTCTCTGCTGCTGAATCATGTCCCGAACCAGTTTCCTCTGTTAAGAGGGTGGGTTGGACCTCCGGGGTTCTGTGAATGAACTTCCCCACCAGCTGGAGCTCCGGGCTGCCAAGACTCGTGATCTAACTTGAGCATTGGCATAACTGGGCTTGGGGACTTGCCTGTCCGAATGCTTGGCCTGATGCCCACCCGCCTGCCCCCGACAGGCCCACGGCTCCCGGCTGCGGCTCCACCACATCTCCCCTGCTGACTCCGGCGAGTACGTGTGCCGCGTGGTCAGTGGCTCTGGCCCCGAGCTGGAGGCCTCCGTCACCATCACCATCCCACCCAGTGCCGGGTCCTCCTACCGTGAGTGTGACAGACGCCATGACTGGGGAAGGAGGATGACCTTCTTGCTGAGGCAGGGGGTCAGGCCAATCCAGCCTGCTGAGCCTCTGTCGTCCATTCCCTCCACCTCCCCCAGGCCTTAGGAGCCCTGTCATCTCCATCGACCCTCCCAGCAGCACCGTGCGGCAGGGCCAGGACGCCAGCTTCAAGTGTCTCATCCATGAAGGGGCAGCCCCCATCAACCTTGAGTGGAAGACCCGCAACCAAGACCTGGAAGGTGAGCCGGGCAGGTGTGAGTGCGTGGTGCCCACCACCGTGGGTGGGGCAGAGCCAGGGTGGCACCAAGCTCCCTGAGTGGCCCTGGGCAGTCCCTGCACCCAGGGGGCTCCACGGCCTCTCTTCTGTCCTCTGTGACCGAGCTGGATTCCCAGGAGGGAGGATTTGGGGGGCACGATGGAGGCGCAGCCCCAGAGTCTGAGGCCTCCTCACTGGCCCCACCCTTCCCTCGGCCAACCCCACAGACAACGTCCACATCAGCCCCAATGGCTCCATCATCACCATCGTGGGCGCCCGGCCCAGCAACCACGGCGCCTACCGCTGCACGGCCTCCAATGCCTATGGCGTGGCTCAGAGTGTCGTGAGCCTCAGCGTGCACGGTGAGGGACGCCTGCCCATGGGCTCTGCCCTCCTGGTTCTGAGCTCAAAGCCTCCAAGTTTAGGTACTGCCCTCCACGGCCTCGCTCGGGGCCTTCCTCCCTTCAGAGCCCCAGTCTCCACATGGGTGCGGAGGGGACACAGGAGCCCCTGGCAGCACTGAGCGGGGCTGTGACAGTCCACGTGCAGCGGCCATGTCATTCCTCCCATGACAGGGCCTCCCACGGTGTCTGTGCTCCCCGAGGGCCCTGTACGGGTGAAAGTGGGGAAGTCCGTCACCCTGGAGTGTGTCAGTGCCGGGGAGCCGCGCTCTTCGGCCCGCTGGACCCGGGTTGGCACCCCCGCCACCTTGGAGCAGCAAACATATGGGCTTGTGAACAGCCACGCAGTGCTGCAGGTGAGGCCCAGCCTCCCCCTGGCTGGGGCCCCTCCTTGAGCAGATGCTTGCAGGAGAGGTGGCGGGCGGGCAATGAACGGATGGACAAAAGGGAGCTGGGCTAGGTGGATGGCGGGAGATGGCTGGATGGGTAAGTGGGCTGGCGAGCAAGGATGGATGGACTAATGGGATGTTTTACGTGTGAGCCCTCAAGCAGCCAAAGAAGAGAACTGAAAACAAAGGGGTGAGGCAAAACCAAACCAGAACTGGGGCTGCTGCCAGGGTCCTCCCACTCCATACCCATGGAACCAACTTCCTTGCTCACTTCCAGATTTCATCAGCTAAGCCAGCGGATGCGGGCACCTATGTGTGCCTGGCTCAGAATGCACTGGGCACAGCACAGAAACAGGTAGAAGTGAGTGTGGACACGGGCACCGTGGTTCCTGGGGCCCCCCAGGTCCAGGTTGAAGAAACCGAGCTGACCGTGGAGGCTGGACACACCGCCACCCTGCGCTGCTCAGCCTCAGGTATGCACAGGGTCTGCAGCCAGACAGGCGAGCCGCGGTGCCTGGGGATACAGAGCTGAAGCTGTTGTACCTGAAGAGGGTGGCTTTGCTGCTGACATCCCCCAGCGATGCTGAGATGCCCACTGAGTATCCCCGTGAAGGGCAGGATCACCCAGGGTCCTCCCTCTCTGTCCCCTCCCCAGCTGGTCCCTAGACAGCCCGGCAGCTCTGCTGTCTTCTTCTGCACAGGCAGCCCCGCACCCACCATCCATTGGTCCAAGCTGCGCTCCCCGCTGCCCTGGCAGCACCGACTGGAAGGCACCACGCTGATCATCCCCCGGGTGGCCCAGCAGGACTCGGGCCAGTACATCTGCAATGCCACGAGCCCTATCGGCCATGCCGAAGCCACCGTCACCCTGCACGTGGAAAGTAAGGCATTCGTCCGCCCTTCTTGGCCTTCCCTCTCTGCTCTGCATGGAGATCTGAGCCCCCACTAGGCTCCACCTGGACCAAACCCCACGAGCCCCTCCTGAGGGCCCCATGCCCCTCAGGCCCCAGAACCTGCCCTAACTTGAAACCCACAGCCCTAGGCTTCCCTCACCCCAGCCCCCTGGGCTCAGCTTCCCCAGTCCTTTGGCAAGTGGCAGGGCAGACACCTGTACCCATCCTCACCTACTCTTCCCCCACGACTTCTGTCCCCACCACCCAGGTCCACCATATGCCACCACCATCCCCAAGCATGCCTCGGTGCACGCGGGGGAGACAGTGCAGCTGCAGTGCCTGGCGCACGGGACACCCCCACTCACCTTCCAGTGGAGCCGCGTGGGCGGCAGCCTCCCTGGACGGGCGGCCACCAGGAACGAGCTGCTGCGCCTTGAGTCTGCAGCTCCTGAAGACTCCGGCCGCTATCGCTGCCAGGTCACCAACAAAGTGGGTTCAGCTGAGGCCTTTGTCCAGGTGCTCGTCCAAGGTGAGTGGTCACAGGCACCTGAGGCCACACTCGGGGCATGAAAGCTTCCTTCCATTACCCTACCAGGAATCCCCTCCTTTCCCCTATTCTCCCCAGTCTCCTGGAGACAGGCCTGCCTCCTCCAGGCAGACCCTGTCACTGTTCTCAGCTCTAGCTTCCTGCTGCAGCCCTCCCTTGGCACGGACCTGGTACTACCAGCTGTCGTGTTGACATGAGTACCCCAACCTGCCTTACCTGACACTGAGAATGCCTGAGCCTGTGCACTGCTGACCCAGAGTGGGCTGGGGAAGGTTGGACCACGTGACAGGCACCACTTACCCCGGGTTTCAGTGGCTTTCCAAAGAATCCGGCGTCTCCATGGTCCCCTCCATTAACGACATAAAGCCAGATGAGTGCTATAGGGCCCCAAATTCTAGAAGCAGAAAAGTTTGCAGCCCTGTGGTCATGAGCCTGGGTTCAAGGCACAGCTCGGTCATTTGCTCGTTGTGTGACCTTGGCCAAGTCAATTAACCTCTTTAAGCCTCCGCACCTGTAAAGTGGAGCGAACAGTGCCAGCCCATAGCCTGACTTAGGAAGATATGCCCATGTAGAGCCCGAGGCACAGAGCACGCCCTCAGTAAACGGCACCGTGCGTCTGCATCCATCCCTGCGTGAGGACATGGCGGTGCCTTCATGGAGTCCATGGATCCTCCGACTTTAGACTAGGGCTGGAACAGTCGTTGCCGTGCTTCCTTACAATGTCTAAATCTTGCCTAGACCCCCCTGCCCCGGTGCCTGCACCCTTATCTTGGGCTGCCCTCCCCTAGTGAAAGCCAGGAGTTCATGGCGCAGAGCTCAGGCTCCTCGGGTTCTTACAGGTGTTCACTGGACAACTGAACGAGTGAGCACGTTCACGAATCCCTGGTCGGGGGGCTCCCAGGAGGAGAGCACCCCTTGAATGTGAAGATGAGAGTTTGCTGGGTCCAAGAGACTTCGGCGACATCACACACACAAACACACATGAAAATCCTCCTCCGTGTCTCTGCAGGCTCCTCCAGCTCTGTCCCCAGCAGCCCTGCAGGGACCACACCCACCGTTCAGGTCACTCCTCAGCAGGAGACCAGGAGCACTGGAGCCAGCGTGGAGTTCCACTGTACCGTGCCCAGCGACCGGGGCGCCCGGCTCCGTTGGATCAAGGAAGGGGGTCAGCTGCCTCCGGGCCACAGTGTGCAGGATGGGGTGCTCCGGTGAGTGGGGTGGGGCAGGACTGGACTCAGTTCAAGGCGACAATGAGGCTGAGTTAGAATGATCTGCCCTGTGGGCCTCAGCAGGAAACAGTGTCCTCAAGCAAGTGTCTTCCCCTCCCTAAGCTTCAGTGTTCTTGGCTGTACAATCAGTGTTTGAGACTGAAATTAGATTGTCTGTTGCCCTGAACACAGTGCCTTGTCCTGCCTTCAGTAAACAGTGGCCCCCTTTTGCATTATTATTAGAAAAAGAATGCAGGCTCTGAGACCAGATACAGCCAACACAATCTCAGTGTGTGAACTTAGCTCTAGACAGTAAGATGGGTCTACATTGGGCGTGGCGAGACCTGCCTGCCTGTCTCCCTACCTTGTGTGGTTCTTGGTAGATGAGAAGTTTGTACCATGCCGATCTCTTTTTACCTCCCACACAATTGCAAAGCATTCTTATTCATCGTTTTCACTTCCTGATGTCTAATTATTTTTTCTTTACAGAATCCAGAACTTGGACCAGAGCTGCCAAGGGACGTATGTTTGCCAGGCCTATGGCCCATGGGGACAGGCTCAGGCCAGTGCCCAGTTGACTGTCCAAGGTAGGAGAGTGCTTCAGGCCTCTGCTAAAAGCAAGGCACAGAGAAGAGTGGTGTGGACCATGTGCCCCGGGAAGCCCCTTCTGTGGGTGGGAATGAAGAGAATTACTCAGTTGTGTCTTGTTGGTGTCGAGCACAGAGTCCCAGGCTTGGCCTCTATTGTAAGGGAAGGAGGAAGAAGGGAGATGGGTGGTGTGAGCAGGTGTTTAGACAAACCAATGAATAGTGACTTAGTGGACAGGTGAGTAAAGAAGGAAACAAAGAGCAGACAAGCGTGTGTGTTAATGAGTGAACTGAAAAATGAAGAAAAATGAAGAAATATGAAGAAATGAATGATGTCCTAGGGTTCCGGTGCTCACCTTTCTGAGGGCCGTCTGCAGCCTCCCTCCCTCCCTCGCCCAGGTGGCTGCAGACCTGGCTGCAGACTGCAGACGGCTCCCTCCACCCCTGTGTCCCTCCTCCCCCAGCCCTGCCCGCGGTGCTCATCAATGTCCGGACCTCCGTGCACACCGTGGTGGTCGGCCATGCCGTGGAGTTTGAGTGCCTGGCTCTGGGCGACCCCCAGCCTCAGGTGACCTGGAGCAAAGTCGGAGGACGCCTGCGGCCTGGCATCGTGCAGAGCGGCGGCATCGTCAGGATTGCCCGCGTAGAGCTGGCCGATGCCGGACAGTACCGCTGCACCGCCACCAACTCTGCCGGCGCCACGCAGTCCCACGTGCTGCTGCTGGTGCAAGGTGAGGTGCTGTGGGGACGGGTGCTGCCGTGCCTGCCTCCCTGCTTTACCCTTCCTTCCTGTTCTTGGGAGTTTTTTGTTTCGTGTGTTTAAGGGACAGGTTTCATAACAAGTCGTGAATTCAGGGGATCTAGTGGCTGTCCCCTGAGGCAGACTGGGACTCTGCCACAGGGGATTAAGAAGAAAAAGGATGTGTCTCCTCATCTCCAGGGGCCCCTGCGTGAAGGGCCTACAGCCCGGCCTGGCAGCGGAGACAATATAAACAGAAAACAGATACAGAAGAGAGTAAAACCAGGGCGAGGACGCCCAGCATGAATCTGTTTTCTTTAAGGGCAGTTTCTATCTTTTTTTATTAAAGGCAAGGTGCAGGCAGGAATGAAGGTGAGCAGGCAGGCAGGAAGAGAGGAGGAAGAAACACATTGTTTTATTTAGTTCATCTTGGCTGTTCCCACCTTGGTCCTTGGAATGTGTGTGGACTGCACCCAACCACTGTTTCGACAGGTGCGCCAAAAAGCAGTTTCTTTTCACCCCAAACTATGTGACTCTGTACATACTTACTGACCCCCACATACTACCCTATTACCCTGCTGTCAGGCCCCCAAAGGGCGTGTTAAAGAGTTGAGCTGTGGGAGCCAAATGGACCAGACCCTGAGTCCTACTGCCTAGTCCCCTGTGCAGCCAGGAGTCAGCAGCCTCTTTCTCCTCTAAGCCAGTTTCCTCATCTGTGAAATGGGGACATAGTACTTCTCTTCAAGGGGCAGCGTGAGGAATAAACCAGTTGGGGTGACCCACTTGGTGGAGTAGCAGTTAGGTCAGTCGCCTCTGCAGGAGCACAAGCCACATACCCCTGGGTTTGCGTTCCAAGTCTGAGGGGAAATAACCAGTGTGAACATCTAAATAAAAATAAAATAAAGATGCTTCCTTCTCCCCTCTCTTCTTGCCTGCTTGCCTCTGCACCTTCATTCCTGCCTTATCTTTCCTTTAAAACAGCAACAACAAAAAAAATGTCGAGCCACAGGCTGAACTCACAAAGGGTGACTGTCACCAGGTTGACAGCCTGTCTCCTTCCCCCTCCCAGCCTTGCCGCAGATCTCCACGCCCCCAGAGGTCCGCGTGCCCGCAGGTTCTGCCGCCACCTTCCCCTGCATGGTCTCTGGCTACCCTACTCCTGACATCACCTGGAGCAAAGTAAGTGCTGGGCGGGGGCCGGGGGCAGGCCTGAGCGCGAGGCGAGGGGAGACAGGCCCGTGAGGCAGCACCACGGCCCAGGCCCACGCACGCTGTTTGCGCAGCTGGACGGCAGCCTGCCGCCCGACAGCCGCCTGGAAAACAACACGCTGCTGCTGCCCTCCGTCCGACCCCAGGACGCAGGCACCTATGTCTGCACGGCTGCTAACCGCCAGGGCAAGACTAAAGCCTTCACCCACTTGCAGGTGCCAGGTGAGACACCCCACCCACCCACCCCCCGTGCTGGGAGGGCCCGCGCGTGTCCACGGTGGGCGCCGACTCTGACTGGGCTCTCTGCCGGCAGAGCGTGTGGTGCCCTACTTCACACAGACGCCCCACTCCTTCCTGCCGCTGCCCACCATCAAGGATGCCTACAGGAAGTTTGAGATCAAGATCACCTTCCGGCCCGACTCAGCTGATGGTGAGGGGAGGGGAGCTGATCTGGGCCTGGCAGGGGACCTCCTGGAGTAACTGCCGCCTTCACGGTAGAAGCCCCAATAGCCCGCAGTCCCAGCCACGGCCCTCAGCCCTCACCGGCCTTGGAGCCCCAGGCGGCTGCGGCACCTGCTCTGGGCCTCATGTTGCCTCTCCATCCACCTCTGAGACCTCCCATCATGAAGGCCTCCCTAAGCCCCTCGGCCAGAGGGGTGTCAATACTCAGACCTCCCGGCCCAGCTTCCTGCCTCCTTTCCCCCATCTCACACTTTGCTCCGATCTCTCTCTCTCTCTCTCTGTCTCTCTCGCTCTCTGTCTCCCAACACCTCTCGCGGGTCTGACTTTCACTGTCCAGGCCTCCTTCTCTACTCGGGTGAGTCTCTGCCTCCCTCTGTTCCTATAAGGAGCCCTACAGTGTGACTGGAGCAAATGCAGTTTCCTTCTAGGGCTGTCTGTCGAGAGCACCACCCTGAAATGGAGATGGGGCTCCCTCATGTGCCCCTGGGCCCGGGATGTACCAGAGGGAGGGCTAGCCCACTGGGGTCACTCACCCCAGGGTGGCAGACAGGGATTCCTCAGCCGGGTGGAGGCTCACACAGCTGTGCCCTCCCAGGGATGCTGCTGTACAATGGGCAGAAGCGGGTGCCAGGGAGCCCCACCAGCCTGGCCAGCAGGCAGCCCGACTTCATCTCCTTTGGCCTCGTGGGAGGAAGGCCCGAGTTCCGGTGAGACCCTCGCCCTTCCTGTTTGCAGAGAAAGGGACTGGGAGACTGGGCCACAGTCTTTAGTCAGACACACCCGAAGCTGAATTGTACAAAGAAGGTTCCAGAGGAAAGAGATGTGGCCCTTACCGGGGTGGCTGCCCGAGCTGCTGGAGTAGGCGCGGTATGCCAGCCAGATGGCAGAGGGGCGGCCTGGGTCTCACGGAGGACGGAGGCAGGAGGATGAGTGCGTCCTTATGGGTGGGACTGCTCAGGAAGCAATCATTCATTCAAGTTATTTACTGAACACCTACTATGTGCCAGACACTGATATGGGCATGCAAGCAAACGGAATTCTGGGCCTTGTCGGAACAGATATTCCAGTTCAGGGAACAAGCCGTAACCCAGGAAGGGGAGACACAGTGCTCTAGAGGAACGGGCGCAACGGGGAACCCAGGTGTGGAACTGCCAGGCCGGAGCTGGCTGCATCTGGAGCCCGGGGGCGCAGAGGACCCCCAGGAGGGCAGGGAAAGAAGGTGATATCCCCTTTGCCCAGCCCTCCTTGTGACCGCATGCCCTCTCTCCTGTCCCACTGAGCAGTTTCGACGCAGGCTCAGGCATGGCCACCATCCGCCACCCCACACCGCTGCCGCTGGGCCAGTTCCACACCGTCACCCTGCTGCGCAGCCTCACCCAGGGCTCTCTGATTGTGGGCAGCCTGGCCCCGGTCAACGGGACCTCCCAGGTGAGACCTGCCCCGTGTCCAGCTGTTTCAGCCCCCAGCCCGCCCCGCCCAGCCTGCCTGCCATGCTCCGCTTCCCGCTCCGCTCTGCAGGGCAAGTTCCAGGGCCTGGACCTGAACGAGGAGCTCTATCTGGGCGGTTACCCTGACTACGGCGCGATCCCCAAGGTGGGGCTGAGCAGCGGCTTCATAGGTGAGCCCTCTCCCCGGCTTCCTGGCCGGCCAGCTGAGCCCGTGGGTGCTGGGGGGCCCTGCCGGCTGTGGGCTGAGCGGGGCGGCCTCCCTGCACCCGCCTGGCTCATGGACCTGCCCACCCCCAGGCTGCGTCCGAGAGCTGCGCATCCAGGGTGAGGAGATCATCTTCCACGACCTCAACCTCACGGCTCACGGCATCTCTCACTGTCCCACCTGTCGGGACCAACCCTGCCAGGTGACCCTATGCCACCTGTCTGCCCCTGCCACTGCCCTCGACCACAGCGGGCCCTTCGGGACACGGGGGAGGACTGGCGTGTCCTCGGCCTGATTTCTGAGGGCTCTCTGCAGAATGGGGGCCAGTGCCAGCACTCGGAGAGCAGCAGCTACATATGCATCTGCCCGGCCGGCTTTACGGGGAGCCGCTGTGAACACTCACAGGCCCTACACTGCCACCCAGGTGCGCACCACTCCCCGTCACTGTCACCCGGGCTCCTGCCTCTGCCCCTTGCTGCTCCGTCATGTTCACAGTCCCCTGCTAACTGGCCTTCCGCTGCCTCCCAAGTGTCCCGGCTGCTGGTCCAGCACTGCCCTGGGTCTGGCTCTGCCTCCCGTCTCAGCCACCCAGTGACTCACTCCCACTGCTGCCCCCAGCCCCAGTCCCTGTTTCCCAGCTACCTGCCACCTTCCCATCCCACCCCAGGTGACCCTCACTCCAGGCACAATCTTTCAAGAATTCAGACTCAAAGAGTCACTCACTGGCCCCAACCCTTGTCCAGCCTCCTCTGGACCCACCAGAGACTGGACCTCTAGTCCATCCTGCCTCCTCAGTCTCCTGGGCAGCCCAGGGACTCACAGCCCACCTCCCCACCCTCCCGGGCCCACCTAACCCTCACAAGCCAAGGACCCTGGGCTTTGATGGTCTCCTATCCACTCCCGAGTCACCTCAATCTCCTTGCTGGCCTGTGTGTTCCCCAGAGGCCTGCGGGCCAGATGCCACCTGTGTGAACCGGCCCGACGGCCGAGGCTACACCTGCCGCTGCCACCTGGGCCGCTCAGGGATGAGGTGTGAGGAAGGTGAGGGGCTGTGCCTGAAACACCCAGGGATCCCAGTAAGGGAAGGTGAGGGGAGCCGGGGAGGGGGACGCTGGGGCCATGATGGGCCCTATAGGTGATAAAATTATTCCAGAGCCAAAGGGCCTCAAAGTCACCTGGCCGAGTTTCTGCTCAGCCTGAACCCCTTACAGAGGACCCCCAGAGGGGACCCCATCTTCCTGGAGACCGTCCCGGCCTAGTCTTCAGTGTCAGGGCCCGGGGAGCTCCTGCTCTGCTCCAGCTGAGGCCCAGCTAGTCCCGAGCCTCTAGGAGGGAGAGTGGGGTGGGCAGGGGTCCCGGAGAAGACTGGGCAGTTGGACCTCCCCGGGGCTTCAGGGTCCCCACTGCGCCTGGCTGAGCTGTGGCTGCTGCAGGTGTGACAGTGACCACGCCCTCCATGTCGGGCGCCGGCTCCTACCTGGTGCTGCCCGCCCTCACCAACACACACCATGAACTTCGCCTGGATGTTGAGTTCAAGCCGCTGGCACCCGACGGAATCCTGCTGTTCAGCGGGGGGAAGCGCGCGCCCGTGGAGGACTTCGTGTCGCTGGCGATGGTCGGCGGCCACCTGGAATTCCGCTACGA
Source organism: Solenodon paradoxus (assembly GCA_004363575.1). Lineage (NCBI taxonomy): Eukaryota > Metazoa > Chordata > Mammalia > Eulipotyphla > Solenodontidae > Solenodon > Solenodon paradoxus. The sequence goes on along the minus strand of RJWH01001213.1, from coordinate 143,924 downwards.
GCTGGGGTCAGGTGAGCCCTGGGCAGCGAGTGCGGTGGCCTCTGGGTGCCAGGCCCCATGCCCCCTTGACTGTCCATGTCCCGAGGACTGTGAGGAGTAAGTGCAGGGGTCAGACCAGCTGAAGCCCCTGTTCCTTCTCACCAGCGCGTGACTTTAGACAGCTCCTAGACCCGCAACGCCGGGAGGCTGCGGAAAGCTCCCCCTCGGCTCGGGTCCCTGGCGGGGTGGGGCGGGATTAGGCTCCCTGGAATGCCCAACGCTGCCTGGCGTCCTCCCCAGGGCTGGCCGTCCTGCGGAGCGCCGAGCCGCTGGCCCTGGGCCGCTGGCACCGCGTGTCCGCCGAGCGTCTCAACAAGGACGGCAGCCTGCGTGTGCATGGCAGCCGCCCCGTGCTGCGCTCCTCGCCAGGCAAGAGCCAGGGCCTCAACCTGCACACCCTCCTCTACCTTGGGGGTGTGGAGCCTGCCGTGCAGCTGCCCCCGGCCACCAACGTCAGCAGTCACTTCCGCGGCTGCGTGGGCGAGGTGAGGAGCGGCTTCCCGAGGGCAGGTGGCGAGTCAGACGGGGCTCCTCCGCCTGCAGCCCGCCCAGGCCCCAGGGACCGGCCACTTCAGGCCTGAGCCTCAGTTTCCCGCTCTGTAAAACAGGGGTAACTTCACTTCCTTTAAAGGGTTGTACTGAGGATTGACCATTGATGGGCCATCCTGCACCCCGCAGGCCCTCAGCTAGCCTCTCCTCCCCGCCCCAGAATCCCACGTTGCCTCTCGGCTTCCAGCTTGGGTTCCCAGCCACCCTCTGCTGCTTCTCTCCTGCACACCCATGCCGTGCCTCTTGCACCCCTGAAGTCCCTCCGCATCCCCGCACCCACAGGTGTCAGTGAATGGAAAGCGGCTGGACCTCACCTACAGCTTCGTGGGGAGCCAGGGCGTCGGGCAGTGCTATGACAGCTCCCCATGTGAGCGCCAGCCATGCCGGCACGGCGCCACGTGCATGCCCACTGGCGAGTATGAGTTCCAGTGCCTATGTCAAGACGGCTTCAAAGGTGGGTGAGCCAACCCGGGGCGGGGGCAGGGGCGGGGGCCCGGGGCGCAGGGCGATCCGCAGCATCACCAGCCTACCCACTCTCCTCCGGCCTGGCCCACAGGAGACCTATGTGAGCATGAGGAGAACCCCTGCCAGCTCCGTGAGCCTTGCCTGCACGGGGGTACCTGCCAGGGCACCCACTGCCTCTGTCCCCCCGGCTTCTCTGGCCCACGCTGCCAACAAGGTAACCACCCCTCGTTTTTCTCCGCCTCCCTCTTGGAGTCCTGGAGCTGGATGCAGCACCCACAGGGGTCTGTACCCACTGACCAGGCCCTGCCTTCCCCGCAGGCTCTGGACCTGGTGCAGCGGAGTCCGAATGGCCTCTCGAAGGCAGTGGGGGCAATGGTATGTGCTAGCCGTGACCAGAGAAGCGAGTGGCTGTCTCCCCCGGCTTCAGGTCATTCAGCCCCAATTCCATTTACTGCACCCCTCAGTCCTGACCCCTAAACAGAGCAGGCCCGTGTGAGAGGCTCGTGGGCACAGGTAGGCAGAGTAAAGAAGAGCACAGCTGCACGGCTGGTTCCTGCCCCGTGCATGCCGGCTAGGTGACCCTGGCAACAGCTGTGACTCCCTCTGACCTCCCCTTTCCTCCTTGCATTCGTGTATTCTGTCAACAGACATCTACTATGGCCCCATCCTGGCCCAGGGAGTAAATGTCTCGATGACCCTCATTCTCAATCTGTCATTGAAAAAAAGAATGTTTACTGAACATTTATAAATGTGGTACTAACTGCTTTATAGACACATAATCTTCTGATTTATCACTAAGATATTAGGAGAGGCAGTGGTAGAGCGGCCAAGAGCATGGACTCTGAAGCCAACCTGCCTGGGTTCCACTCCCAGCTTTGCCATTCACCCTCTCCGTCCCTTACTCTCATATATACAGTAGAGAGAAGTGATAGCCTTCTCTGCATCTCTGGGTAAAACTTCATGGGAGAGTGAAAAGCTAATTTAAAGGAAGGTACAGGCAGAAATGAAGGTAAGTAGGCACACAGGAAGAGAGAGGAGGAAGCAGCACTGTATTTTATTTTGACTGAGTTGTTCACATTGGTTGTCCCCACCCACCACCACCATCCGCACCGACCTGGGATGCAAAGCTGGGTCTTGGGGTTGACATGAACCGTTCTCCCTCCAAGGCAGTGGATTAACTGCTACTCCACCAGGGCATGCCAAGAATAAAATTATTTAACGTATTTAAAATGATGAGACAACATTTGACCCAGAGTAGATACAAAACGTTAGCTATTATTATCATTAGATAATATTATGTAGTCATAGGATGTAGTAAGGACTCAGCTAAAGGAAATGATGTTCATACCTGGCTGTTAAGCTCCCTGTACAGTAGCTGGCACGTAACAGGTGCTGAAGGAACGTTAATTATTATCATCATTTGGTGGAGGTGGCGACGTGTCCGCTGCCCTTGTAACTGCCAGGCCCACAGTGATCAGCCTGGCCTGTGTGATTAACATGAGCAGACGGGGCTGGAACTGAAAGCAGATCCCTCAACCCCTGGGCCTGCTTTCTCATCTGTATGATGGAGGGAACACAGTGGTTCCAGAAATTTTATGCATCACAGGCCTAAGTGACCAACTGTCCCGGTTTGCCCAAGACTGAGGGTTTCTCAGGTTTACAGTCCGAGAAAGAGGAGGGAAGACAATGAAAATGAACTAAATAAATGAAATTATTCTTCCTCCTCCTGCTTCCCTCCTCGTGCTGCCTGCCTTCATTCCTGCCAGCCTTCCTTCCTTTTTAAAAGTAAAAAAGACTGGTGTGCCTTGGTCGAGTAGCGGTTAGGTCAATCTCCCCCAAAGAAGCCGGCCACATCCCCCCGGGTTCTAGTCCCAGGCCCTGGGGGAGGTAACCAGTGTGACAAATAAATAAAAATCCTTCCTCCTCGCTCTTCCTACCTACCTGCCTACTCACCTTCATTCCTACCTGCCCCTTTCCTTAAAAAAAAAAAAAAAAAAAGACTGAACATTTCTGAGGATGTGGGACTTTCAAAGCTAAAACCAGGACAGAAATCCTCAGCTAGAGGGATAGAGGGTCACCCAGCCTGGACCTTCTTGAGTATATAAAACAAAGGTCAGATGATTTGAAAGGAAGACAGTTATACTGAAATAAAGTTATCCAGATATTTAAGGTTTTCTCCTTTTTTTCTTTATTAACAAATTACATAGTAAAACCTGTAAGTGGCCCTAAGCTCCCACAATTTCATGAGTGTAAATGAGGTTTTGAAATATTTACACCGACTATAATGCAATAAGGAGATACTTACTTAGAAACAAAGTCACAGGTCCTCCTTGGGTTTGTGGCCTGCATGCATCGTTAAAGGAAGTGCTATGTTTCAGTGAGAAGTCAGTGGAAATAGAGATGTAATGCTTCCCCGTGCAAGTTCATGGGGCCATTAGGTATCTAGGAACTGTAAGTTCAGAGCCCCCACAGGACTACACTGGGGTGGAGATAACTGTCAGGGGGACCCATGTGAGTTGCACTCTGGACACAGGAGAACCAGTGTCTTGCTCCCCCATTCCCACCCCATATCCCACAGACGCCCCTGGGCAGTATGGCGCCTATTTCGACGATGGCGGCTTTCTAGCCCTTCCCGGCAGCATCCTCTCTAGGAGGTGAGATGGGCACTGGAGAGCCTGCGGGCCCCGGGGGTGGGGTACAGGCCGGGGGCTAGGGTCGGGTCCCCGGCCCCTCACCCGCTCCTCCCACAGCCTGCCCGACGTGCCGGAGACCATCGAACTGGAGGTTCGCACCAGCACAGCCAGTGGCCTGCTGCTCTGGCAGGGCGTGGTGAGTGCGTCTGACCCGAGGCCCGGGGCTTCCACCTTCTGACGGCCAGGACAGTGCGGGGCGGGCAAGTGGAGGCCACAGCAATGGGGCCTTGGCTCTCCCGGCTGGGGACCCCAGAGACACTGCTTTTCTGGCAGGAGGCAGGTGAGGTCAGCAGAGGCCAGGACTTCATCAGCCTCGGACTTCAGGATGGGCACCTTGTCTTCAGGTGAGTCCTGGCATCGGATCCTTTCTTGTCCCTTCCCTGACCCCCTCCAGCTCCCCGCCTAGTAGCTTCCCCTCTGGTCGGCCCATGCTCCCTCCCATGAGAAGCTGCATCTCGCAGCGCCCCAGCCACGCAGCCGCCACCATCCCGCCGCCCCTCCAGACCTGCCCCGCTCACATGTGGGTCTGTGTGACCACAGCTACCAGCTGGGCAGCGGGGAGGCCCGCCTTGTCTCTGAGGACCCCATCAACGACGGCGAGTGGCATCGGGTGACAGCGCTGCGGTGAGGGAGCCTGCCCCTGGGAAGTAGGGCGAGGAGCCCAGAGTTCTGCAGTGGGACAGGATGCCCCCACATACAGGGAGGCAGGCACTGAATTCTGGGGACACAGAACTGGAAGCCAGGGCCATGGGGGAGCCTGCCAGCCAGAGCAGAAACTTCCACAGCAGCACAGACTCTACAGGGGCAGGCAAGCCGGCACCTGAGGGGATGGAAGAAACCTTGCAGGACTGTGAAGCTGCAGGGCCAGAGCGCCTTCCATGGGGGAAGAACCAGGGAGCAGGGTCCGAATTCTGTCTGGCATCTGTGTGGCAAAGGGAGGGGACTCTATTGGGTCGGGGAAGATGGGGAGTTGGTGATGAGAGACTTGACCCCCTGCAGGAAAGGCCGGAGGGGCTCCCTCCAGGTGGACAGCGAGGAGCTGGTCAGCAGCCAGTCCCCGGGCCCTAACGTGGCCGTCAACACCAAAGGCCCCATCTATATCGGTAAGTCCTGGGCTCCCGCCTCAGGGAAGGGGTGGAGTGGGGCCCCCACAGCGCTAGAACCCACGGCCTTGCCGTTGCCAAGGGCGTCTGGAGTGACAGGCTCTGGCCTCCCTGTCCGCAGGCGGAGCCCCCAGCGTGGCCACACTCACCGGGGGCCGGTTCTCGTCGGGCATCACGGGCTGCGTGAAGAACCTGGTGCTGCACTGCGCCCGGCCCGGCGCCCCGCCGCCCCAGCCACTGGACCTGCAGCACCGCTCCCAGGCGGGGGCCCACACGCGCCCCTGCCCCTCGTAGGCACCCCTGGCCCACACGGACTCTGGGCAGTGCCCTAGCCCCACAACGTCGAGAATATTATTATTAATATTATTTTATGAATATTTCGTAAGGAACTGAGGCGATGCCACGCTTTGCTGCTACTGCCCTGGGCCGGACTGGAGGGTGGGCATGCCACCCCCACACACACCTGGGCGAAGCCACAGGCTGGTGGGCAGGGCAGCTGGATGGGAGGGGGTGCCTCAGAGGGCCGCCAGGACTTGGGGTCAGGCACAGTGGCCTAGGTGGCTCAGACACCCCGCATGGAGCACCTCAAGGTCAAGCCGGGCTCCCCATTTCCACGGCCCTCGTTCCTGTGAGAGCCGCCTCTGCCTCCAGCCTGGTGCCTCTCCAGCTCCCTGGAGCAGGGCACAACAGCAGCCTTCGCACCCTCCTCCGGGTGGGGGAAGCTCTTCAGTGCCAACTGTGGAGCAAAAAGGGCCGCTCACCCTGAGCAGGCAGCCCCCACCCCGCCAACCCATGTCCCACCCCTCCACCTCGCCGGCCAGGCCACTGCCCTCTTGGCCTGCACCTCTCCCTGCCCTTACCCACCCGTGCCCCCGGGGGCTGCAAGGAGAATACCCCAGCCTGTACCAGGAGCTGCTATAGGGAGAGCCCAGCACGGAGAGGGTCTCCAGGCCACACCCCCACGGATCTGGAAGTGAAGGCCCAGGGGACATGGGGGACGGGGGTGTCAAGTGGGGGAAGCCGGGGACTCATGACTAGGAGGTCCAGGAGGGGAACAGGACAGCTCTGCCCCACCTGTGGGAGCCTCGGGGCCCATCTGGGTCAAGCGCCCTTCCCACCAGCAGCTCCAGACCGTGGGGTCGGGACAGCTGGCCTCTGTGTGCTAGGAGGGACCCTCCTGTGGTTTTTGTCTTGTCTTTCTTAATAAACGGTGCTATCCCCGCCAGCGCCGTCTCCCATGTCTTTGACTTGGGCTTGATGGAAACCTGACGGGGCAGGGTGAGGGGAAGTGGGGCTGGCTCTGGGGGTGAAGCACGCAGCCTCGGGGGCAGAGCAGTCCTCCCTTCTAGGAGTGCGGGCCAGCACGCCTGCTGCCCAGCTGACTCCTCTAGGGCCTTCGCAACAGTCCTCTGAGGCAGGATCGGCCCATTTTCCAGGGGAGCAGACTGAGTCCCAGGGTTTAAGTGATCAGCCCAAGGTCAGACAGCCCTTGGGGATTGGGGGCAGAACTCAGGGTCTCTCTGACCTCAGGGCTCGCTGTCCTTCCTCTGAGGCCCTCAGCCTCTCTAGGGGTGGTCTCCCTGACCCTGGAAGGCTGGTCCGCTCGGCTGTAGCCCACCAGGGCCCACCCGGCCAGGACACAGGTAACAGCCTGCAGCCGAGGCAGAGGCTTGGGGTGCCATCCCACCAGGCCAGCCGGCTGGAGGAGCAGCAGCACCAGAGCAGGCAGACGAGGAGGCCAAAAGAGGCGAGGAATAGCGAGGAGTCCACCACCGACCCGCAATGCCGGGAACCTGCGGGAGGAAAGGGAGTGTCCACTCAGGCCTCAGCCTGGGCCTGCTGCCCCACCCCGTCACCTGGAGAGGGACAAGTGTAATCTTGGCAGGAGGGGTGGGAGCAGCAGGCAGCAAACCAAGGCCACCTACCTTCTGGAACAGTGTCCTGTTGTGTGGGGTCCCTGCCTGCTGGGGAACTCGTTTCCACTGCCAAATGGAGGGGAGCTGGGGAGCGAGCCGGGGTTGTGGCGGTGTCCTCTGTGCCCCCTGCCTGGCTGGGTACTGGAGAGGGGCCTGCAGTGGGAAAGAAGAGCTAACACCAGAGAACTGCCCTCCCTGGCATGATGGCATCTCACTTAATCCTCCCCAAAGCTCTCTGCAGTTGTTCCTAATAGTATTTCCCTTGACAGATAAGGAAGGGGAGGCCCAGAGAGGTGAAGCTACTTGCCCAGGTCACACAGCTGGCGTGATGGGAGGATTTGCACTCCTGCAGTCTAGCTCCAGGGCTGGGTTACACACGAGCTCCCGCTCAAGAAGGAAGGTGTGTGTGTACATTTCTATGCACCAAGCACCATGCTCAGTATGGGGGCCTTGGCACTGTTTCACATAAACCCTGACAGCTGTGAAAGCTTGGGTTTATCATGCCCATTTTACAGATAAGGCAAGTGAGGCCTAGAGCAGTTCTTACACTCATTTGACTAATATTCCTCACTCATCTACCCCAGGTATTGTTCTAGGGACTGGGGGATATGAAAGTGATCAAAACAGATAAAATGTCATCATGGAGCCATCATGTTAATGTGGAGAGACACAAAACACTATTTCAAGTGGAAATTGATGCTATGGAGAAAAATGAAGCAGATAGTAAGGAGGGCACATGAGCTAGAGACAGGATTGTTGGGGTGGGGGGTTTTATGGTAAAATAGACAAAACATAACATTTTCCATTTTAACCTTTATTTTTTTTTTAAAGGAAAGGTGCAGACAGGAATGAAGGTGAGCAGGCAGGCAGGTAGAAGAAAGAGGAGGAAGAAGTATCTTATTTATTTAATTTAGTTTTTCATTTGGTTGCTCTCCTTTCTGTTTCTATAGCCACACTAGGGTCCTCATACACGTGGAAACATCTAGTCTCGCCCTGGTGGCTCAGGTGTTAAGTTGGTGCCTGGGGAATAGGCCACAGCCTAAGGAACCATGTTTCAAGGCCTGGGCTCGAGGTGGGGCAGGGACCACTAAAATGAACAACTAAGTGAACAAAATATTTCTTCCTCCTCTTCTCCTCCTTCCTGCTCACTGCCTGCCTGCCTTTATTCCAGCCTGTCTTCCTCTTGAAAGAAAAAAAAAGGAATCATACGGAAGTTATCCTTTTGTTTAGATTCTGACAACAGAATGGCAGTGACCAGAGGGGAAGCGGGTGGGAGTGGATAGAAAAGGAGGCAGGAGTCTTTTGGATGGTGATGGATAGAAACTAGATATTTGATGGTAGGTGTGGTGTTGTGTACACATATGTCAAAGTGTGAAGTTGTACACTTGAAATTTACAGTGTTGTCAGCTGATGTAAGCTCAGTTTAAAAATAATTTAAGATTATGTCCTTTTGTGACTGGCTTATTTCACTTAGCACAATGGCCTTAAGGTTCATCCACATTATAGATGTATCAGAATTTCTTTTTAGTGCTGAATAATACTCCACTATGTGGATGTAGCACATTTTGTTTATCCATCAATAGACATGGGGCTACTATTGTATTTTTAAAAGAAAGGTCCAGAGCACTACCTGAGGCTGAATGTAGGGCAACAGCGATCAACATCCTCATGGAAATCAAGAAAACAACAGAGGAAGAGAAAGAGACCAACAGAAAAAGAGAGAAGAAATGAAGCAAGATAGCAAAGAAGTAAAGAACGTAATAGCTGAATTGAAAAGAATTGAAGAACTCAATAGAGGGACTCAAGAGTAGGGTGGATGAATCCTCCAATGGAATCAGCCAGATGATAGGGCCGAGAAATGCACTCAAGCAGACCAGCAAAGAGAAAAGGATGAAAAGAAAGGAAGAAAGCATTCACGACCTATGGGATAATATCAAAAGAAACAATATTCACATTCTAGGGGTCCCAGAAGAAGAGAGAGAAAAGGGGGCAGAAACTGTATTTGAAGAAATAATAGCTGAGAACTTCCCTAAGCTTAAGAAGGAAGCAAACCTCCAGACCCAGAAAGCTCAGAGTCCCTAATAAAATAAACACAGACAAACCTAGATACATCATCAAAATGTCAAAAATATGAGCAAAGAATTTTAAAAGCAGCTAGAGAAAATTGTGTCAAATACAAAGGAGTCCCATACGATTGTTAGCGGATTTCTGAACTGAAATGCTACAGGCCAGAAAGGAATGGCATGATATATTCAAAGTGCTGAAAGAAAAGGAATTTCAACCTGGGATACTGTACCCTGTGGGATTACCATTCAGAACTAAAGGAATGATAAAAAATCTTTTCTGATAAGCAAAAATTAAAGGAATTCATCACCATAAAACCAGCTCTACAAAAAATACTAAAGGATACTCTCTAAAAATGTAATGAAATCCCACTTGAAAACAGTAAGACAGCAAATATAAAAAGTGGGGTGGAGGAGAGGAGAATAAAATGTGGATGGCTAGAATGAATATAAGACTAATCTGCTTTCAACTAAAAATAGGAAATAAACATAGAATTCTTAATGCTAACTTCAGGGTAACCTCAAAATACATCTCCAGGGAAAAAGCAAGGAAGAAAACAAAAAGGGAGAGCAATGAAAATATAACTACACCCAACCCACCTAAGAAGAGACAGAATAATAATGAACATGAGAGCTCTTGTGAGGTGTGACGTAGTCATAGACTGAGATGCAGTTTCAATATCCTAAAATGAATATAGCATTGTAAGCAAAAGAAATCATGAAATTATTATTTTAAAAATAAATAAATAAAAGGAAAGAAACTTAAAAAGAAGGATCTGTGGTAGTGGTTACACAAGTCTTATAGTGATATAAAATTTTTTGCAACCATATAACAGTCAGACACACAATGCCCCAAAAATAAGCGCATGTAAAAACTAGTACAGTCTGATAATGTCTGTAATTTAGTATTATACAATATTAATCTCCTGAGTGTAATGAACATTATGGAGTATATATCGGTTGCTTAAACTTTTTAATTTAAAAGCATGAAAATTGTAAAAAAATAAAAAAGATTGTGATAGCATTATTAAACTATAACTGGAAGGTGCAGTGGGAATGAAGGCAAATGGGTGGGTGGGTGGGTGGGTGGGAGGAGAGGAGGAAGAAGCATTTTGTTTAGTTGTTCATCTTGGTTGTTGTCCCTACCCCCAAAGGCCCTGGGATGCGAGCTCAGGTCCTTGGGATGTATATGGATTGCACTCAGCTGAAGGCAGCAGATCTAGCCACTACTCCCTCAGGACATGCTGAGAGATTATTTTTATAAACTACAATTCTAAAAAGATGCATTTCTGGAATGCCCTGCCACCTGGTGGAGTAGCCATTAGACAGCCACCTCTGGGCAAGCACAGTCCACAGACCTCCCAGGGACCCAGGTTCATGTCCCAGGCCAGGGAGAAGAATCAAGATGAACAACTAACTAAATGTTTCTTCCTCCTCTTTATTCCTGCTTGTTTGTCTATGTACCTTCATTCCTGCCTGTATCTTTCCTTAGTTTTTTTTTAATTAAGAATAAATGAATAAATGAAATAAAGAAGAAGAAAAGTTGCAGGCAGGAATGAAGGCAAGTAGGCTGGGAGGCAGACAGGAGGAGAGAGGAGGCAGAAGTACTTCATTAATTTTATTTAGTTGTTCATCTTGGTTGTTTGCCCAGACCCCAGGTCTTGAACCAGGGACCTTGTGATGTATGTGGATGATGCCTGGTGAACAAAACTGCTCGGCCACCAGGGCATGCTAGGGCTGCTATTTCTAAATGCAGGGTCGGAAAAGAGCTCACTGAGTGAGGGTTAAGCAGAGACCAGTAGGAGACAAAGGAGTGAGCACGACCATTTTGGAAAGAAGTCTCCAAGCAGAGGAAAGAGCCAGTACAGAGGGCAGAGCAGATCATTCCTTTTTTGCAAGCAGAACGAGCAAAAGGAACTGGGGGGTGGGGGGAGGAGTTTAGGGGAAAATGTGAGGTGATGGACTAGCAGGAGGTGATAGGTCAATGGCTCTGGGAGGCTGCATTTGCTGAGGGAGATGAGGCATGTGTTGGGTTCTGAGCTCATCTGGCATCAAATATGCACACAGTGTTTTAAAAGGCTCCTCTGAATGGGGCGGGCGGGGGCAAGTGGCCGCGGAGCCCACTGGACAATAGTGAAGAACATTTGTTGGTTTGGTGGCAGGCAGGGTGTATTGAAATATATCTAAGGAATGGGGAACCTATACACAGGATGTTATTTTAATTGTAGAATAATTACTACAATAAAAAAAAAAAAAGAGTCTCCTCTGTTAGAAGAGATGAAACCCTGCCATTTGAATCAACATGGATGGAACTAGAGGGGATGATGCTAAGTGAAATAAGTCAAAAGAAGAAAGATAGAGACCAGATGACCTCACCCATAGGGGGAATGTGAATAGACTAAACAAAGGAACAGATGAAACAAAACCAATGCTGAAACATTTGCAACAGAAACAGAGGAGACCAACAGGGAATGGGGTGGGGGGCGGGGCAGGTGGTGGCAGAGCCCACTGCACAGGAGGGAAGAACACTTGGTGATTTGGTGGCGGGCAGGGTGTGTTGACACAAATCTGAGAAATGGGGAAACTGCATATATGAAGAATCTATACATATGAGTTTATTTTCATGTGTAAAATCAAAATTACTGCAATGAAAAATAAAGGGCTCCTCTGTCAAGGGAGCTTAATAACTTACTCCTTAAGTGTGGGCTACTCAGAGTGATTTCCTTTCAAAGAGGATGATGGAAAGAGGAGACAGAAAAGGTGACAGTGAGAATCTAACAACCGTGACCTCGGTCCAGCATCCGCAGTCATGAATCGTGGTGGGGCGACCCTGTTATCCGTGATGAAATGGTGTGTTAGCTCTGTGGTCCTCTCACGACCCCCAACTCCAGCCTTATCATGAGGAAATCATCAGACACATTCTGGAGCTGTTTACGGCTTGGTCATGGGCTCAGAGGTAAAAAGGAATAGAGGTAGCTCCAGTTCGGGTGAGAGCAGAGGTGTGAGGAGGGCTGTGATCAGGAGTTCATTTGGGGTGAGTTAAGTCTCAGGTGCTGGAGTGGAGAGATTGAGGAGGGAGGTGGTTATGCAACTAGGCGGTATCATGTAAAGTTGAGCAGGAGGGAAAGGGCCTGGAGGGGCTGGAGGGGAGGAGATGCAGGAACTGGGCCGCATGGCAAGCACAGTGTCTGTCAGGGAGATAAGGAGGAACGTGCAAAGCAGATCAAGGAGTGGCTTGGATGGGAAGAATGTGGGTCCTGGGAAGCTGGATCTTCCTCCTCAGCCAAGCGCTTTCTTGCAGAAAGCAACCTGTTCAAGCAGACATGGCAGCCCTGCCTCTAGCTCACTCCTGATTGGGGGGTATCCCTGGATGACCTGTCCTGGCCTCCCCTATCCATAACAGAGCTCATTTGTGATTATGTAGACTCTCTGATTCTATGACCTTGGTTTTCTTTTCTTTTCTCCTTAAAAGAAAGGTACAAGCAGGGTGCACCCTGGTGGAGCAGTAGTTAGGTCAATCACCTCCAAAGGAGCAAGGCCACATCTCACTGGTTTTGAGTCTGGGGTCTGGCGGGAAACAACCAGTGTGAACAACGAAATGAAAAAAAAAATAAAGATGCTTCTTCCTCCTCTCTCTTCCTGCCTGTCTGCCTACTACTACTTTCATTTTCATTCCTTCCTGCACCTTTCCTTAAAAAAAAAAAAAAAAAGGTACAAGAAGGAAGAGAGGAGAGGATGAAGCATTCCTTTATTCTTTTTTTCATTTAGTTGTTCATCTCGGTTGTTCTGCCTGCCCCCACTCCCCTGCGCCTGCCCCCACTCCCCTGCGCCTGCCCCCACTCCCCTGTGCCTGCCCCAGGTCTTAACCTGGGTCCTTGAGATGCCAGTAGAGTATGTCCAGTGGACTTAATGGCGGGGCCGCCAGGGCACCCCAGGATCAACAGTTTTCAAAGTAACTCAAGGGTCAACTCAGGTCCCTCCATGTGGACAGCGGGGGGCCAAGGCCCCCCATGTTCAGCTAAATGGAATATCCCTACTTTTGCTGTCTTTGACCTTTGTGTAAATTTCCATTTAGGAAAATTCCACCCCTAAAATATCATTCGGAAGCAGCTGGATTAGCTATCTCTAGTGTGGCTCTAACTCTGATCTGCTCTGACACGCAAGTAGTCTGGTCTAGACCAGTTTCCCACTCCTGTGCTTCCCCTTCTCCTCCCTGCCACCCCGCCTGCAGCCTCTCGGGCGAGGCCCCAGGGAACCGGAGGGAGAGCGGGTCCCCTTCTAGCTCCTCATCGGGGCCCACCGTGCCTGTCACTGACCTCTGCAGTTCGCCGGTGGCCAGGAAGCCTGGTCACTGCCGTCACCACAGTTGTCCATGTCCCAGCGATCGCACACCAGGCTTGGGGGGATGCACCTGCCGTTCCGACAGCGGAAGTAGGCACCACAGGGTCCTGGGCCGAGAGCAAAGCAGCAGGTGAAGACCTCGGGTCATCCCACGACACATCAGAGTATCGTCCTCAAGTGAGGGAAGGGAGGTGGGAACAGGGCTGTGTCCCTCTGCATGCAGAGGAGTCGGATGCTTGTTTCATGGGGGAGAGGTGTATGGTCGTGAGGAGGAAGAGGAGGGGTGGATAACATGTATTTAGTTCTAGTGCGCCCTGGTGGAGTAGCAGTCAGGGCAGGTACCTCCAAAGGAGTGCAGGCCACATACCCCTGGGTTCAAGTGCTGTGTCCGGGGAGAAACAACCAGTGTGAACAACTAGATGAAAATCAAATAAAATGCTTCTTCCTCCTCTTTCTTTTTGTCTGCCTGCTTACTCGCCTTCATTCCTGCCTGCACCTTTCCTTAAAACAAGAAAAAAAAAAAGTGGCACATCCTGGTGGAGTAGGGGTTGGGTGCAGTCCACTTACATCCCAAGGTCCCTGGGATCTGGGGACAAATGGGAAAATCAAGATGAACAACTAAATAAAATAGAGTGCTTTCTCTTTCTCCTCTCTCTTCCTTCCTAGCTGCCTCTGCTTGCCTTCATTCCTTCCAACACTTTTCCTTAAAAAAAAAAAAAAAAAAAAAAAAAAAGAATTGCGTTCCTATTCCAGGCAAGGTTGTAACATTTCATTCACATTCCAGTTCATCAAATTTCCACAATGTTACCCTCGGGGGTGAAAATTGTTATTGCCCCCATGTTAGAGATGAAAAGACGGAGACACGGGGAGTTTAGTTTGCTTGACCAAGACTCATAGCTTGGATCTAAGTAACAGAGGTGGAATTCATTGCCAGGTAGGCTGATTCTAGAGCCCGTGATCATAACACTCCGGCGCACACTGGGAGGAGTGTGCCGGCATGTGTGTGCATGCAGCCTATGGCGTCCCCGTGACCGTGACCCTGCACATGGCAGCGAATCATGGCTTTGCACTCACCAGCAGCTCTGTCGACCATTCTCCTGGCCTTGTGGCTGCTGGCTTGCTCCCTTCGGGTCTCCATTTAAGAGTTATTGGTAGAGGTCCCCACCTCCGTACCGCCCCTCCTCCAGCACTCCCCACTCCTAATCCGGATGTGGGTTTCTCTGCAGCGCTACCACCTCTGCAAATATGGATTGACTTGTTATTTGTAACTGCTCTCTCTCAGAGTAGTTGCATATGAGCGTGCAAGGTGGAACTGTGTGTGATATCCATTGTGTGTGAGGTATATAGGCTGTGCATTGCTGTATCCCCGGAGCCTAGAGCAGCACTTAGCACGGGGCAGGTGCTCAGCTCCTATTTGTTCATGAAGGAATGTGCACACAGGTTAAGGAATTGGATGCCTTGGTGCATAGGGTGGGGCAGACAGGTTGGCTTACCCAGCACACTAGCTTGTGGAGAAAAGCTGGTTCAGAAGGGCCTGGCCAACCCCAGGCTGAGCATTCCACGTCTTGCCCCAACTAATCAGATTTGGAACTCTTGCTAGAACCATGAGAAGAAATGCTCGTTCTCTCTGTTTCATTGAGGTTAAGGGGTCTAAGGGTGACTGTTGACACGGAACTGCAGGGTCACCTTACTGCCGAGTAGAAAGAAGAGCTGCCTGAGATGAAAGCCAAACAGGCCCACAGTGCAGAGAGAGAAGAGAGTGGAGTCCAAAGCCATTGCTGGAACTCCTGGATCCAGCGATACCTGAATCCACCTCTTACTATCCCAGTTCCAGAAGCACCCCACCCCCTCCCCAGTTCTCCTTTCAAGATGGGTTCCTTTCATTTGCAAGTGCAAGTGAATACTGTATCATATAGAAGGTGTGTAGGTGCAAGAGTGAATATTTATGAGAAAGGAGACATCGTCAAGTGTCACTATAATCCTATGTACATGAGCCAGGCCAGTGTGCTTGCAGGTATGAGCGACTGAGCCTATGCCTGTGGTCCAGGGATGTGCAACGAGCCTTTCCTCATCCAGATGACTAAATGGATCCAACGAAGCCAGAGTTATGATAGGACTTCACCACCACCACCTTTTGGGAGCCCAATCCTGCTGAACCCAAAGCAGCCACAACACTCTTGGCCTCTTGGGCTGACTGCTGGACCTCGCAAGAGGGCAAGGCCACAATGAGGCAAAGAGGAATAGAGGGGCATCAATTTCCAACCAGTTAGTGAGAGTTGTTTGCAAACCAACATACAAGGAGCCTTGGCATGCTAGATCCATACAACCCAGGGAGAGGGACCCCGGGCATCGGTCATGGCCCCAAGGATTTAGAGTAAAAATTTCACATCAAAGCCAGAGACTCTAAAGGGGAGGAGAGTCTAAAACCCCAAATCTAGACCATGCACAATTCCAGAGAAGGAGAAAGGTGGGACTTAACTAAGAAGACATGTGAGACAGCATGGGGGCGCTCTGACCTGCTCAGTGATAGAGGGCTGTCCAGGGCCTGACATGTCAAGGTCTCATCCTTGGTGAACCTGTAGGGCTCTGAGGACCCCGTGTCCTTGTTTGGAAGGGCTCACAATCCCATGTTTAATTCTCCTTATAGATATTTTGCCAGAGATGACAATAAAAACCTTCTCCTTGGTTTTGGAATCTTCTGAGTTTGGGCAGTTCATCTGTTCACTGTCACTGGACACAGTCTCTGCTGTGATATGGGAGAGTTGTGTGTCTTGTCCTAGGGGAACCTGCAGGGGTCAAAGTCTTGAACTCAATGGGAAAGGAGTATTCCAGTAGTTTAAGGCCCAATTACTTCATTTGTGATCAGGGAGGGCTTGGGCAGGCACTTAACCTCTCAGAGCCTGTTTCCCACCTATAATCTTGAAGCTAAGAATATGGGCACAACAGAGATGCCGAGAGGAACAGATGGGGTCTGGTATGCCAAGGGCCTAAAGTCACTGCTTAAGAAGCGATTATTATTACTATCAGTTCTATCCATTATTACTATCAGTTATGATCAGTTCTTTTCCTTGCTTGAGGGGGTTTCTGTCACTTACACTCCTGAGTCCTAACTGGGTCCCTCTGCAAACATCCCTAGGGCTGACCAGGGACAGAGGAGCCAGTGTGTGAACATATGAGTATGTGAATGGTTGCGTGTAAGTGTGCAGGGTGGTACTGTGTGTGATGTCCATTGTGTGGGGGGTATATGGGCGTGCATTGCAGTGTGTGAGGCATGTGAGTGTGTGAGGCATTAGTTGTGCACAGTGCTGTGTGAATGTTAGGCGTGACATGTATGAGTGTATAGGAATGAGTGTTGTGTGTGAATGTCTGGGTGTGTGCGAGTGAACTTAAGTGTGCCAGGACGGTCTGGCACACACATTCACAGAAGCCAGATGTATGGGTTGGTTCCTTGGGTCTGGACTGTCCCTTACTGTGACCCCAGCCTAGCCCTGCCACCAGTTACCAGTTCCTTCCCTTGTCTTAGGACCCCGGCGTCTATCTGCTAGTATTTCCCCCTGTCCCACTGCAGGCTCCAGAGCCCCGGACGTGGAGACCCCAGGCTTAGCCAGCAAACGCAACGCACCCAATCGGAAAGCGGTAACTTCGCCCACGCAGTCCACGCGGGGCCGCCGGCCTCTCGTGACCAGACGCAGGCCCAGGAAGGGTCCAGAGGAAGCCACCGGGACGGGGATAGTCAGGCCGCAGAGAGGAGCCCCGAGGGGCCGGGGCGCCCCCGGCGAGCCCTCGTAGAACTGCAGGTAGGAGCCTGGAGCGCAGCGGTCGGTGGGCGCCGGGGAGGAGGCGCCGGGCGCCAGGGCTGCTGGGGACGCCGGGGTCAGGCTGTAGACCAGGAAGAAGCGGAACTGGAAGCGGATCCTGTCGCCGGGGGCCGCCGCTCGCACCCACAGCCGGCAGTCGGTGTCCGGGGCCACGAAGTAGAACCTGCGCGACGCGGAGTGCGAGCGCAGCAGCAGGGCGACCCCTGTCGCTTCCGCCCGCAGACATCCACGAGGTCGGCTGCGGGGAAAACACAGAGCCTGGAACCACAGCGCATGGGGCAAGCCCGGCTCTGCCCTGGGCTCGCTGTGTGACGCCAGCAAAGTCACTCGCCCTCTCTGAGCCTTTTTTTTTCTTTTCACAAGCAAAGTGGGCGCCATAAAGCTTTCTCGGAGCGTTTGCTTGGATTAAAAAATTCAATTCAAATCCTCAACCTCTTGTTCAAAAAAACCTAAGATATGTTTCAGAATTCTGCAGACGTTAGAAGACATCACGATGACCCAGGACACACTGCCCCCCCGAACGGAGCCCACCGCAGCCCTCCCGGATCGGTTTCTACAGCAGCTGTGCGAACACTTACCCCACGCAGGTCAAAGCAAACCTAAACATCCCCCCGCACCCCCGCTCAGTTCAGGTCGGGTGTGGCTAGTAAATTAGTTAAGAACGAATGTTGGTTTTCAGAGCTTTAGACTTGTGCGGGCTCCGCGCTTCCGACTGCCTGGTTCTAGTGAGCTTTATAGAAACGCCAGATTGTGGGGCGGTGGGAGTGGGGGGCGGGTGTTGGTGGTACACGACTGGTTCCCGTTCTCTTTACCAAAAGAACCCTAATTTGGCGTACCCTAGTGGTGTAGCGGTTAGGTCAGCCGCCTCTGAAGGAGTGCAGTCCACATATAACCCAAGGACCTGGTCTGGAGTGAACAACTAATGTGAAAAACTAAATTAAAAAAAATAATAATAATAAGATAAAATGCTGCCTCTTCCTCTCTGCCTGCCTGCACCTTAAAAAAAAAAATTCCCTAATTTCCCTCCACTACAAAGGAGCGATGGTAATTGGTCTAAACCAAGCCGGGTAATTCTATTTACCAGGTTTAGGGTTTGGCATGGGACCTGGTTCCAGTCAATGACATTTAAGGAGAGGTTTGCTGGCGATTCCTGGGAAAGGTTTCCTCCCTGATTTTTATTTTTTTTAAGGAAGGCACAGGCAGGAATGAAGGCGAGCAGACAGACAGATAGGAAGAGAGAGCGGGAAGCATTTTTATTTTGTATTTAGCTGTTCATACAGGTCGTCCCCTACCGCAGCTTGCAAATCCGGTCCTTGGGACGTACATGGGCTACACCCAGCAGCCTTATCACTAAGCCACCAGGGTTCCCCAATGTTTTTAAGAGGGAGAACAATGTGATGGGGAACCCCTTTTTCTTCCTACTTTTGAAAGCTTTTGGCTGAGGAAGTGATGCCCAGAGCAGCAGCCGCCATCTTGTAAGGATGTCATGGGAATCAGGGAAAAGCCCTGACATGGCTGAGAGGCTACGTAAACCACCCCTCTGTGGCCACTCTTCCTACATAGTCGTGTCCTCATGGTTTAAGCCTTGTTTCGTTTGTTCTGTTACTTATAGCCCCAAACATCCTCATCTGGCATATGGTAGGGGCACCAATGGGGACATGAAGACCAGCTGGGATGTGGGTTTTCAGTAAGAAATTCCCCATCAGAACTCAGGTTGTGGGCACTGACCAGTTACAGAGCCTTTGCTGGGCACATGGGGTAGGAGTGAGCTTTTGAGAGTGAAGTGGCCATTTTCTATGTGTCAGGCGCTGAGTGTCTTCCAGAGTTCTCATCTTATATGCACAATATAATATCTTAAGGGGTAAGCAACTGTTATATCCATTTGCTGTTGAGATTTAGACTTAGGGAGTCGAAGCAGAGGTGTCAAGGGTAGAAATGTTTCCTGCATGCGTGAAGGCAAGATAGGCTGACACTAAAGCCAACAGTATTTTCTGTCGCCAGACATGAGAGCTGTCCCATCCCCCGCTCCCGCCTCTGCCCCCTTCCTCAGGTTAACTGGGAGTTCAGCTTTCCAAAGGGGCTTGGGTTGGATTCGGCAACACCAGCCTCTTGCAATTCAAGGGATCCCAGCCCATCAAGGTGAGGGTCACCTGGGGAAACTGTCTCTAAGGATGGTGGAGTCCAGTTCTCCTGCCTGCCCCAACTGATCCCCCTCATACTCACCTGTCTCCAGAGCAGACACGGTCAGGGCGGCAGCCCCCAGCAACAGCAGCCTTTGGAGCAGCTGCCGAAGACAGGCCTCCATCCAGGCGCTGCGATGCCCAGCAATGGGGCAGACTTCAGAATCTTTTGGTTGAAGTCTTTGGGGAGACCAGAGTGTGGGGCCTGGCCAAGCCAGCAGCGAAGCTGGCAGGATACAAGGAGCAAGAGAAGGCAAGTCCACCAGCTCTTCTGATCTCTTTGCACTGATCTTTGTGTTTCCCTTTCCAGATCCTCCTTTGGATGAGGGTTTGTCTAGGGTTGCCATGGAATTGTGGGGCCCGAGCGGGAGCCTGGGGAGAGAAGGCTGGGAGGGTATCTGCTCAGTCCCTGCCAGACAGGAAGCAGGAAACTCAGATCTGGCTCAACTGCAGAGCTCCTGAGGGGACCCACAGCCTCAGAAGCGGCTGCCTTCCTGGATAAGTATATACCTGAGGGCTGAGCTGAAGGGAAGCCCAGGACACTAAAGTGACCTCTCTGAGGGGCGACAGAGGCAGCAAGCAGTAAAAGGCATGGGACCAGCATCCGGCTCTGTTATGAACAAATTATTCCTGCCTCAGGACCTTGGCACTGGTCATTCTCTCCTGGATACTCTCCTCCCATAGCCTTCCAGGACTGGCTTCTTCAGAGCACTCGGGTCTCAGCTCACAGGTCCCTGCCACACTTCCTTTACCGACTCTCAGTCTGAAAGAGCACTTACCCTCCTTGTTATTCAATCACATCTCCCCACCTTTATCTCCTCAGTACTCAGTAGAATTATGCGTTTATGTTTCTTACTGTGTTTACTGTCCGGTGGTCCCCACTAGCATTGTGTTCCACAAGTGTCTTCTTGATCTAAACCCCTAGGTCAGAGCACAGTGCCTGGCCCTGAGCGGGCATCCAGGAAATAAGAATAAATGTGTGAGGTATGGCTCAGGCATTAAGCTGGCGACTGGGGCGTAGACTATGCAAAGTCCAGGGACCTGGGTTTACCACCTGGGCCCAGAGGAACAGCCCAAATTAATAAAAATAAAAGTGCTTCATCCGCATACAATCCTTCCTTCCTCCCTCTGTTCCCTCTCTCCTTCCTTTCTTCCTTCCTGTCACCAAGCAGTCTGACATACATTGGACACTTTACCATGTGACAGACACTAGTCTAAATACCCCAGTTATATTCAATGCTCTAATCCTTACACCACACTTGGGAGGTTGGAAATTCTCCTGGGACTTTCCCGTTGGTTCTGGAGTGAAACATCCCCTAGGGGGCAGTCAAAGGCAACACGAACTTGTGAGAAGGCGTTTGGCTTCCTACAAACCGCCTCTGGGAGACCCAGATGGTGGCCGTTGCCCAGAAGCCAGGTGCTCAGCATCTTGGGACTGAAGCCTCTTAATTACACGCTAAGGTAACTGTAGGGAAGAAAAATTGCTGTGCCCAAGCGACATGTCCTCACTCTTCTGCGCAGTGGTGAGCACGACTGGTCACTTCGAAGGGCTCTTTCCCCTTAGATCCTCTCTTGAGTCTTACTATGGGTGGATGCTTCTGCACTGAGGATGCTTAGTCTCATCTGTCACATTCTCTCACGCAATTTACAACCACCAATTCATTACCACCAACCCCAAGACTGGGGCTTTGAATACCATCACTGTGAAAAGCCTTGAGGCAGGTATAGCCATCTTTTAGATGGGGAAGCCATGAGGGAGATTGAGGGGGTAGAGGAGGGGGGGCTTATTCAGAGCAGCCCAGGAAAAGGAAGTAGAGATAGGACCGCCCACAGGAATCCTGGGAGCTAAGAGTCCACAGGGCTCTGGACCCCACCTTTTTCTTGTACATCATCCCACTTCGACTGCAGTCTGAAAGTGCCTGTCCTGAACTAGAAGGAGAGCAGGAAAGGATGCATATCTACCTGTAAGCAGCTCAGAGCCCAGCAAACAAGCAAAACAAAAGTACGGTTGAGTCTCACAAGAGCCAGTGCTGTGGGAACACAGAGAGAGAGAGAGGAGCCAGAGAAAAATCAAATTAATAAGTATTAATAAAGGGAATAGACAATGATAAGATGCACTAGTCATGGGAGAATGTACGTCAGGTTTGACAATCTTACATATCAGGAAAACGTAGTACCGAGAAAGGTAAAACTCAAGAAACAAAATACAGTTACGAAGGAGATACATTAACTGAAAGTTTCACATCAAAAATGGTTAATTTGGATCAGCCCTGTGGCTTGGCAGCTAAGATGCAGGCTATGGAGAGCCCAAGGATCCAGGTTCGAGATCCCAGGTCCAGGGAAAGGAAAAGGAGAGAAAGGGGGGAAAAAAGCTAACAAAACACTAGCAGATGGGTTATCCAACAATTGAACATTTGACCACAAGCTTATCAATTAAACACTCAAGGAAGAGAGGTATTCCTGGGATAGCACACACTAAAATATTGTCAAATTAGCCAAACTTTTCTGTCACTTGACAATAGAAAAAGGACAATGAACAGCTAACACAGAAGAGATTTAATAGACGACACAACTCTGATTGGGTCACAAGGAAGACAAATTCTTCCACAGGATCGGGAGTTGTGCAGATACTAAATCTATAACACCAATGTTATAGTAATAAGACAGACAACATATAGAATGTATTAGAATAGAAATACAAAATGGAGTGACTTATGTTTGACTTATGCTTTTACCCTGACATGTTATATGAAACTAAAATAACTTATAAACATAGATAAACACACCAGCAGGTGTTACCCCGTGTGTATCTGCACCCTTAGACATAGCAGCCCCTGGAGCCCCCTGATAAAACACACTGAAGACACCGTCGATGCCCATCTAAGAGTATAGGAAGAGAGGACTGAGCGAGCGGTTAGAGCCTTCGTTCTGCTCCTCCACAGCCAGTCGCTCTCCACTCCCCTTATCAAACCTGCCTGAAGCTCTGCCTTGGACCGTGAGTCCAGACCAAGAGCCGCAGAATCGGGCCCTGAAACAGGAGAAGCCAAGACGCAGCTGCACATCCTTCGTTCCAGTGTGTGTGTCTGTCGGCGTGGATCCCCGGGTGACCTACTGAGGCCTGGAAACCACCAGGAATCTGGTAATAAACCACGTGAGATTCGTGCATTCTATGTTCTGTCTCCTGTGTAATTTATGCTCGGCTGAAATAGCTATTAAGAACCTTGGGTCATATGTGTAAGTCCAGTCCGATAGGCTTGGCGGAGGCACCCTTGGTCACCTGTGCTTACGTCTCATGCCACCGGCAAAACTGAGACAACCAAACATACAGACACTTATTACCTATGGAACCGAGATCCAAACCAAGGAATAGATACAGTAAGGGGTAACCAGGTGAGGCCAACTAGAAGGAAATCTTACAGAATTTCCATGTTTCGTAATCCCACAAAAGCAGGCATGGTTAAAAAAACATGAGGAAACCCCTAAATCTAGTCTAGAGGTGAAATAAACAGAAAACAGAAGTGTATGAGCTGTCAAAATTACACAATGAACAATTATCCTGACACCCAAGAGCTATTCAAACAGTTCAAATGTTGTTCAATAATCAAGTTTAAAGACATCGAACTTAAAGATCAGGGGGAATGGGGGTTATACCTACATGAGCCTTTGGCCAGAGTTGTCAGAATAAAAAAATATTTACACAGACAACCCTCTGGCTTTGTTACAACCGTCCTAATGATTTGACACTCTACCCTGTTTTTCTCTAACCAGACTGACTTTATAGCCTATGCTAAGGTGAAGAGCACCCCATTTGGATCAAACTAGAATTGGATAGAGACTAACAGATATCTGACAATAATTAGACATATAAAGCCAACTACAACTGTCATGAGGAAAAAAATCAATGGTTAGTTTCATATGGAAGGAAAGAAAGCTTGCAGACCCCTCGGGCGGTCTTGAGATGGAATCTCAAGGGATCCTAAATGCGGAAACTCATCCAATCTGACAAATGTAATAAGCACAGAGCACCAGACGTAGAGTCCGTGGGCCTCTGCCGATACTTAGACCCTCCCAGGATCCACCAAGAGTGGCTCCAGTAGGAATAAGAGCATCTATCTTAAGTGAGACGAGTGAACTAAAAGATGGGAAAGACTTATAACCACATCATCATAGGATTGCTGGGTCATTAGGAAAAAGAAAACAGAACAGACATAAGAGTGACTATCACAAACACTCATAGAGGCACAGCCTTGTGACTCAAGAAGCTGAGACACTAGGAGACACTAGTGTATGTATCACAAACAGACCTGGAGCCAGAATGAAAAACCTAAGTGGACAAGTAAATAAAGATTATTTCTTTCTCCTCTTCCTCTTTTCTCTCTCTCTCTCTCTCTCTCTCTCTCTCTCTCTCTCTCTCTCTCTCTCTCTCTCTCTTTCCAAAGGAAAGTTACAGGCAGGAATGAAGGTGAGTGGCATGTAGGCAAGAAGAGAGAGGAAGAAGCATTTTATTTATTTTTTATGTTTATTTGGTTGCTCACATTGGTTGTTTTCCCCTGGACCTGGGACATGAACTCGAATCCTTGGAATTTCATGGTTGCTGACCTAACCTCTACTCCACCAGGGCGCACCCTTTCCTTCCTCTTTAAAAAAAAAAAAAAACACCAAAAAACAAATGCCCATAGACACTGGAATTGGTAAGCCAAAAAGAAACTTGGAATAATTAGAACAAAGGGTGCAGGGGGTGGCCTAGCAGATAAGGCCACCAGAACTAGTCCACATACATCCCAAGGACCCAGGTTCAGTATCAGGGGGAGCAGGAAAAATCAACAAATAAATAAAATGAATAAAAATGTTTCTTCTTTCTCTCTCTTCCTGTCTGCCTGCCACTTGCCACTTATCTTCATTCCTGCCTGCGCCTTTCCTCTTTTTTTTTTTTTTTTTTTTTAAGAACAAACAATTACAAGAAAGATGCAGTGGGTGGAGCTATGTCTGTCCCTAGCTTGACAATCCTATGTGTACAGGCATTTATGGGACTCTTGATATGGCCTCAGTGATTGGACACTTTGCAACATATCAAATACTTACAGGAATATGCCTTGTATTGCACCCTGTTGGAGCAGTGGTTGGGTCCATGGCCTCCAAAGGACACAGGCCACATACCCCTGGGTTTGAATTGGAAAAACAACCACTGTGAACAACTAAATAAATAAAGTTATTCTTCCTCTGTCTTCCTGCCTGCCTCCCTACTCGTCTTTATTCCTGCCCACACCTTTTCTTTAAAAATCAAACAAGGGAAAACAAAACAAATAAAAGACTATGTCTTGTTTGCTGTAATTCTGCTCCTATGAATTTGGGTCTGTTGTAGGCATAATAGTGTAACAGAGTCCATGAATGGACTGCAGAGAGCATGTATTATGAATTATGTCCCAGTTTGGATAGAGCCTCTTACCATTCCTTTGCCATTTGTATCTAGAGGGCCAGCTCACATCTTAATGGTGTCCAAATATTAGGGTTGCCTCATTTACATTTCTGTGAAGCCCAAGTTGCATGGGCAGGGTGGCTGGAGCCAGTATGTGGAGGGATCTTCAAGGAGCAACATACGAGGGCTTGTTAAGAGCACAGGTGTGTATGCATCCTGCGGCTCAGGTGAGTGAGATACTGGTGTGAGGACCACGGAGGGTGAAAAACCGAAATAAATTAAGATGCTTCTTTCTCCTCTCCCTTCCTTCCTCATTGTACAAAATATGTAAGTAAAATAAAAATAAAACAAGAAATTTTTTCTGTGACACACCCTGGTGGAGTAGTGGTTGGGTAAATCTCCTCTGAAGGACCTAGGCCATAAACCCCTGGGTTTGAGTCCTGGGCTCGAGGGGTTCAGGGGTGGGGAGAAACTATTGTAAACAAACAAAATGAAAAATGAAATGCTTCTTCCTCTTCTCTCTTCCAGTGTGCTTGCCTGCTACTCACTGCTTTCAGTTCTGCTTGCAGCTTTCCTTTAAAAACACAAATATTCTTCCTCAAGCCTTCAGAGGGAGCATGATCCTAATTTTGGACTTCCAGACTCCTAAACTGGGGAAGAATAAATTTCAGGGTGTGTGTGTGTGTGTGTGTGTGTGTGTGTGTGTGTGTGGTCTCACAGGACTATTAATTTTCGTAACTCTGCTTCAGTGAGGTGGGGCTGCAGAGAGCTGAAGGCAGAGAGACCAGTGCATTTGTAAGATAGAAATCACAGTAACCTTAATAAAAGCAGCCTCAAAGGAGTGATAAGATTATAGGCCAGACTGGCGCTGGCTGAAAAGATGAGGCAGTCGAGAGAATAGACCTTGGTGCACACTGGTGGAATAGTGGTTGGGTCGGCTGCCTTCAGCCAGGGCAGCCCACATACACCCCAGGGATTCCGGTTCACATCCCAAGGCCGAGTGTGTGGGAGGAACAGCCAAGACAAATGACTAAAACAAAAATTCCTTCTTCCTCCTCTCCCTTAAAAAATAAAAAAAGAGGATAGACATGTGCTGTCTATTACACACTGTCGTAGTATAAGAAATGCACATGAGATTTCCAAAATGTAGCATACAAAAAGGAGATCAAATCTCATTAATATATTTAAAAAACATTGACTTTAAGTAGAAAGGTAAACATTTTGGGTATACTGAGTCCATTTATCACTAAAATTAATTTGGGGTCCACAGTGATCATAGCCTGTACTTTAGCTTCCTCAGCCACAGCAGGGGTTCTTCTTTTCTTAAACGTGGCTCTAGTCTTTTTGACCTCTTTGCTCTCGGCCACAGAAGCAAGACAACGAAGGGAATGTCACCATTCGGAAAGGTCGCCGTAGCTGCACCTGCTGCGCCATTGCCGTGGCTCTAAGCAAGACGACCTCTGCAAGTCAAATGTGGCTTCCCTGCCAAGCAGAAGGGCACGTAAGGCTCGAACGCCAGGCCAGCTGGAGTTTCCCGGGGTGTGTACGTGCGCATATGTGCGTGCGTGTGTATTTCAGCAAGTGCATGGAGGGGTGTGTTGTTCACTGTTGCTAAACTGAGACAATCTGGATCAGACCAGGGCATCTGGTGACCCTAGCAAAGGCTGCACTAAATACCATCAGGACCGGTTACGAGGCACCTGAAAATTGTCTGTTTTGTTCGGATTCAGGCACGGAGTCTGTGAAAGAGTGATGTCTCAACCCAGAGCGCGGCTGTGGCAGCAGCATCCAGTTCATTTTAAGGATTTCAACAATTAGTCGAGTCAATGTGGCCAGAAGAAAATTAACAATTTGCCTATGTGGTTCATCTTTCTTTTTTGAAGGCGCAGGCAGGAATGAAGGCGAGCAGGCAGGCAGGAAGAGAGAGGAGAAATAAACCTTTTATTGATTTAATTGTTCATCTCGGTTGTTCCCCATAACCCTGGGGCTTTAGGATGTATGTGGACAATGTCTAGTGGGCTTTTGTCCTTATCTGCTAGATTACCAAGAGCACAGGTCTTGTTTGTTGTTGTTGTTTTTTTTAAGAGGAAGGAAGTAGGTAGGCAGAAAAAGCATGAGAGAGGAAGAAGCATTTTTATTTATTTAGTTGTTCATGTTGGTTATCCCCATCCCAGCTTCAGGTCCTTGGGTTTTAGATGGACTGGGCCAGAGCTGCAGATTTAACATCTGAGCGTTTACCTCACATCATATTTCTGTTGGAAGTGCTGGAGGTAGGCAATTATTTTGATAATTTTACTGAACCAAGAAATGGAGGGAGAGAACAGAGACTATTCCTATCTAACTGAAAATGTTCTCCTTGAGCTTCTGAGCTACTCAACTCTTCTGTACATCTAACAATTATTGCTTCTGAGCATCTTCCTACTGTGCTCCATTTCCAAACTTTCCAGGTAAAGGAGCAAGTCTTGTGGTCTGCGAGGAAAAAGGCAAGCCCTGGTGGGGCAATGGTCTATAGCCAATGAAGGAGTAAGCCACAAAGCCCTGGGTTCAATCCTGGGTCCAGTCCTGGGTCGGAGCATAACCAGTGTGAACAACTAAATAAAGATAAAAATAAAGGAGTGCTTCTTCCTCCTCTCTCTTCTTGCCTGCCTGCCTGCTCTCGTCCTCATTACTGTCTGGACCTCTTCTTTAACAAAAAAGATGAGACAAAACTGGCAAAGGGCACTGAACAAGAATGGTCGATGAGGGCTGAGAAAACCAGGAGAGCATGGTGTCCTGCAAGCTAATGGAAGAAAGTGCTTCCAAGAAGAGGGAATTAACTGCTGTGGACAGGTCAAGTAAACTAGATCAGAAGTTTACCACTATATTTAACAATGTCGAAACAGACTGATGATGATTTTCATGAGTGGTATTGGGGGTGACAGAGGCAAGAGACTTATTTGGTTTTTGTTTTTAAAGGAAAGGGGCAGGCAGGAATGAAGGCACACAGAGACAGGCAGGCAGGCGGAAAGGAGGAAGACGCATCTTTATGTAGTTGTTCATCCTGGTTTGCTGCCCCCAGCTCTCGGACTCAACCTGGGACCTTGGAATGTATGTGACATACGCCCAACCGCTGTTCCACCAGAGAACAGGAGGAAGGGAACTCGAGAAGAATATAGCCAGCTATTTCTAGTCTTGCTACAAGGGGAGCAGAGAAATGGGACAGCAGCTGTAATAGCAAACGTGCAAGAAAGAATTCTGCGTTTCAGAGTGGTACAATTCTAAGTTTATTAGAAAGAACGAGAGAGCGTGGGGACAGGGGCCCATCAGCAAACGGAGAACTGTTGCGCTGCCCAGCTGAGATGCCAGATAGACACCCTGGTGGGGGATGGGAAGGGATTTTGGTCAGATTTATGGTCCTGGGGAAGAATGCTTTTTTAAAAGAGCAGTCACAAGGAATTTTACATAGGAGGCATAGAGAGGGCATTTTGGAAAGTTTTCCAGGGGTCTGTGTAATGGTCTATGAACTGCTGGTTTCCTGGGAGGTGTTATCAGCTTCCCTCAACCTTCAGGCAGGTTTGATAAAATGACAGAAATGCTGCATCCCTTTTGAATTTTCCCTCACAGCTAGAGGGCGACGGGGGAGCCCTGAGAGCATATTTGAAAGCGGATGAGAAGGATACAGTAACAGTAAAGTCTGAAAAATGCATGATGCAGGAGGTACAGATCCTCCAAAATTCAGACTCACGCCTGCTGTCCTGACAAGGATGACCCCGATGTACTTGAAGTGTAATAAATCATCTTCCTTCTAAATTTGCTTTTTCTTCTGCAGTTTCTATTTCACTTGGTAGAAACTCTACTTGCTTCATTCCCCAAGCTAGTGAAGGGTCTAAAACAGAATACCCCAAGTCTCTCAGAAGCGGTGTTTTCTACTTGCTCCAGTGGAACCTGAAGAAGTCAGGGGCGGAAAGGACAAGCCCGCAGACAAAGGAACTCTAACCCTCCAGCCCTTCCCTTAAGCAAAGAAGATACTTCATCTTCTCTGAAAGAGGTTTCTCTGCTTCTGACCTTGACCCAGACTGAGGAAGTTATTAAAAAATAAATAAATAAAAATAAATGCAAATCTCCATTCTAGCACTTGTCAGCTTTAAATCTTTCAATTCCTCAGATGA
This sequence comes from Solenodon paradoxus, assembly GCA_004363575.1. Classification (NCBI taxonomy): domain Eukaryota; kingdom Metazoa; phylum Chordata; class Mammalia; order Eulipotyphla; family Solenodontidae; genus Solenodon; species Solenodon paradoxus. The sequence goes on along the minus strand of RJWH01001213.1, from coordinate 115,193 downwards.
AGGCAAGTCTCGGCCTGCCTTCCAGCCTTACCCCATATCTCTCCAATTCTCAGTTAGTGACCTCACGCTAAGAAGCTTCTCTTTTCGGTACCTCCACTTCTTTCCAGTTCCTTTTGTTTGGAAGGGTGTCTTTCTTCTACAGTGGCGTCCGAGCCACTGGGAAGTCTTTTCCTAAGTACTCCAAACTTTCCAGGGTCGGGAAGGGAAACTGTATTGCAGTTTTTCTTCCCTCAGGCACCCCCATGGGCAGGAACCACATCTTATTTCCATCATACCTTCAGTGAATGGCTAATGAATTGCACACGTTCAGCAACCAGTGCAAGATTACCCCGAGGTAAACTGCCAGGTCAAAAATATGTGCTTGGAATTCCATAGCGGAATCATTGAAATGTAAAGTCCTCATAATCCTCACTCCTAGCAATGCCAATTACAATTTGCAAAACACTCTGATTAGGCTAATCTTTTTGTCTTGGGGCAGGAATTGCAAAAAGGAAATGTATTCAGGGTGCAGGAAAGGAGCTTCAAGAAAAAAATTAGGAAATTACCATATAAAGAAAAGAGCCCCGAGGCTGTCAGCCGGCAGCAAAGAAGACCCAAACAGCCGGAGAAACCCCACCCAGCAACCGCTAGCTAACACCGCACACCCCGCGACCCGCCTCACCAAGACTACAAGTCCCAGCATCCTCCCGATGGCGTGGCCGCACGCAACGCATGCCGGGACATGTAGTCCAGTTCTAGCTCGGGAAAAGCCAAGAACGTCCCATGACGTCAAGAGGGCTCGGGAAAGGAGTCGAAACCGGTCCAGGCTCAAGTTAAAATCTTTCCGAGAGCCGACCTTTACTTCTTTGGTGACCTGGCTTTAGGTCCCACCCAGCAGTCCAGCGGACCTATGGTGTGCGTTGAGCTGCCTCTCGCGTGAATCCTTCACGGTTAAAGGGCAAGTACGAGAGGGCAAGAACAGGCAGCGTCTCTCTTCGAGGAGTAGGCCTGTCAGCATACTGGTGCGCAGGACGCTACCCCGGACAGGGGCTTGAGACGTTCCTTCGTCGCAGCGCCGGTGAAGACGTGGCAGTACCTTCCCCGACAGCCGCTTCCCTTTCCTCCGCCAGTCGGGCCAGAGGCGCGGGAGGCGCGAAGGCTGCCGGGACCGCGCATGCGCCCTCCGCTGTGGGAATACATCTCCAACGTCCGCGGGCGCGAGGGGTGTCGGGTGCCGGCGGTGGCGCTTTGCGGCCGGTCGTGCGGGTCGGGCGCGGGCGGGCGCGGCGGCGGCGGCGGCGGCGGCGGCGGCGGCAGTGGCGCGCACAGGTGATTGACTGGCCAGCTGGCTGAGGGAGCGCCTGGTCCTCATCGCTGGCAGGTGGCGGAGCCCTTTTGGGCGGCGGCGGTGGCGGCAGCAGCGGCCGGGCTCGGGAGGCGCTCCTCGGGCCAAGGCCATGGCCCCGCGGCTGCAGCTGGAGAAGGCGGCCTGGCGCTGGGCGGAGACTGTGCGGCCCGAGGAGGTGTCGCAGGAGCACATCGAGACCGCCTACCGCATCTGGCTGGAACCGTGCATCCGCGGCGTATGCAGGTGAGGCCCGCGCGTGGGGCCTCGCGCCCCTCTCGCGCCGGACCTCGGGAAACTGGGCCAGGGGCTGGGCTGGGGGAAGGAGGACAGCCGCCCGTGCTGTTCACGCAGCAGGCGCCGGGAGGAGCGAGGTGGTGGAGGCTTCCCGCTTGGTGCCGTCTGGGCCACCTGGAGACGCAGGCTTCCCGGGCTGCGCGCGGAGGTGTGATGCTGCTTGAAAGCCCTTTGGAAAGGGTTCTGAGTGCTTATCTTAGAAGATGGCGGTGGAGATGGCTGAAGGCAGGAGCAGCGAGCTTAGCAAACCTTGCTGGTGGTTATGTTATATCTCGGTCATGGCTCGGCTTTTTCGTTTGTGAAAAGGGAACTTCTTCCAAGTGAGTTTCATCACCGTGTATCGTGCATGAGTGTTGCCGCTGAAGGCTTTTCTGAATATTTTTGGTAGCGCTGCTTTAGGAAGACGTATGATTTGCCTACGTCATCGGTACCCTTCATCCCCACTTGATCTCCCGATACTAACTAGTTTATCTAGTGTTTTTAGTATTTGTTGTTTGTTTGGTCATTATGACAATACAACAACGCAACCGACTACTAAGTTTGAGTCGTCCGAGTGCGGCCCTTCACTTCTGCGTAGCCCTTGAACCTTGCGTTCCTTTTTGGATGGAATCCTTAAGGCATTGTGCCCGTCTCTTCTCTTTTTCCACCTTTTAACGCGGGAACTATAGTTTTTGTTCCGGAGCGTTGTTGAATTGACTTGACCAAGCCGGGCATGCTCAGTAACCTTTCATTCAGCGGGCATTTAGTAAAAAACGCTTTTTGGAGTTTTTACGTTTCGCTGGGGTTTCCTGAAAGCATGAAGTCAAGCCCTGAGCTTCGGAACTTAAAAGTCAAGTGTGAGAAGTGAAACAAATTTGGGAGCTTCCTTAAAGCGAACGAGTAATTCCAAGCTCTGAACGTCTGACTTGCAGGCGGTCAAATCTAACTCAAGCAGTTGGTTAAAGTAATGGAAAAACAGAAGTCCTTAGAAATAGACTTTATAAAACTTCAATTTCTCAACAAAATTAGGTTCCCAAGTAACAAAAAGGGCGCGGGGTGGGGAGCAAACTACTGAAGCTTTCACTGTAAAAGATTTTAACGGAAGCAAAGGAGTAGAAATCGCCTGAGATCACTATTAGGGGAGTGTCACAAAGGCAGGTGAATTTCAACTGCAAAGCTTGTTGAACTGTAATTCACACATGTATATGATTCACCCATTTAAAATGGACAATCCAGTGTTTTTGTTTTTTTGATTGCATGTTCATAAAACATTTTGGCTGCCCTAAAAGGAGCCCTGTACTCATTGGAGTGGTACTTAGTCCTTCCCTGTACACCCCACCCCAGCTCAGAGCAACCACTTTCTTTCTCTTTGCCCCTTCTAGACATTTCATATAAATGGAATCATACAATATGTGGACTTTTGTGACTGGGTTTTTTTCTTTTTTCTTTTTTTATTGAAGTAACATTGGTTTATAACAGGTTTCAAGTACACAGCATTAAAAAACAAATGTGACTGGCTTTCATATAGCATTTTTTTCTTTTAAGAAAGGAAAGGCAATAGAGGAAGAAGCATCTTATCATTTATTTAGATTTTTTCACCCTGGCCCTGGGTCCTTGGGCTTTACAAAGTCTGCATGCCATCCTCTCAGCACCTGAGCCATAAGGGTGTGCCCACAGCATGAATTTTCCAAGGGTCCTCCCTGTATAGCATGTAAAATATTTCATTACAAATTGTGTAAAATTAGCACACCCTTGTGGCTCAGGTCACTGGGATGTGTGGGGTGTGAGCCTGTAAAGCCCAAGGACCATTCCTTGACCCAACCCAGATAGGAGTGGAAACCAAAACAAATGCCTTGTTCTTCCTCCCCGCCACCCCGTCCCTTTCCTTCTTAAAGAAAATTGTGTAAAATGCACAACACAGTTTTTGCCATTTTAAAGTATATACAGTTAGTGGCATTAGGTGCCTTTACAAAGTCCTACAAACTTTGCCATTTTCCAGTTCCAGAAAATGTTTAATTTTAATGTTTATTAAGCAGTCACTTCCTGTTTCCTCTTAGGACCTGTTGCCTGTCTATCACTAATCTTTGTCTATGCATGTTTATTCTGGATACTTCATATAAATGAACTCATAGAATCTGAGGCATGTGTGTGTGTGTGTGTGTGTGTGTCTGTGTGTGTGTCTGTGTCTGTCTGACTGACTTGCTTAGCATAATGTTTTTTTTTTTAAAGGAAAGGTGCAGGTAGGAACCAAGGTAGTAGGCAGGCAGGGAGGAAGAGAGGAGGAAGAAGCACTTACTTTTCTCGCCTCCCCAATCCCACTTGAACCCAGGGGTATGTGACCGGTTCCACCCGTGTGCCCGTTAGCATAATGTTTTCAAGGGTCGTCTATAGTGTTGCATGTATCTATAGTTTATTCCTTTTTATGGCTGAATAATAGTTCATTGAATGCATTTTGTCTATTCATTAGTTGATGGACTTTAAAAAGTACTTTTTTCCCCCCGGGGAATAATTGACCAGCGTAATTGTATATTATGTGTCTTGCTGAGTTTCTATATTTGATGGAATGATTACAAAGATCAAGGTAATTAACACATTCCTCAGCTCACAAAGTGAACTTGATGGACATTTTGGGCTGTTATGAAGTGCTACTATGAATATTTGTGTACAGAGTTTTTGTTTCTGTTTTTTAGAGGAAAGTTATAGTCAGGCATGCAGACGAGTAGGCAGGTAGGGAGAGGAAATAGAAGCATTTTATTTTATTATTTAGTTGTTCACACTGGTTTCCCCCACCCCCTCGCTTGAACCCAGGGCCATGTGGCTCATGCTCCTTTGGAGATGATTGACCCAACCACTACTCCACCAGTGTGTACCTCAGCATGTGCTATGTACAAGTTTTTGTGTGGATGTATGCTTTAATTTCTCTTATTTATATACCTAGGACTGGAATTGCTGGGTCATAAAACTTAAGATTTTGAGGAGCTGACAGATTATTTTCGAAAATGGTTTTACTATTTTACGTACTCAGAGTGTGTGAGGATTCCATTTTCTACACATCCTGAACACTTTTCTTTTTTAAAGGAGAAAGGCAGACATGCGACAGGCAACAGGCAGGAAGGAAGAGGGGAGGAGTGAAAATTTTATTTAGCTAGTTTATTTTAGTTGTTCCCCCATCCTGGGCCTTGAACCCAGGTCCTTGGGTTGTGTGTGGACTGTGCCCCAGGCATGTGCTTAACACCTGAGGCTCTGGGGCGTGCCTTACAACTCGTTTTTGTCCTTTTTCTTATATCCATCCTAATCCACGTGGAGCGATATCTCATTGTTTTGTTTTATTTTTTTAAGGAAAGGTACAGGCAGAAATGAAGGCAAGCAGGTAAGCAAGAAGAGAGAGGAGGAGGAAACATTTATTTTATTTAGTTGTTCATCTTGGTGGTTCCCTCCACCCCGTGTTTCAGCCTGGACCCTTGGGATGTCTGTGGACTACATTGGGTGGTTAAGTGGCATAACCACTAGGCCACCAGAGCATGCTTCAGTGTGGTTTTGCATTTCCCTCGTGATTAAAAACGTAGAGCATGTTTTCATATGTTACTGGCCATGCACATAGCTTTTGGAAATTTGTCTGTTAAGAGTTCTTTGTCCTTTAAAGTTAGATGATTTATCTTTTTATTATTAAGTGGTTAGAGTTCTTTGGATGCAAGTCCTTTATATTTGCAAATATCTCTCATCCTGTGGTTTGTCTTTTTCTCGTTCTCCCTCCCCTTTCCAGACCTTGGGTTTCACTTGTTTGGCACCTTAGCAGCCTCCAGCAGCCAGTCACAAGGGCGCCCCTCTTCTCTCTCGATGATATTATTTGCAGTGCAAAAGGTTTTAATTCCAGCGCAGTCCAATTTATTTATTTACTTTCATCTCTTGTGCTTTTGAAGCCATGCCTGTGTTGAGGTCCTAGCAGTTTTTATTTAAATATCAAAAAGACTTAATCTATTCACTTTTCTCTTTAGTTAAGTATTTCTTCTCTTAGCAAGAAAAGGCTAAGTAATTAAGTTAGTACTTTTTGGGGGTATTTTAAATGATAATGTTACATGATGCCAAAACTGAAGAGGTTTTTAGCCATACTCAAAGATTACGTGAATCAGGACTTTTATTTACATTTCTCAAATTCTGTAGTACAATTATAGGGTGAAAGCAATGTGTACTAACTTCTGGATCCACAGAATTCTGTTAATGTTGTGTCTACAACAAGCAAACTTGTTATGAATGAGTTCATCACAGTAAAATTATTGGGTAAGGGATATGCATTTGAATTTCAATCCATATTGCTAAATGATAGTTCTTTACATTCTTAGCGTCAGTGTGTAAGAATGATTCTTCATATTGTCACCAACACAGTATATTAATCATGCTTTTTGATTTGTTAAGTGAAAATGGTATCATTAATTTTCTTGTGACAGTTGACATTTTAATATAAATTTTTGTATTTATACTTCTGTATTTCTATAAGCATATAACGTCTGTTTTGTCATTAGAGAAACAAATTGTGAATTATTTGTAAAATAAAAACATTACTGAAATTTACTGCGTTCTGGAAAGCCATTGTCATAATTTTTTTTTTTTTTTTTGAGAGGAAAGAAAAAAAGCAGGAAGAAGCAGCATAATTTTCCATATTAATTCATTTTGGTTTTCCACCCCCATGCCTCTGGTCTCAAACGCAGGTCCTTGGGCTCCAAATGGTCTGGCCCAGGTGTCACTGCCTGAGCCTCAAGGTCTCCCCAACATGCCTGATTTAAAAAAACACTCAGCGACTCCTTAGAGCTCTAGTTCAAAGCCCTTGCTGAGGAGTGCTAGGCCTCAATCTCTCATTGAACTTTTCCTCGTTGTTGATGCTCTAGTGACACCTTGTTGGTTCAACACTGCTGGTCCTTTTTACCTTGCACGCTTCCCGGGCCCTCAGACCAAGTCAGAGACCCTTTTTGGTTGAAAATAATGTCACATCTTAAATTTACGCAGAAATAGAAGAGTACAGTGAACTCCGTGTATTTGCCACCCAGCTTGACTCGAGGTGATCATAGTTTATTTTCATTGTATGATCTGCTTTACTGCTTAAACACAGCTAATCCAAAAATTACCAATTTAATTATCAATTTAATGTGTTCATTGACTTTTAATAGGTGTTTTGTGCTCCATGAAACCCATGTCCTTGTCTGTATATCTTCCTGCTGTCAGCATACTGACACTTAGAGAATGCTTCATCCTGGCACCATTCCTTTTTGTTTTTCCTCCCCAAACTCAGTCCTTGGGCTTTAACATGGTGAACACCGTAGCCGTCTCAGCTGGCTGTGTGTACCTCCTTAACTGAATTTGAGTGAAAGGGACCCCACCTTTTAATATATGTTGTTTTATTTAAGTTGGAAACCCCTCATTATTCTCAGGCTCATAGTGAACCATTGTTAAGATGGGTAACTTAAAATTTTTTTTCCTATTTGTTAAATTCATATATTAAGTGCTTGTTATGCTTTGCTGGAGTATTAGTTTTTTGTTTGTTTTCTGTTTAAGGAAAGGTGCAGGCAGGAATGAAGGCAAGTAGACAGGCAGGCAGGGAGCCAGAGGAGGAACAGGCATCTTTAATTTATTTAGTTGTTCACACTGGTTGTTTCCCTCCTGGACCTGGGACTCGAACCCAGGGTATGTGGTCTGCGTACCTTAACTGCTGCCCTACTGGGGCATGCCAGTATTAGTTCTTTCATTCCGCAGATCTTTTTTGTTCCAACAGTAGACTTGATGTAGTATTCTTGGGGGTTCTGGGATAAAGGCCCAGCAATTAAAGTTTCTTTCTTCATGTATCATCTATATAACAGGAGTGCCCCGGTGAAGTAGTGGTTAGGACAGTTGCCTCCGAGGGAGCATAGACCACGTGCCCCTTGGCTTCTGTCCTGGGTGGGTGTGGGGCAACAACCAGGGTGAATAGCTAAATAAAAATAAAATGCTTCATCCTCCTCTCTTCTTTCTTCCTTAAAACAAAACAAAGCAAAAAACAGACACAAAAAACCTCAAAACAAAAAACCAACTCATAATTATTTTTTACAAAATAGGGGGATGAGTGTCACATTATGTACTTTTTGCAACCTGTGTTGATTTGATAATATACCTTTTCCATGTTAGCCCATGTAGCTCTGCCTTGTTCTTTCTAAGAGCTGCTGTTTCATAGAATAGTGGTAGATGTGTTATAATTTAATCAATTCCCTGTTGGAACCTTTGGGTTTCCAGATATTACAGACATTGCTGCTGTGAACATCTCTATACATGTATCTCTCATTGAGAGTGTTTCCTTTTAGGTTACAAGATGAAAAATTGCCGAGGTCAAGGGAGTGATGACTATATAAAAATTTGACAGATGGTAAAAATTCATACCATTTGACATTGCCATCTATAGTCACACTATTCATTGTTATTCCCGGGAGCTCCCCACCCCGGATTGCAAGCCGGGTCTTTAGGCTTTGCATGGTCCACACCTGAGCTGTCTTAGTCACCTGAGCCTCAAGGGCAGGCCCTGGAATGTTTTTATATAGGTGCTGGTCATTTGTATTTGTCCTGTGACTTGTGTGTTCTGGATTGATTACTTTCTTACAGATTTCCACGAACTTACTGAATATTTCTGTTACAGATATTTTTCTCAATTTTTTGGCTCTGGGTTTTTTCCCTCTTGGTACATTAGAATGGATGTTGTTTTTATGTGGAACATTTATCAGTGTTTTTCTTTATTACTTCTGGATTCTCCAGTTCCCAGATTCACTCATGTTTTGTTTTAGTACTGATGCTTCCACTTTATATATTTAACCTTTTCCTTTTAGAATTCAGTTTGATTTAGGGAATGAGGTAGGCATCTATCTTACTTTTACTTTTTACCAAATGATTACTCAGCTTTCTTGTCATTTATTAAACAATCTGGTCTTTACTTCTATAAGTTAAAAAATTCAGCTTTGTATATGTACTTCAGTTTATTTCTCAGTCCTATTTTCATTAATTTAACACAATATACCTGTAGTAGGATCACAGCTCTAATTACTTGGTAATGTTTTAAAAATAGCTGATAAGATCCCTCTTAATTTATCTTAGAATATTTGTAGCGGTTCTTATTAATTAATATTTTCATCCAGAAAAGCCCACAAGTCATTAAGAATTCTCCTGGCTAAATTATGTATCTACCACCAAGATTTAAGCAATACTGGCATTTCAAAACACCCCCATCTCCCATTTTCTTCCTTCTATTGTTTATTACCTCTCAAGAGTAACCATTATTCTTACTTTGTATGCAAAGTACACATTTACTTGTACATTGTAGTTTCTTTCCCTGTCTGCTTGCTCAGCACTGAGATTCATTCACTTTGAGTAGCAGTTGTATGCTTATTTTTAAAAGTGTCATGTGGCATTACTGTATACTCGCTTTCTTCTGGTGTTGGTCATTTGGAATTTTTCCAGTATTTAGTTCTTATGAATAAAGTTGCAGGGATCGTTCTTGAGCAAGAACACAGGATGTAGCAGGAATGAAGGTGAGCAGCAGGCAGACAGGAAGAGAGAGGAGGAAGAAGCATTTTTATTTCTTTAGTTCATCTTGGTGAACAAACATTTTTGATGAGAGGAATTGCTGAGTCTAAGTGTCTATTTAGCTTTAGTAGATAATGCCGAAAGTGTTCCAAAAATGGTTCTTCTGCATTCTGCTTTCCTGAGATGTATTTGAGAATTCATTTGTTATATATCCTCACCAAAAATGTATAGTTCGAAAATTTTTAAAGTCTTTCATTTAATTCATATTGATTGTTCCACTGGCTCTGGACTGCGTCCGCCCTCCTCCTCCAGTGCACACCTGTAGTTAGAAATTTCAGCCACAGCTGTTACGGTGGATGCGTCATGGTCTCGTGGTTTTAACTTGCATTTCTCCAGTGACCAGTGACATTGATCCCTTTCATCTTCAGTTGTTTGCACATCACCTTGTGAAGTGCTTGGGTCTTTTCCCAATTATTATTATTTTTTTTATTGAAGGGGCATTGCATTATAACATAGGCTTAATGTTTCTCTTACTGTAAATCAACATCTGTTGCCCAGTTTTTCTGTTTGGTTGTTTTGTAGTTATTTTGGATGTATACATTTTGTTGAATATATGTATTGCAAATACCTTCTATTCTTGCCTACCTTTTGAGGAGAAAGAAGCGTTTTATTTTACTTTCATTTGCTTGTACACATTGGTTCCCCCACCTCTACCCACTGGTCCTTGGGATAAAAGTGAACTCCGCTACTTTGGAGGTGACTGACTTCTCACTGCTCCACCAGGGTGTGCTACTTTTTACTCTTAATGATTTCTTTTGGTGAACAAAAGACCCTAGTCTTCCAATATAGTACAGTTTATCAAGATTTTTCTTTATGGTTATTGCTTTTTTGGGCGTATTCTCCTTCAGAAACCTTTACCTTCCTCCAGAACCTAAAGATATTGTCCTATATTATCTTCTATAAGCTGTGTTGTTTTATCTTTAATAATGAGATCTGCAGCCCATGTGGAATTCATTACTTGTCAGTTGGGAATTAGGGCATGGAAGAATTTAAGGGTTTTCTTTTCCTTATGACCTTAGCAAAGTAGAAGAGAATTGAATGACTACTGGTAAATATCTCCAATGCTAGAAAAAGTAATGACTAAGCAAAAGAGAGTACATACATAGGGAAAAAATTAAAATTAACAAAATAAGACTTTTTAACAAATCCTCTATGACCCGTTTATTTCCCTTGGCTTCTGAAGCAATTGATCTAATCGTTAAGAAGAAGTTAGCTTTATATTTAGGACAGTTTTGCAAAGAAATGAAATAAAAGAAAAACCTCTCTAATATTATCTAAAAATTCTTAGTTTTCTCTCTGTTGCAGTATTATAAAAGTTCCTTTGGCGATTTAGTGGTTAATCTGCCACGTATAGCCCATATGTATCTCAAGGATCCGGGTTTATTTATGACCTGAAACAGCCAAGATGAACAGCTAAAGAAAAATAAATAAAAGTAAATACATCTTCCTCTTCTCTTTTCCTTCCTGCCTGCTTGCCTTCATTCATTCCTTCTTATCTTAAATGCGTCTTCCTCCTGCTTTTCTCTCTCCGTTTTTTTTTTTTTTTTTTTATTAAAAGTAAGTGCAGGCAGGAAGAGAGAGGAGGAAGTATTTTATTTAGTTGTTCACACTGATTTTCCCCCATAGCCCCTGCCCTCTAACCCAGGGTGTGTGGCTTGCTCCTTTGGAAACAATTCCCCTAATCGCTGCTCCACCAGGGCACGCCATCTCCTTTCCTCTCTTAAAAAGAAAAACCCGAAATAAAATAAAAATTCTTCTTCAAGAAAAATAAAGCCATAAATGATCTGAATGTCTATCAACAGAACAAATTAGGACAGTCATACCATAAATACTATTCACACCCCGCCCCTCAAAAAATACTGACAAACACACGTGTGAGTCCCCAAAACGTGATGTTGCTGGTACACTCCTCGGCCTCAGTGGCTAAGGTAAGGTATAGGCCGTGTAAACAAAGCCCAGGGGTCAGTGTTCAGGACAGAAGGGGGTGACAAATATTAAAAAGAAAAAATCAGAAAAGAGGTTGTAAAGTTATAGGGAGAGGGAAACTAAGTGGAAGAGGATGTGAAGGAGCTTTCTGGGATGATGGAAATGTTCTCATCTGGATGGCGGGGTTTCCATATATCACAACTCCATGAGCTGTTCACAAACATCAACTCACAATGCAGTGCAAACCTAAGTGTAAAACACAAAGCTATAAAACACATAAAAGATACATATGAAGAAGGGTAGATATTTTTTAGATACAACACCGGGTGTACAATACATGAAATAAGCTGAACTTCAGTGAAATTATTTTCTGCTCTGTGAAAGACAGTGTCAAAAGAGTAGAGATAAGCCACAGACAAAGGTGATATATATGCAAGAGACTGCTCATAAAGAACTATTCAAAATTGTAATCCAAAGAACTCTTAAAACTCAGAATTAAGAAAGCCTATTTAAAAACCAAAGACATTGCCAGACACTTCCTAAAGATATACAGAAGGCAGATAAGCATATGAAAAGATTCTTCCAGGGCATAAGGAAAATACAGGTGAAAACAACTGAAATGCCACACTACATGCCTGTCACAATGGCCAAACACAGACCTCTGGTGACACCAAATACTGGTGAAGATGTGGAGCATCAGGAACTCCCCTTGACTGCTGATGGGAGTATAAAACGACACAGCCACTTTAGAATGTGGTTTTTGTTTGTTTTAACACCTTTCTAAAAGGACGTTTTATTGTTAATTATCTTCAGAAGGAGGACCTGATTAGCTCAGTACAAAAGGAATGGCAGTTGGCAAAATCTCATGAAGCACATATTCTTTCTGATTGCTAAGGATTTCATTCTGATGTTTTTAATACTTCATCTAGCACTTCAGTCGTTATCCAGAATAATTGTATCATCTGCCTCCCTTACACTTTTTCTTTTCTTTTTCTTTAGTTGTTCACATTGATTGTTGTGCCCTTGTCCCCACTTGAACCCAGGAGTATGTGGACTGTGCTCCTTCGAAGGCGATTGACCTAACTGATACTCAACCAGGGTCTGCCTCCCTTTCACTTTTAATACCTCACTTCAACATGGAAATAGCATCATTAAATATTCCCAGGGGAAAAACTTCCCTGGAGAATAAAGCCATGCATGCACAAAAAGAAAAACAAAACTAATCATTTATTCATCTAAGGAAACAAAGTCTTCCAATATATTAAGAAATAAATGCAGTTACAAATGCACTAATAGCTCTGTGTGACAAGGTTCTGGTATAACCACTGAAAATGGTGTTCTGCTCCAAGACACACAAGCAGAAACAGTGCCCCTGGCGCAGCACTGGCCCTCAGAAGCCCGAAGTGTTTTCTCCACTGCAGGCCCCGTGCGAGAATCCAGCTTCAACTTTTCCTCTCGTAAGCTGTGCCCTCGCTGGGCTGGACCGTGGGACTGCCTTATCCACAAGCAGGTATGGTCTTTTCAGAAGAAAGCTAGGCCCTTTGCCTAATGATCCACACGAACGAACCAAGCCCTGGTGCTGTCGGAGGGAACCAGACACTTCCGTTCTTCGACGTCACAGACTGAGCCTGAACTCCGGCCGGATGCTTCCTCAGGATGCTTCCTTGGGTGATCTGTGCGAGTGCAAGCATCTGTGTTCTAGTGAGGGTCCTCCTTGAACATCACTTCATGGTTGTGGTAGGGAAGGGACACAGCCAGCTCTCAGAGCCACGGAGCTCAGTGCACCAACCACAATTTCTTCCATTTTTGTTTTGTTTTGTTTTTTTTCCCAAACTAAACATACTCTAGCCATTTATCCAAATGAGTTGAAAACTCATAGCCACATAAAAATCTGCCCAGGATATTTACTAAGCAGCTCCATACATAATTACAAAAAATGGAAAGTAACTAAGATGACCTTAAGTAGATTAATGTATAAATAAAATGAACTATTAAGCCATGAAAAGTTGAAATATCTATTACTAAATAGAAGAAGCCAATCTGGAAAGGATATATACTGTATGAAAATAATTATATTCCATTCTAGAAAAGGCAGTGAAGACAGCAGGAAGATTGGTGGTCGCCAGTGACTAGGGGGAGGGACAGGTAAATAGGCAGCGTGCAGAGGATTTTAACCGATAAGACGTCTCTATACTGTAATAGTGGCTGCGGGTTGTTATTCATGTGTCCAAACCCACAAAATGTGTAACGCCACGAGGAAGCCCAAATAGAAACTAGACTTTGGCTGATAATGAGGTTCACAATGTAGGTTCATAAATTGTTAAGAAATTTGCCATTCTGTTGAGAGAAGCTAATAGTGCAGACCGCGGGAAGGAGTGAGGGCGGTTGGACACCAGGAGGGAATGCGTGGAAAATCTCTTTACCTTGTGCTCAATTTCAGAATGACCCTAACAATGCTCTTAAAAAGCCAAGTTCAAGAGCCCCCTGGTGCCCTAGCCGGCTAAGCCAGGTGCAGTCCACATACATCCCAAGGTCGCCAGTTCAAGGCCTGGGGCCTGGGGCACAACCAGTGAGGAATAACTGAATAAAATCAAGTGTTTCTTCTTCTGTCTTCCTGCCTGCTCACCTTCCTTCCTGACTTTATCTTTCCTTTAAAGAAAAGAAAGAGTATTGGTGTGCCCTGGTGGAGCAGCGGTTAGGTCACTTGCCTTCAAACGAGCAGACCACATACCCGTGGTTTGAGTCCCTGGCTCTGCGGGGAAACAGCAGTGTGAACAACTAAACCGAAATATAAAATAAAATAAAGATGATGCTTCTTCCTTTAAAAAATAGTCTTTAAAAAAAAAAAAAAATTAGGTGCACCCTGGTATATCTTAGTGCCTGAGTTGAGCACTGTCCGCAGACATCCCAGGAACCTGCGGCGGGCCGGGGAGACATGACAACCAAGATGAACAAATGAAAATGAATAAAATGCTTCTTCCTCTCTTCCTGCCTGCTCCTTTCCTTAAAAAAAACAAAAGGGGCAGGGGGGTCGTTCCCTGGTGGCCTGGTGATTTAGTGCACCAGGCACAGTCCACACATCCCAAGGTGCCTGGTTTAAGACCCAGGCCAGGGGAACAACCAAGATGAACAACTAAGCATAATAAATAAAGTTCTTCTCTCTGCCTGCCTGCCTGCCTACCTGCCTTCATTCCTGCCTGTACCTTCCCTTTTTTTTTTAAAAAAAAAAGGTTCGTAATGCTATTCCGAGCTAAAAACTTATCACATGTTCTGTCTGCATTGAGCAGCAGTGAATGTGATATTCTCTTTACTTAACAAGATAGCTTACTTAATAATACAAAGAAAAAGAATAATCAGAAAGTAAGTGTTGTTATAGAATATATGAAAAGAATGGGATGATAGGGGCAATGTGCAAATCAGCTCTCTCGCTCGCTCTCTCAAGAGAAAGTGACTGAAGAAGCATCTTTACTTAATTTGGTTTTTCATCCAGGTCCTTGAACTTTGCACGATCTGCACACCAGTGTCAAGGATGAGCCCATAAATGTATATATTTTGAAAATCATTTTCATATTTAAACTATCTGGCTGTATTAGCTATTCAAATACAATTAGTTTAGTGCAAACTGATGACCTAGTGGTTTGGTACACTGTAATGCAGTCCACACATCCCAAGGTCCCCAGTTCAGGACCTGGGGCTGGGGAAAACAACCAAGATGAACTAAATGAAAAATAAGTGTTTCTTCTTGCCTGTTGCACCTTTCCTTAAAAAGAAAGAAAACAAATACAATTAGTTTACTTAAGTTTTTATTGAAAAGGGAACTTAAGTTACAAAGGTGCCTATATTCCTGAAACGTAAAGATAAAGGAGAAATGAGAAATGAGGTAATCTAAACTCTAGGTTCTAGTCGCTGAAAATTTTAAGTTGTTTTTTTTTCCCTCATGGCATTATTTTATCCAGGCTTCAGATATTAGACATGGAAGATATGAGCAAAACAAAAACTAAAGCAACCACAAATAGGTCCCTTAGCACTTATGCCCCTCTTCTCCTAAGACTCCTGCCATATATGGTGACGTCTGGGCAAAAAACTAAGACAAAAACAAAAAACGTTGAGAAACAACCTTCAAAAAAAGTCCATAAAATGCAGTATCAAACTTCTTAAGCCTTTCTAAAGAGTCGACAATCCTTTAAACAGTGTATTGGGTATTCACAAAATAATTAAATGTATTTTTTTAAGCTGAAGACTCCAATTTACCTTAACTGCAGCTTATAAAAATGATCAGTCATACCCAGTACTCTTGCAATTAGCATATTAAATCAATTGGCCTGAAATTCAGGCTTCTATTAGAGTTAGAGGGATTAGCCAGTTAAAGTTTTAAAAAATGTGCTTACTTGTAAGTACTGTAATTCTACTTTATAATAAGGTATTATGATATTAAAGGGAAAATGTGGGGGGGGGTGCTGACAATTCAAAATTAATCTTGTCTAAATAAGCTTAATTTTATTATTAAAATGCAAAAGTTTATCTGAGGCTTGGCTCACCTTCATGGTCTAGTGGATGAGGCCACTGGACATAGTCCACATACATCCCAAGTAAATATTTCTTCCTCCTCTCTCTGCCTGCCTGCCTGCCTGCCTGCCTGCCTGCTTTCATTCCTGCTGCCTGTACCTTTCCTTTAAAACAAACGAAAAGTTTTTTCCCCTTACAGTAGGACTTAGTTCTCCAAAGAGGATTTGAAATGTTTAAGCTTTATACAATTGGAGAAATAATGACCTAATTCTTGAAAACTACTATTTTCCAACTTCCAACTACCAATTACCTATGAAATTGACTAAAAAGAGTATAAATAGTCAGTGATGGCAAAAACATAGACAGAAATGCTCATTACCACAGACAACTGCTGAGAGCAAATCTTGCATATAAAATGTATAGCAAAACCTTGCAAATGCTCATCTGACTTTTATAGTTAATCAGGGAAGTAGACTATGTTTAATTTGTAAGGATGCGCAGAACATTTAATGAGGGGGGGAAAAGGGGAGAAGAAAAGGAAGAGGGAAAAAAAAGGCAGATAAATCCTCCACAAAAAATACTTAAATGCTTTGAGGTATGTAAAATGAAACATACAATGATTAGAAATTACCTTTATAAGTCATAATATTAACATTAAAAAGCACCTATATAAAATGCACATATAACATGTTTTTTATATACATATAACAGTCAGGAATTAAAGTATGACAACTTTATTCTCTTTGAGTTGAGTTCATCAAATCAGCAGTGAGATCAGACTCCTTAAAAACCCAAGGTACATTCATATTTTAGCTTACGCAGCTTCTCTGATTAGTGTGCAATGGTGAGTTTATCACAAGAAAAATTCTGCCATTACTGGAAACTAAATTTCAATTTGTTTTACTTAAAAAAAGGGTAAAGTAATCAGTCTGGAACCCTGGTTCTTGGACTGATGTGATCCACACGCACACCAGAGTGTCAGCTGCCCGAGCAGCAAGGGTGTGCCTTCTTTTGGTTTTTCATTCTGGCCTATTCCGGGAATCTGAGACCCTGGGCTTTTCACACACCAGTGTCTGTCTCCTGAGCCACAAGGCATGCGCCCTGATTTACAGCTTTGACTTGCGAATAAAAGCTGTTATAAACTTTCATGTTGTCTTTGGAAATTCACATTCATTTCTCTTAGGCCCTCATTCTTCTGTCTGATTAATGAATACCGTTGTATTTTTCGCAGCTTATTTAACCAGGTTGTTTTTTGTTTTGTTTTTTTTTTGAAAAGGAAAGGTGCAGGAAGAAAGGAAAGCAAGTAGGCAGGCAGGCAGGAAGAAGAGAAAGTAGCAGTGATTTATTTAGTTGTTCATTTGGGTTGTCCCTGGGTCCTCATGATGTATGTGGTTTGTGCAGTGGACTTAACCACACCAGGGTGCACCTTACCAGTTTCCTTTAAACAGACACTAGACTTGTTTTCAGTCTTTGACCGTTACTAGCAAAGCTTCAATGAATAACTTTTCATTTTTCATTGTTTCTAATGTATGCATGTAAGTGTAGAATAAATACCCGTCGGGACTGCAGGGTGTCGTGGCGGTGTTAGTAATTTTGAGCGATACTGGAAATCGCCCTCCACAGAGATCATTCCAGTTTTTAGACTCACTAGCAGTGTTTGAGAGGGTGCCCGTTTCTCTGTGGCCTTGTCAGACTTTTTGATTTTTGTCACTCTGATAGGCAGGACAAGATAAAATCAGTCAGGACGGTTAGGTTAATCTGTGGGAACAAATGACTCTCAAATCTCAGTGTCTTAAATAAAACAACAAAGGTTTGCATGTGAACCAAGCTACAGGAAGATTCCTAGCGGGGTGGGGGTGAGCAGAGCGGGGCAGGCTGGCTCGTCCTGGTCTCGCTACCATTGCAGCAGCCCCCGCGAAGCAGGTTTCTCTGGAAGGTCCAGTGCCAGCAGTTAAAGGCATCCTTTCTGCCCTTAGCTCATTGGCCTGCACTTGTTTCGTAAACTCACTTACCCAGGGAGAGCGGAGAGAGGAGAGAGGACACTTGGGAAATGGCAGCGCTGGTTGCCACACGAGGCATTTCTGTGTGGCTCTTTTCGCTTTCCTCGTGTAATGGACACTGAACTCTTCACACTCGGGGAGCCATTTGTATTTCATGGAACACATCTTTTGCCCATTATTATATTTTATTATTTTTGTTATCATTTTGTGTTCTTTGTGTGTTGACATTATTTCTGTGATAATGAATTGTAAAATTTTTTGTTTTTCTTTTGAAGGAAAGGTGCAGGCTGGAATGAAGGCAGTAGCAGCAGACAAGCAGGCAGGGAGAGAGGAGGGAGAGGCAGGCACCCTGTTGATCTTTCATTTAGTTGTTCAGCCTGCCTTCCCCAGGGGTATGTGACCTGCATCTTTTGCAGGTGATTGACCCAATCGTTACCCCACCAGGGCATGCCTGCAAAAAATGTTCTTTTAAATTATTTTCTCATGACTTTGCTTCTAGATTTGTTTGCAGAAAGATTTTGTATGATTGCATTAATGGGTCTTTTATGACCTCTGAATTTTGGATCCTAGAAGGGCCTTCCTTATACTCACATTGTAAGAAAATTTGTTTTTGTGTTATTGTTTTAGTTTCATTTAGCATTTTAAATCTTTGATCTTTTTGGAGCTTATTCTGAAGTATACTTCAAATGTGAGTACAACTTTATCAACGTCCTATCTTTACCTTCCTAATTTGGATGTCCTTTTTACCACTTAAAATTACTGTATGCATTTGGGTCTGTTGCTGAAATTTTTATTCTATTACACTGTTTTAACTTTTGGGACTTTACCTTAACTTGGTGTACGGTTTAATCGCTCCTGCTTGCTCTCAGGAATTTTCTTTTAAAATTCTTGTTCTGTGTATAATACATCTGCTTGATTTAGTTGAATGTTTTCTTCTAATTGATGTGTAAAATGTGTGATGCATGTTTACCCATGGCTGAGAATACTTGACCCTTTTGAAGTGTGTTGTGAATTTTTTTTTTTTTTTTTGACAGAAAGCAGAAGTGAGTATCTTAGGATTTTTTGTTTTTGTTTTTTCCCTTTCAATTTGAAATCATGGTGGCAGAAGGAGAAAGGGCAGAAGGAGAAAGGGCTTGAGTCCTAGAAGGAAAAGTAATAATCTCTCCAAAGACGTCTTGACCTTGAGCCTCTTCGCCAAAGGAAGCAGCTGCAGGGCCAGTAAAGCTGCCTCCAGGTGGTGACTGCCTGCTGAAGATGCTTTTGGTCAGAATTCAAAATTTCAAATGAAACCAGGATTGGTTGGTTGGTTTTTTAAAGCAGTGAAGGCAAGCAGAGACTGGCTGGCAGGACTGGAAAGGAGGAAGAAGCATTTTATTTTATTTTTATTTAGTTCTTCAACTGGCTGTTCCCTTTAGCCAGGGACTGAAATCCCCCAGGGGTGTGTGGCCTTCCACTCTTTCTGAGGCCATTTCCCTAACTGCTCCACCTGGGCGGGCCCCAGTGTCTTTTACTATCACCTTCCCTCATCCCACCCATTTCTTTTCTTATAACTGCTACCCTTTCAGATTTCTGTCTCACTGTTCCCCTGGTTCCCTACAAACCAAGAAGAACCACAATTTATACTTTGAAAACCTCTCATAAAACACAACAAAACTTAGAAGCTTAAAATGTCTGATTAAAAACAGGAGGAGTTTATGAGTGTCATTCATTGATAAAGCAAAACTTGGGACTCTTCAAGTGACTGGGTTGTGACATCTTGGTTGACAGTATTAGAACATAGTTCAGAGGATTTTTTTTCTTAAAACCTTCTACCAGCTCCTTGTTGCTTCCCAGATGAAGTCTAAGTTCTTAGTGTACTGGAAGTCAGCTATGATCTGACCGAGCCCCTGATTTCTCTGCAGCCTCATTGATCTTCCAGCCTCCTCTCCCAGTCCTCCGCCAGTGGAGCTGCATGCATGAAGGCTCTCTTACCCTCCACCTGGCCTGCAAGCCCCCTTGGTGCTCCTCCGACTGCGCCTCTAGCCTCTCCATAGGCCCTCTGCCATGAATGCGCTGTCCTTCCCCTCATGCTGATGAGTCCCTGTAGGCCGCGGAGACCCAGCCTGGCAACACTCCCTCCTGTGAGAGCTCTGGCAGCATCCTGCCTGCTGCTACCACAGCGCTTATTTCTCGCAAGTTCTCCTTTGCCTCATTGCCTGGAAAGCCCTTCGTTGATGCCCGGGGATTTGTCTTGTTTTGGCAGCCTCAGAGCCTATAAATCTTATTTGGACCTCTCTGTTTGACAGAACCTGTGAACCTGTTAGGTCTAATTGCTTTTACATGATGATGGGTTTGGTTATACCAAGTGACCTTGTTTATTTTTACTCAGGCTGCCAGCCTTTCGGTGGTAGCCATTGAAGCCATCCGTGTGACAGCCCTCTGGGCATACGGAACCAGGCCGATCACAGCTGTGAGCGCTTCAGCACCACTTCATCCTTGTGTTCATTATCTTCTGCTCTCATCGGAGGTTGAAAACCAATGGTCAGTGCGTGCTGGTGCCCTAGTGCACAAGTCTGCTGCCTCCAGCCGAGCGCAGGCCAGAGGGACCCCAAGGACCTGGTGCTGGGGGAGTAACCAGGGGAAACAGCTGAGTAAGATAAAGTGCTTTTTTTCCCCCTCTTCCTGCCTACGAGCAAGCAGGAATGAAAGCAGTGGTTCCTGTGGGCATCCTGTGGGGGTTCCTTAAAAAACAAACAGAATGGTCTTACTGCTTCATAAATACTCAAGTGCTTTATAAACATGAGTTTAAGGAGATGCAAATGTAAAACAAATGATGGTAGGTAGAAACTTTCAGTGGTCACATTGTACCCCCTTTGTTTTATAAATGAAGGAGTGCAGACCTAAATTATTTGTTTTTAGATTTGTCTCACCCCTCACCCCCATGTATATGTGCCTTATTTTCTTTAGCTTTTTATTTTAGGGAAAGGTGCAGGCAGGAAGAGAGGAGGACAGAAGCATGAAGCATTTACTTATTTTATGTAGTTGTTTATCTTGGTTGCCCCTGCTCCATCTCCTGCCCCCTTTTGGGAACCTGGGTCCTTGGGATCTATGTGGAAACTCTTAAGCATCAGCACTTTATAGAAAATTATTTTTCAATTTAAAAGTGACACTTGCAGGTCAAACTATAGTGTGTGAAGCACAAGTTTCCCCAGTATTCCCAAGAAAACCTGTTTTCTTGTTCCCATGAGATGGGCAGGCTCAGTTCATAAATGAATGATTTATCTAAGCACTGTCTTTTTCTTTTCACATCGTTCCCGAGGACCCGGATTTGCGTGCGTCCTGGGGCCAGGGGAGCAATGAAGACAAACTAGTAATTAAAATAAAGTACTTCATCCTCTCTTTCTACCTCCCTGCTTCTGCTCATCTTCATCCCTGCCTGCACCTCTTCTTAGAAAAGAAAAAAAAAAAAAAGATCTGTGAGAGACTGAGGTGGATTCTTGGCTTGTGGAGTATTAATAACAGAAAAGGCTTTATTTTTAGTTAGCCCACATTGGTTGTGACTTCCTAGATGCAGATGAGTGACACTTGAAGCTGGCAGAGCCACGCTTTCCAGGTCTCACATCATTCAGAAGTGTCTGCCAGCAAAGAGGGACTGTGGGGTTTCTTTTCTTCTCTGTTTCCGTTTGAAATATTTTGTGAGATCTTTATTTTGGGGTGAGGAACTGGCACTACATCTCAGCTGGTCTTGCTAGACCCTTATGGGCTGAGGAGAAGTCTGTTGTCCTCAGAAGACCTAGAGCAGGGGAGACAAGTGCAGTATTGCCACGCAAACCTGTTCTCCTGCCAACTGACCTATGTAAGTACAGAACCAGATTGGATGCTCCTCCTGCTGCTGTGTGTGATTTGATTTCCCCTTTGATTCCTCTGGAGGCAGAATGAAGAATTTCTGGGAATGAGACCCAGGAGGAGTTAGTTTAAGTTTTAGTGTAAGGTTGCAGGCACTTTCTGTTGCACAGAAGGTGAGTGGTACCACTTTCCCTGCATTAAATTGGAGCTACTTTTGGCTTTGAAAAAGTTACCTGGTTTCTAACTCAGCATTAACAAATCCGGATTCCCTCTAGGGCCAAGTGTAGGTGATAAAAATGAGACAGACTAGGATATTTTGCACATTAAACAGATATTATTTATGTAAAATTGTACCTATCTCAATTCTTGAAGCACTTTAACCCTCCTTGATATGTCTCTTTTTACACTTTGGTAGAAACAAGTCCATAGAAGTATTTTTCTACTGTAAGAACATTGATACAAATATGATAACGTAAAATTTGACACGTGACCTACTCCTATTGGGGTTAAAATGGAATCAGGATCACTGGGGACTCGTGAATGACAGGTTTTCTACTATAGGGGATTCTGTCCTTCTGTACTGTGCTGCTTAGGTTGACTTGGACGTAGCAGCTTATAATTAGACATGTTTTTCTGATGTATGCTTCTTGAGTAGATTTTACACTGCTCCAAATCAGACAGCAAAAGCCCCCCACAATATTGGAATCTGTCCTTCCCTGCTCCCTCCCAGGATTTAGGTGAGCAGGCAGGCAGGCAGGCAGGCAGGATGATTGAGGAGGAAGAAGCATTTTGTTTATTTTATATAGTTGCTTGTTAACCTGGGTTTTTGGGATGTATGTGGACTTTGTCAACCAGAGGCAGTGAATTTATCTCTTAGGCCACCAAGATGTGCCCATATTGGACTTTTTAAAAAAATCGTAGTAACTTACTCTACACATTAAAATAAACTCATGTATACGTACCCCATTCCTCAGCTGTATGTCAGCATATCCTGCCCACCATCAAATCACCAGTGTTCTTCACCATTGCCTATATTGGACTCTTATAGGAAAGACTTAGTCACAATTTGGAAAGCTTTAAACTCTCATCCTAAAATACTTTCAGTGCAAAGCATAGCCTTGGACTTTTTCTGGGTTCTTACCTAAAAGTATGACCAAAAGGACGCAGAAGCCGTAGGTTGTGCTTGGTGCGGGGCGGGCGCTTTAGCAACACCCTGGTGGTGTTGTAGCCAGCATTTGTTCAGTGAGACCCAGCAGGGGTAGTTAACTGATGAAGTCCTGTTAACCAAACAGGCAAAACACTGCTAGTTCATGACGGCCAGATGATGTGAATCCCAATTTCTGACATCCTTCCTTGAAAAGTTAAAGAAACCTGTTGTATATAATTTTTAGGCCACAGCTATGTGACTGTATTTTTCCTTTTTGAAGTAAACTTTGGAAAAGGGAGAGGGGTGTGTGTGTGTGTGTGTGTGTTTTGAAGAGTGAGGTTAAGGAGAGCTTTTGTTAACTTTTTCTATTATTTTGCTGTCAGGAGCAGGAGACTGAAATCTGAATGTTTCTGCAGGAACCATTTTCTGAGAGAATAATTAGTGTGTTTGACCCATAGGAGGGTGTTTAATCTCCCTTACCAAGTCATGTGAAAAAGTCTTACCACTTTCCTGAAGAAGAAAAAGAATAAATGAGACGATATTTTACCTTTGAAAAACAGATTTGAAAGAATAAGATATTTACTTATTGTGTTTCCAGGTATATTTTCACTCTTTTCCAGTTCTAAAGACCTTGCAAGTTCATTGCTGCTAGAGGTAATTTTCTTTTTCCAAAGACTCTTCCTAGTAAATATTTACTCTTATTCCAAGGAAAGAGTATAGATATTTTCCCCAGTCTCTGAGTCAGTTTTGTTTTGTTTCTTTATATCTTAATAGGGGGAAACATTTTTGTACAAAAGAATAACA
Organism: Solenodon paradoxus; assembly: GCA_004363575.1. NCBI lineage: Eukaryota > Metazoa > Chordata > Mammalia > Eulipotyphla > Solenodontidae > Solenodon > Solenodon paradoxus. The sequence goes on along the minus strand of RJWH01001213.1, from coordinate 91,789 downwards.
TTTTTACTCTTAGCATTATAGCTTCTTTGTAGTAGTCCTTTCCTCTTACAGATGAGTTACAGGCACTAAAAATGAACCCCTTTTAAGTCTGTCTACAGTGAATCGATCAGTCTGACCTTTTCTTTAGTATTTTGCAGCCCAATTTTAAAAGCCTGACAAAAGTGCTCTTAAATTGGTCAAACTTGTTTTCGAAAAGCTAAGACGATAGAGTTTAAACAAAACATTAAAAAGCAATTATTATTTTGGGAATTTATAGTACATTCCTTTAAGTCTGAAAGGTTCTAAAAGGGGGTGTTGAGAAGCACAGAAAGAAAGGTCTTTACTTGAAGTTTGCAGCTAACAGGTGTTAGAGACAAAAACCCCCTCCTGGTGTATCCTGTCTAAATAGGTGTATCAAACCCATTGGAAAACTTTCGTGTCTTGCTTTCTATAAACATAATGATAGTATCACAACAAGGTTTTTCATACCTTCCCCTCTTCACTATAGGAATTTGCAAGTTTTATTATCATATTTAATCAGAGGCTCCTCTCTGGGGCCCTCCCTGCTGACTTCCCTTAAGATAAGTATAGTGCTACCCTTGTTCTAGAAACAGGAAACAGGAACCAGCTTAAACTGATTCCTAGGGTAAATGACAGAAAGGTGACCTACCCTGAGCTACTTAAACTATCATTAACACACCTCTGGGGCAGTCAGGGGGCAATCAAACCCAGGGGTCTGCACCACTGCTGATGGTATTCATGTTGTTTCCTGTCTTTCTTGCTATCAGTAAAGCTTTAATGGGTCACTTTCTGAAGTATTCAGAAGGTATCAACCTAATAATGTCTTTTCTAGCAAAAGAAAGTTCAAGCTCTTATGTTGATAGTGCAGTCAGTTGTCTTCCCCCCACCACAAAGGTGCAGGCGGGAATGAAGAGTAGAGAGACAGGCAGGAAGAGGAGGAAGAAGCACTTTATTTTCACTTAGTTGCTCAGTGGTTCCCCTGGGCCCAGAACTTGAACCCAGGAGTATGAGGCCTTCTATGGAGGCTGTTGACCCCTGCCCTGCTGAGGCTTGCCAGTAATCAGTTATCTCTTTAGTCTCCTTTAATCTGGAGTGATTATCTTTGCATTTCCTGACATTGACCTCCTGTGCTTTCCAAAAATGTCTCATTTTGTAGAAAGTTCTTTACTTGGGTTTATCTGATGGTGCCTCCCGATCAGATTTAGGTTACATATTGAAAGTAACAGAGGAGCAATCCTGTACTTCATAGCAGGAGTTACATGCTGTCAATTAAACCAAAATCCAAAAGTGAAGTTGGAGAGCTAATTGACATTATTAAGAGATTCATGAATTAGGGCAGCCTTGTCCTTCGTAACTAGTACAAAGATACTCCCTGGAGTTGTACAGAGTGTGAGGTCACTGAGGGTAGCACACCCTTATTAACAAAAGAACCTAAAGATTGTTTCAGGCGAGGCCCCTGTCCCGTAGGGGAGGGCGTGGTGGTCCTATCAGGCAGACTAATTTGCTAGTGCCAGCCAGGAAATTCCACTTTGGGGAGAGGTCAGACCACAATCAGGCATTAAGTCTTGTGGAACTTGATATAAATGACTCCATCTGGGGTCTGTTGCTCTTATTTTTCTTTTGGTCTTTGGGCTCTGTATGGCCTGCAGTTAACTTAGCTACTGACTCACAGGGGCACACTTTTTTTAAAAAAAAATATTTGAACAATGGTTACTCTGATAGGTGGTGTCTGCCAGGTGTCTCTTGAAAGTTACTTTTTTTTTTTCCTTTTGTGATGAATAAACAATTTGTGCTGAGCTACTTTGAGACTTTGTAAATAGTCTTTTATTCCTCATACTTGCCTGTGAATCCATGACCCTTGCCTGATTCCAGTAGATCCCGAAGATAATTTCCTATGCCTTTCTTTCTATTTTGAGATCTGACTTCTATAAGGAAGAAATTTCCCATTTATCTGTCCACCATCCATCCATCCATCCATCCATCCATCCATTCCATTGTGGGTACCTGCTTTATATAGTAAGTTGTAATCATCCGGTTATTTTATTTTGTTGATGAAAATATTCCAGCTATAATTACTGGGAGTTTCCTTCAAGCTGTCCTTTTTAGCATGTCCCCATCAGTCTTTTGAGTATATCCTTAATTTGGGGGCACAGTAAGATGGTCACTGTTCTTTACCTTTACAGCCTTGGAAGAGCCATGTCTCCTGTGATAGCAATGTAACTAATGAAATCCTTTGTAACCATATATGGAAAAAATGTTGAGCTGCGCTAACTGGAAGGTATCAAAGATGGCGCCTCAGCGTGATGGGGCTCAGCCTTTGGATGCAAATCCCCAGAGCTGGCAGAAAGGATAAACCTTGCTTCCTGATAAAGCCTGGTGTCCCGTCCTGTTTCCTTGCTTTCTGGGCCTGCAACACTCCAACGAGCCTTGAATTATTTGGGGGAATGTTTAGAAGTCAGTACCTGGTTGCTAGGAGTGTTCACATTAATGCTTGCAATTTAGGCTATGCGTTCAGACATCAAATTTTTTTTATATAGAAATAAGTCTTTTCTCTGAACCAGCAACAACTATCTTGTATTTTAGCTGGTAATCTTAATCTTATTGTATATTTAAGCCAATGAATTTAAATATATGCCTGTAATCCTAATCAGTACTTCAGTGTTTTCTTCCCTTTTTTATTTGTAACTTTCTTTCCCCAAACATATTCTCCTCACCCCAATATTATATAGGGATTGAATTTATTTATTCAGCTGTAGGAAGGACAGAAAGTTGTTTGCAAATTGTTAACCTTTTTTTTCCCCTGATAAGGAAGCAATTAAGAATTTAGTATGGCTTCTTTTTGTCTCCAGTTCCCTAGGACTCCTGAATAGTTTGTTAGTGGCTGTTCTGGTTCTTGGGGTGTCCATTCCTTCTCTGGGGACGTTATTCGAGTTTCCAGTTGCGCTGATTTTAGGGTTCCATTATGTTTCAATTGCATTCATAAGGCCCTCAAATTCAGCAGTATATTAAGAAAACATTTCTCTTTTTTTTGCGGTGAGTTTTCATTAGTCTCTGATCTGTCCTTTTGTGGTTTTTCCCTCAAGTGAGCAGATACGTAGATATTTCATTTCTCCATTTTTTTCATCATAAACTCTATTATAGGTACTCTTGTACTTTTTTTAGTTTACTGATATTCTGGAAATTGCCCCGCAACGGTCTCTAGCGCTCTTCCGTAGGTTTGTTGTTTTGCAGTCACGTGTGCTGCATGGTGTGGACGCGCCGTGTTCTGTAGGTCAGGTCGCCACACGTTAGGTCGTTTGGTTTGTTTCCAGAATTTTGAAATTACAAGCAAAGCTGTAATGAATAACCTATCTCAGAGGTATCTCTTCAGGGTGAATTCTTAGAAATGTCAAAGGTACTTGTTATGTATAGTTTTGTTAGAGATGACAAAAATCATCTCCATAAAAACCCTGCCACTTTGGATCCTCATCAGCAGTGTGTGAGTGTCTTTTCCCTGCAGCCTCACAAGCATGCGTTGCTATCCTTTCTCAGTTGTCTTTGTCTTGTAGATGAAAAAGCAATTTATTGGTACAGCTTTAATTTCCATATTTCTCATCAGGACTGTGGTGCTTTAACAATACTATTTTTTTCTTAGGCGAAACTGCAAAGGAAATCCGAATTGCTTGGTTGGGATTGGCGAGCATATTTGGTTAGGAGAAATAGATGAAAATAGTTTTCATAACATTGACGATCCCAACTGTGAGAGGAGAAAAAAGGTAGGCCATCATTTTTAAAATAGTAATGTTGTTTCTTTTGTTCACAACGCTGTATTCACTGTAGGATATTGACATTGCATCTCAGTTTTACACCACACCTACCCCTAGAGAAGTTGTCATTTTTAAAGCAAGCACTATATGATATTCCTGTGTTTTTGTTTCATTTTGTGCTTATTATCAGAAACTATTAATGATGTCAGATAACCAGGCCTTGCGGCTTTAAGATAAGTGCTGGGTGTTTAAGACTAAACTGCTTTCTTGGAATAGGTCTTGATGGTACGCTTTAACATATGTAGCTGTGTAAACCCATAAACCTGTGAAGAATAGTTTAAATGCTGAATATTTGTTTTAACATTGCATGTTTTATTTTGAATTCTTTCAGCCTTTTTAAAGAAGATGGTAAATCTAGGGAATAAACTCTTAATGACATTAATTTGCCTTTTTTTTTTTATAAGAAAGGTGCAGGGAGTAATGAATGTAAGTAGTCAGACAGGAAGAGAGAGGAAAATGTATTTAAATTTTATTTCCATTTTGGTTGTTCACATTGATTGTCTTTCCCACCAGACTGAGAATAACCACTGCTCCTTTGGGGTATGCAGTCTTGTATTTTTATATATTACACATACAACAGTTATACTTTAAAACACACATTAACGTCCACTGTAACACCTAGGATTTGCAAAATAGCTGTGTAGGTTCTTTATTAGAAAAATAGAATCTTTGTTAACGTCAGGAATTCTCCACCTTATCTTTGGAAAAACTTGGAACTCCTCCCCTCCCCTGTTTATCTAGCCAATAAGCAGGCACCTCTCTAGATATTTTCTTTGTCATTCTACAGTTTAGGATTATAGCAAGTGAAAAAACCTATGTGCATAGTTTCAAAACTGATTTTTCCTAGAGCCCTCGATTTAAGTGGATAGAGAAGATTGGAAGGTGACAAGAAGACTATAGATGAACTGTGGTGCTGTCCTGAGTCCCTTCTATTCCTGTAGTTACTCCAACATAGGGCTTTCATGAAAACAGTGCCCTGTCTCTAGCCAAGAAAGGCTTCAGATGGTTATAGCCTCTTGATCGAGATAGTTTTAATCTGTAACTGAAAAATAATGTTTCTTAAATTTTGTGTTATTTGAAAAGATGTTGATTTTATAATAATAAATTTCATGTTTTTATAGAACTCATTTGTGGGTCTGACTAATCTCGGAGCTACTTGTTACGTCAATACGTTTCTTCAAGTGTGGTTTCTGAACTTAGAGCTTCGGCAAGCGCTTTATTTATGTCCAAGTACCTGCAGTGACTACGTGATGGACGATGATGCTCCAGAAGAGAAAGGTTAGTGAGGTGGGTGCGGGGCAGCTCACTTCCAGGTACAGATTCCTTCTGAACCAGCCAACCAGAGAAAACTAACTCTCAGGGTCTCATGACGTGCCAGGCATGGTGCTAGGTCCCTTAAAAACATTGTCAGAATTCAGTATGGTTTTCCTTTTTTCCTCTGTAGTTATCATTGATCCACCAAAATGGTTACTATTCAAGTGAGGAAAGTATATTTTATTCTTTACAGTTAATATAAAAGGATCATTTTTAATTTTTAGCATTATTTTGCTGAAGTAAACTTTACTGATGAGAGGGCAACAAGGTAAGTGAAAAGTAAATTTCTGTTTGGGCATTATGACGTCAGTGCATATCTTAAAGATCAACTTTTTTCTTTTTAAAGGAAAGGTGCAGGCAGGAATGAAGGTGAAGTTGGTAGGCAGGGAGGAAGGGAGAGGAGGAGGAATAAGCTTTTTTATATTATTTCCATTTTAGTTTTTCACAGTAAATGTTTTTTCCCCTGGACCTGGGGCTTGAACCCAGGGGGTATGTGGCTTCTGTCCTTTTAAAGGCAGTTGAACTAACCGCTGCTCCACCAGGGTATGCCTAATTTTATTTTTATTAGTTCACATTGGTTGTTACCCCTGGACCCAGGACCCTGAGCCCCCAGGTCCTTGGCATGTATGTGGGCTGTGCTACTTGAGGCGGCTGACCTAACTGCTACTCACCAGGGCACTCCGGGATATACTTTAAACACAGGAATGTGTTTATTTTGCCAGTTTTTCACCTGTTCTCTGGTAAGAATGTGCTGTACAGTGCAGTGTAGTACAAAGAGTTTCTTTTAGAAATATGGGATCTGAGTTCTCTTCCCAGCTTAACTCTATTCCCTTATTTTACAGACAGGAAACCCAGCATAGTATAAGTCACTTAAGATCATTTAGAATATCTGAACTTTAAAGTAAGAGTTGAAATAGCTACGTGGTTACTTGAATGGCTTTTTAACAGCCTGCAAAGCTCTTGCGCCCCAGCAGGTTTTTATGTTTATTTTACAAATGAAATGTTGACTTCTTGACCGTCACAGTTGGTAGCAAGGAAATCAGTCATCCAGTGTCTAGTCACGAGACAGCAGCCACACAATAGCGTGAGCAAAGAATAGAAAATTATTAGCAGGAAATTGGATTGATTGGGAGTTTTAGTAAGAATGAAAGGGGACTTGAAAGAAAACAGGCATAGCAGATGCAGGAAGCCCTTCACGCACTCCCTGTAGAGCTGAGTGAGCACCTAAGAGGAGTCCCTCGCGCCACTGTCTAGACCCGAATCCGGGCCTGGCTGAAGAGTGCTCAGATGCCTCAGAGTCCCATCAGGCAACTGTCTGTAGGGAGGTGTTGGGCCTCAGAATTCCCTGCTAAATCCCCGAGGGTGCCGGGAAGTCATTCGAAAGGAAGGGCCTCACCAGAGCCATTCCTCTGTGAGCTGCCAGAGTGGATGCTGGGGAGACTGCTGGCTGCTGTTGGCGGCAGGAACTTGGAGTCCTCAAGAAAGCCGAATTCCTTAGAAGCCTGGGGAAAGAGGCACAGCTAAATCCTCCAGTGCCCCCTGTTGACAAGGCTTGCCTGCCTTAGCTGGAAGGAGAAGTATTTGCAGAACTCATCTCTGTTAGCACAGAGCAGGTGAGAAAGGGCATTTCATTGGCCCTTGAGATCCATGCTTCTGTTTGCATACCTTTCCCCAGCTCATTAAAACTTGCAGGTTTTTAGCAGTACATTGTACTTCTTTGCTCAAGCTTGAACCGCTGTGCTTGCCGTTTCCTCGTTTGCTCTATTCCGGCAAGTCCACGTCGCCCAGACTGCTTCTGTGGCTGCTGGGTAGACTGCAGTCTGTTGCTGGAATGAGGGCTTCAGTGTCACTAGAGACTAGACTATGTCATCATGGTCACTGTTGGGATGCGTGTGTGTGGCTGTCCTCTCGTTTTTAGGGGATGGAGACATGTATGCAGACGACCGTGACCGCCATGTTGCTTCCAAAATACGTGTACAGTCATTGCTAAGTTTTTTTTTACATTTTAGAGCTATGATAAAACACCGCTATAGTTTGAATATTAGGGAGTTTAATTATGCTTATTTGAAGATAAATTTCTTTTTTTAAAAATATGTATTTTGCAACTTTTAAAAAATACATTTCTTTTTAATAGATTATGAGCCTCAAACAATTTGTGAGCATCTCCAGTACTTGTTTGCCTTGTTGCAAAATAGTAATAGGCGATACATCGATCCATCGGGATTTGTTAAAGCCTTGGGCTTGGACACAGGGCAACAGCAGGTAAGACCTTTATTTTTTAAAGAAAAGAAGGCTCTCAAGTTTTCCTTGGAATGGTTTTAATAGGAAATTAAATGAAATGCTTTTTTTATTTTATTTTTTTTGAAAGAGCTATACAGGCAGGCAGGAGGAGAAAGGAGGGAGAAGCATTTTATTTAATCCCTATTTAGTTGTTCATCTTGGTTTTTCCCCTGCCCTGGGAAGCAAATCCCAGTCCTTGGGTTGTGTATGAATTTCACTTGACCAGAGGCGTCAAAGCAAACTTATTTTATCAAGAGCATGTGAGTTAGAGCATTTATTTACTGTCTAGTATATTATACATTATGAAAGTTCATATTATGGGCCGAGAGCAGTGTAACACAACTCTGGTCCTTGTTTGAATATGCTCAGTTCCTGGAGTATTTAATTTATTACAGTAATTTGTGTCAGAAGTTGAAAATCAAGATACAAGTGTTCTTTATATTAACCCAAACTTGTGTTGTAGGATGCCCAAGAATTTTCAAAGCTCTTTATGTCTCTTTTGGAAGATACTTTGTCTAAACAAAAGAACCCAGATGTGCGGAACATTGTGCAGCAGCAGTTCTGCGGGGAATACGCTTATGTGACCGTGTAAGTGCCTTTCAGGTGCATTTCATTCTAAGGTCATTGCTCGTAGCTACCTGATGTTCAGTGCAGCCCCAAGGTAGACCTTTAGCGGGTTATCATGGGACCTGGAATAATTATAGTGACAGGTTTCCATGGGAACCTATAGACGGCTGACTTGCTAATTGCACTTGAACCTGAACCCCTCCAGTTTGGGGAGCTGTGGTTGAATGCCTGCCATTTACTTTCTGGCCGTGTGGTGTAAACTCAGGGAGTAAGACTGAAACCAACCAGAGTGCCAAGAATAATGTAACACACCTTCATTTATTTCCTAGTCATAAAATGCATGGCTTCATCCGATCACTTTGTATTTTTATTTTTTATGTTCTTAGTGGAAATAGTTTTGTCAAAGAAAACTAAAGTAATGCTGCTTTCCATATATCTAGGATGTAATACAGTTGTGCTTTTAACGAAATCTAAGTTCTGTTATTATAAGTTTAATTTATCTTTTTATGAAATGGAAACTAGGCTGTATTACTTTTCCCCCACTCTGATCTTAATTTTATCACTTTGTTTTATTATAGTTGTAATCAGTGTGGCAGAGAGTCTAAACTTTTATCAAAGTTTTATGAACTGGAGTTAAATATTCAAGGCCACAAACAGTTAACAGATTGTATCTCGGAATTTTTGAAGGTATTTAAATTTTGTTTTATAGGTTTCTGTTCATTGATATTCAAATAGTGAATGTTTTGACTTAATGCATCAATTATTTCAAACTTTTCTACAAAAAAAGTGTTGTTTTTATGTAATGATGTAGGAGAAACTAAATTTTAAAGTACTGAAACTGGCTGTGTCGTAAGATTTTGGTTATCTCAGGTTAATTTATATGTAAAGTTATAAGTGTGTAGAACATTGTATAACTGATAAGAAGAGTATTTAAGGAAATTAAGTTCTGTTATTATTTAATTTATCTTTTTATAAAATGGAAACTGGAATATGTTGAATGTAAATTTCCCCTCTATGTTCCTATTTTAGTTTTGACTCATGGGTTTGGATCAGTAATATTAACTCTGTGTATATATATGTATGTGTAAATTTTGTATAAATTATTATATTGTGGTCCCTGCATGTAGGTACCACTCATTTTTCACTTTTAAAATTAATTTTGTATCAAAGTACATATGATATTTACTGCTTAATCTCATTCCTGGGAATTCAAAGAAATTAGGTTTATCAGGATAAAGAGCCTAAAATGAGAAGATTAAACACGGTACATTTTGGAAAGAAGCACATGAATTTTATTTTATTTTATTTATTTTTTATTTTTTAAAGGAAAGGTACAGGTAAGAATGAATGTTAGTAGGAAGGCAAGAAGAAAAAAGAAGGATATTTTTAATTTTTATTTAGTTCTTCACACTGGTTGTTTCCTCCTGGACCTAGGATTAGAACCCAGGGGTATGTGGCCTGCGCTCCTTTGGAGGCGATGAACCTAACTGCTACTCTACCAGGGCATGCAAAAATTTTTTTTATAAGTTTTTGTTTTTTTTACTAAGAACCTGAGTTTTATTATTTTTTTAGTAGTTTATTGCAGTAGCTATGTTTTACAAATTAAAATAAACTCGTGTAGCTTCCCCACTCCTCAGATCTATGTCAACATTCCCTGCTCTCCACTAAATCCCCAGGTGCTCTTCCCCATTGTCTAGTGGGCTCCGCCACACTTGCCCCCCACCCCCACTTGGTAACCTCAGTTCTGTTGCAAGTGTCTAAGCACTGGTTTTGTTTTTGAAGCACCTGAATTTTAAATATTATACACTGTTTAATAATGTCACTGCCAAGCATTTCCTTTTATCTTACATGTCCTTTATTAACCAAAGCTTGATTTTAAAGTTTGATTAGGAACTGTTAATTAAAATGAAATTATGCTTTGCATGAGAGACTTGATTGCTACTTTTAAATCTAATTTTTAAAACTAATATATCTTATTCCCCCCATCAGGAAGAACGATTAGAAGGAGACAATCGATACTTTTGTGAAAACTGTCAAAGCAAACAGAATGCAACAAGGAAGATTCGACTCCTTAGCCTTCCTTGCACCCTGAACTTACAGCTAATGCGTTTTGTTTTTGACAGGTAGGTGTCTAGGAGCAGTAGTGTTTGTTGCTGGTCGCGGACCACTGTGTGTGGCTTTTACCCTTAGGGAATATAAAAAAGTGCTTATAGATTTGGACTAGAGCTGCGAATGCAACTTAACAGGTGGAGCTTGTCATTTTGAAATGCCAACATCTCATGATTTTGTCACAAAAATTCTTAAAGAAACCTGCCATGTATGAGTGAGACCTAGGAAAAAAGAGAGTACTTAATTTTTATTCTAAGAACTTAAAAAGCTACAAAGGAAGAGTGAAAATTTAGTTAGGATCTCCCTTTACTGTGACATTCTGTGTTTTGTCAGAATTAAACTAGAACCAGAACAAATTCGAACTGAAAGAGTGAGAGTAAACTTTCTATTTATTGTCATACTTCTCATCCCCAAGGAGATAGAGCCTCCTTTTACAATTAAAATCAAGGCAGTGTTTGCACACACGCGCGTCTTCTATAAAGTAGGCATTGTGATTCTCTTTTGTGATTAAATGGAAATTTCTGAATTAGTGTTTGGAACCAGCATTTTGAACCTATTGGTCATGTTTTACACAATTATGGGACAGTATTGTTTGCGTCTAATCATGTAGGTTTTAAGCAATATTATATTGTAAATGAAATCTACCTAGTTACTGTTGAGTTTATTAACTTAGCTGATGGATGTTTTAAAATGTAAATGTAATTAACTGTCATTTTGATTAGGCAAACTGGACATAAGAAAAAACTGAACACCTATATTGGCTTCTCAGAAATTTTGGATATGGAACCTTATGTGGAACATAAAGGTAAGATTTTTACAGAGCAGTGATAATTATAATGCCTAGAGATTTTGCTATTCCATTTTCTTCTCTAATTGCTATTTAGGAACAAAGACTGTTTCAGTTTCAGGTGAACTGAGATGTTACTTCTGTTTTCTATTAAGTAAGTACATAAAGAAGATGGGTGGTTTATCAGTACCTATTTAAGAGTGCAAAAGAATAAAAATCAGATATTTTACTGTTCACGAAGCCAAGTTCTAGTCTCAACACCACATCTATGATTCTTCATAAAATTAAATTAAGTGTCTCCATTCACTTCTTTTAAAGAGAAAAGAAGGAAGAGAGCAGGCAGAAAGAGCATGGAAGCGGCAGCACTTTTTCATTCAGTTGTTCACACTGGTTGAATTTGACACATGGCAGAAAAGTCCTTTCGGGGAGGTCCGAGTGGGCAGCCTCAGTTGTTCCAAGAGGTGGAGTTTGAAGCCCCACCCCACTAGATAATTTGGAAAATTCAGAAAGCACAGAGAAGAGAAATAACCATTTGAAAATCTATTGCTCAAACTGTCAATATTTGTCTATTTTCTTATATTATTATCCATACTGTGTCTTCAAATATCCATACAAAACTGAGAAGATAAATCTAAAGATGATCTGTTTTTAAAAGGAGATTCACTTAAAAAACAAAACGAAACAGTGCTCCTGCAGATTTACTGAGTTCTGTAAACTGAGGGATCCTCATTCCTCGAACATATCTATCTTACTAACTCAACTCCTGTCGTATTTATTGGGCATTTTTTTATTTCTGTAGATGACATTGAGGCTGAATAAAATTCATAGACATTTAGAAGACACAAATTATATTGAAATATAGTTACCAAATAGATTTGTGACCCAATGATACAGGTCCACTTTAAAGAATAACTTCCAGTGAGCTGATCAAACACTACAATATTTCTGAAGTTGATGTGTGTAATTCATTGATGAGTATAAATTCTGGTTAACAGTGCTAATGATGAAACATTTTTTGTTGTACCTTGGCAGTAAAGTCAAGAGATACTGCTAGTACCTGGGTGATTTGTTGCGTTAAATAATTTAGGGATGGTGATTAAGATCTTCCACCTGATCTAACGGCTTCTGTCCTGTAGCGATCCTGTCTTTCGCTCTGGTTCAGCTCATCCGAGGGTTATACCCAGTCTGTCTGTCCGTAGTTCAAATTTCAAACACCACACTCTATCCTATTCTCTTCCTATTTGTTCTCCTTTAAAAAACAATCATATAAAACATTCATAAAATTTCAAAATACAGAATTATATGGCTCAGAGAATGATCACAAAGTGAGTATCAGCATGATTGAGTACAACCCAGGTCAAGAAAGAAAACATTCCCAATACTCCAGCACCTTCTCTGCCCCTCCCAGTTACAGCCAACTCGCCTGCCAGCTGATCTTCATGACAATTACTGCTCTGTGTCCCCACTTCCTCCAGCATCACTATATAAGCTTACATCCCTAAACATTATAATTTAATTTATCCTTTTCCCTCCTAGAACATTAATAGGTGAAGCCTAACCTATGAGTAAATCTTACCTCCCCTGCTCCTTTATCTAGCTGTTGATGGTAACTGGAAAAAATCACCCCATCTCAGCCTTTTTTGTTGAATTCCATATTTGTACAGAATTACTTATTTCCAACCTTGAGCTTTTTAACTGGGCTAATTAGTATATTTATACTAAGTGTAATTACTGTTATTGTCACTAATTCCAATTTTCACCAATTTTAAGTTCCCTTATGACTTGCATACAGTTTGAAGCTCATTTCTGAATGTAGAAAGCTTCATTTACAATCCCGGGCTGCCATTGCTGGCCTGTTGGGCAGGTTTATTTCCACCGTTGGAACTGTTGCTTTTAATGCTTCTGCAGTTCCTCTGCGCTGCCTGGTGGTTATTACACGCTGAAAATTATTTGTGGGGATTCCCTTAGGTCTGGAGTGATGCCACCTCCTCCAGAGAGACCTTACTTCTTCCAGGCCACTGCTGTCCTGCTAGTTAGATATCATTACAAACTGAGTTTAATGCTTGAGGCTCCCTTGCTCACCTGAGCTACAAGAGCCTGGTACGACGACCCCTCTAATTCCAACACCCCACCCCATACCCCCCCACCCCCCTTTCTCTTTATGTTGCTCTGCTCAGGACTACAGAATTTTCTTGTTTTTGTTTTTGTGTTTTCTTTGATGGCAGTCAAGCCCAGTTCTTTCTCAGTGCGCCGTGCCTGGGCTCACAGCTGTCTGCCAGGAGTCTTGACACGAGCTTACGCCATGTGTATCGTATGGAGGTTGTCATTTATATGTCTTGTTTCTTTAAAGTGGAATAGGAACTTAAAATCCAAGTGCAGGGTTATTCTAGCTTTCTAACGTTTTTTTCCTGTTTGTTTTTTTTTCCCAAATGTTTTGCCTATTCCCATGCTTTGAAAGCAAAAAACAAATTTTATTTAAAGGAAAGGTGCAGGCAGGCAGGAAGAGAGAGGAGGAGGAGGAAGTACTTTTTCCACTGGTGTTTGTTTATTTTGCTGGTGTGGATCACTGCTGAGTGGGGAGTGGAGGACATTGCCCAGCCCCAGGCAGACCTGGCTACCATGTTTGGGAGGCCTTCCCAGAGCCCCTGTCTGCTCCACCAGCCCCTCCCACCATTAAAGAAAATCTTGAATCCATGCGTTCGGTTCTTCTCTGATTAGATTCCACCCAGAGGGATATAGTCCTTTCAGGAAAGAAAAGATACTTTAAGACAAAAATAGGAGGAATAGAGTCCTCAAATAAAAGGATAGATTGTTTAAATTTCATTAAATCAGTCCTGAGCACTTAATTATATTTAATTGTCTCCGGGGCCCGGGTCTTAAATCTGGGTCCTCAGGATGTATAGGGTCTACATCTAGTTGCGTTATCCCCTAGGCCACCAGGCTGTGCCCGAATGCAATTTTTACATATCACTTGCCTCTGACCCTTTCTCATTCTTTTCTGAGAACAAAAGCTTTGTAGTTTTGCACTGACGTCTTCTAGTTTGTGTAAATTTTGTAATATGTTGATTTGTATGAACAGTTGATTCTTGGTAAGCATGTGGCTCCGCCAGTTTATACAGAATAGAACAAAGTAACTTCATACCCTGAGTGCGCCAGATGCCACAATTTTCTATCCATGTATTTCGTAGAAGAAATGGAACATTAGTATAGCTTGTTAGGACAATGCCTGTTACATTTTTTTTGTATGACTAAAATTTTATCTTAGGTGGCATATTTTGAATTCTACCAGATACCTTAAAAATTGTAATTAAAATTCAGGCTCAGGATAAAAGAAGTAGCACTGTTGTGTAGAATTTCCTTCACTCTGTCCCTCTCTCCTTTCTAGGTGGGTCCTATGTGTATGAACTCAGTGCAGTCCTCATACACAGAGGAGTGAGTGCTTATTCTGGACACTACATTGCCCACGTGAAAGACCCACAGTCCGGTGAATGGTACAAGTTCAATGACGAAGACATAGAAAAGATGGAGGGGAAGAAATTGCAACTAGGGATTGAGGAAGATCTAGGTAAAACCTTTAAGTTGTGAGTGCCCTTTTAAAATATAAATTTTTTTTTTACTGTCAATATTTGTGGTAACTTATTTGGTCCCAAGGTTGTTATGGACTATCAAGGATATTTGTATTTCTTTAGTACATAAAATTTCTGAATACCTTTCATTAGCTCTGCCTGAGTTTTTTTAAAAAAATGAGTTTACTCCAGATATGGTTTCCACAATGTCATACGTTTATTACAGTTGGAAGACAAATTATCATTTTCCTTTTCTATTTTTGTTTTTAAAGTAAAGGTACATGTAAGAATGAAGGTAAGTAAGGAGGCAGACAGAAAGAGAAAGGAGGAAGAAGTATTTATTTTACTTTTATTTAATTGTTCACACTGGTTGCTTCCCCCTGGACCTGGGACTCGAACCCAGGGGCGTGTGGCATGTGCTCCTTCGGAGGCAGTTGACTCAACTGCTACCACACCAGGGTGTTTCCAAATAATCATTTTTTAATGACAGGTTAGCTGGGGGTGTGGAAGGAAGAGGGCAGTATGTACTAAGCCAAAAATGATGGAAGAGTAAGATTTAGTACAGTAGGTTTTGTAGTCCTTTTCTCTAGGTCAGGACATTTATTTTAGGAAAGTAAAACCAGAGGAACTTTGGTCTGAGAACAGTGTCTACTCCTTATTAAGTATCTTAGCCAATCCCTGGAGTGTGGAAAGTGCCTCCATGCTGCTTCATAGTGATGGGGGCTGCCATTAAAAGCTATTGGTATATTCTCATCATCTCAGCCTCTTTTTTTTGGCCCAAATACCCACTTATTTCCTAAAGAAATGAACTATTCTTCCAATGAGGAGCCATTTTGGGTGAGCTTTTCATCATTTCCCTACCATGTATGTCATTTTTGGATGAAGTTTGGACTATGGGTTCTAAATAAGAAAGAAATAGGAACAGATGTGTGTCTGCTGTCACGGTCCTTAATGGATCAGAACCATTTCCCAAGGTGTCTGCAGGGAGGAGCATGGCAGTCGGAGTTGATTTTCAAGACATCTGGGTCATCTTTCAGCAGATATTCATATGGCTATAATCTTGCAATTTGGAAAAGTATTTTCTGTTTTTAAAGAACATTTAGATGTTTATAAACATCTTACTCTCACTTTAAGTAGCTTTCATATTCTTAAGTTTTTTTTTTCTTATTGTGCCTCTTATGAGAGCATATTGAGACGTATCTTTATTTAACTATTCTTTGCTGAGATTTTTTTGATCTGATTTCATTTTTGTCAGAGAATTGTAAGATTAAAGGCAGTGTCAAGGCAGGCCCGTCTATTTTCTACATAGGGAGTACTACATTTTAAAACTACTTAAGAGAAAGATACTCCCATACCTGTCAGGATCTCGTTCCAGTATTTTTGTTGTTTGTTTCTTTTTGTTTTTAGGAAAGGTGCAGGCAGAAATGAAGGAGGAGTAGGCAGGCATGTGGAAAGGATTTTTTTTTTTTTTTTCCATTTAGTTGTCCATCTTGGTTGTTTCCTCCAACCCTGGGACTAGAACCTTAGTCCTTGGGTTGTACATGGATTGTGCCTGACTGGAGGCAAACTCAACCGCTTCTCATGCCTTAATTCCCTATGATAATCTTTAACATTTTGTTGCTCTTGCGTTCTCCCTAAGAATATTGAACAGCTTTGTATTCTTTCGCACACTTTAAAATTCAGTATTTTTCCTCATAAATTTAAGTAGCTTCAAACGATGTGATGTTTGAAAAATCGTAAATATTGAAAGTGAAGCTGCAACATCACAGTTTTACAGGTATCCAAGTGATATGAAATAGCATGGGGAGTCAATACCACCCACACCATTCTTTACTACGGTACATAAGCCGATCTATTATTAATAGAAGTCGTTTTTAATACTCCCTTTTATTGTTTACTCTAAATACTTAAAACATTTTTTCCGGTTTGAGTATTTTTTTAACTGATGAATTTTGCTATCATTGAGCAAATCAATGTATGTTACAAATTTTATTAAACGCAAGCAAAATTAGCATCTTTAAATAAGATGAATGAGTCCGTTTTAGGTCACTAGGTAAGGTTAGATCTTTCTTTTGCAAAGTTGGAGACAGATGACTGACTGAGAGGAGGGATGGAGCATTGACTTTGAGGTAGATCATTTGTAGAAAAGTGCACAATTCACATGGTGAATTGAAAACCTGGTCCTTGATTTCCTCAGAACTATTGATGACCTCATACCTCTTAAAGGTTACCTGGGATGTTCATGCTCAGTACGAAGAGAACCTTCATGTAATATATTTACCACATGAAATTAATGGGGTTTTTTTTTACATGCTATTGAATTCATAGATATTAGTGGCTAGTCTTTCTGGTGGTTAGAATTTTTTTGGGGGGGAGGGGAACATGTCATTTTATTTCCTTGGCTAATTAGGTTTTGATTTATATTTTAGCATTTAGGAAAAACATTAGAATAAACTCATAGTCCTTTTTTGGTCCCAGGTTTATCTTCATGAACAAGTACTTTTCATCTTTTAAAACGGAATACGGCAGGCAGGGTGGGTAGAGTAGTAAACTTGTTTAAATATTCAAAACTTCAAAGAATCTGATAAATTCGAATTGACTTTTGATGCTTTAGATTTATGTTAAAGGATTTTGAATGGGTATCTTAGGAATTGCTATCTGTGGTCCTCCTTCCCTTCCCCTGCATAAGAATGAACAAGCTAGAGGTGTTCTAATTTAGTCGTTTGATTTTTCTACTTCAGCAGAACCTTCTAAGTCCCAGACACGTAAACCCAAGTGTGGCAAAGGAACTCACTGCTCTCGAAATGCGTACATGTTGGTTTATAGACTACAAACTCAAGAAAAACCCAACACAGCGGTTCAGGTACCAGGTAAGTAATTTTCCAGGATTATATAAGGCAGCTATTTTAGAGTACAATTTTGATAGGTTGATTGCATATGATAAATGTTGGTGAAAGTAGATAATCACAAATTTGCTTTAAAGTGCCAAGTTTTTTAAGTAGTAAGAGTCTTTACCAGCACTCCATTTGTTCCCCCCTAACTACAAAAGCAGTAACCAAAACATCCTGTAGGTGATCCAGACATGTATTTTAAGAGCAGTTTGGCTTTATGACATTCACTTTGTATTTATAAAACACTTGTGGGTCTTTGCCGGTTATTATACATTTCTCAGGAACAAAGGCAATCTTTTGCCATTTTCCGTAACACAGCTTTGTGCTCTCTGATGACATCAGTTTTAAAGTGATGTTTCTGGGCTGATGCTTGCGGCTGGCTAATGCCTTGGAGAGCCAGGGTGAGGCGCATCACCGAGCAGCGGTGTAGTGCCTGTTTTCACTGTCACATCTGCTTTCAGGTTTGCAGTCTCTGACAGCAAGGGGACCCCAGTAGGAAGTTGCCGCCAAAGTCTTAGCCAGTGTTTCATGTGATACAGAGATCAGCACGGTCCTATGTCTTGAAAACAGGATGAAGTTCTTTTTCTTTCTGTCTTGACTAGCTTTTCTTCAAGAGCTGGTAGACCGGGATAATTCCAAGTTTGAGGAGTGGTGTATTGAAATGGCCGAGATGCGTAAGCAAAGTGTGGATAAAGGAAAAGCAAAGCATGAAGAGGTTAAGGAGCTGTACCAAAGGTTACCTGCTGGAGCTGGTCTGTAAGATATTCTGGGACAGCACTGTTGCCATTAAGTGCCTTGTTTCTTTTATGCTCACAAATGTACTGAACAGCTTTCCCCAGCCTTTCTCTACAGCGCACGTGCGATGCTGGCTTATGCCCTCTGCTATGTAAATCAGCAGTAACTCCGTGTGTACATTCCATATAATTTGCATTATCATGTACTTTTAAGAATGGGAGACTCTTAATAAATTACAAGGTTTAGATCAGTGCTCTTCCTATATGAATATTGTAGCCATTTCTGTTGTGCAAGATAGTAACTTGTTAAAGAAAAGTCTTGATGAGGTTACTCTCTTGGAAGCAACTCATCTATTTCCTTGCACATTGTGCCCTAAAAGCAATATAGGCATTCTTTTATTTGAGTGCTACTTTTATGATAATTATTAATTTGAAATTCAGTATTACGTTATAAATAGGAAAGCTTTCTGCCGACCTCTAATTTCTTAAGAATTATCCCACATAGTCCAGCTCATCCCTTTTAACTGTGTATGTTTATTCAAATTTACCTAGTGCCTCAAAAGGGAAACCTCAACCTTTTAAGGCTGATATGCCATTTGTAATAATATGCTGTCTTTGTCATTTTATAGACTTGAATTCCCCATATGCAATTCCTACTTAAAGAAAAGAGGCAATTTAATCCCAATTTTAGAAAATAAAAAAGCATAATTTTACTTGTGGTTTTGCGTTTTTGAGATCTTGATTTGAGATCCATTACTGGTATAACTCAAACGAAAGATGAATATAAGTTGCTAAATCTGTAAGAATAGTTTCTTCAAAGTTCTTGTTAAACTATACCTTACTTTGATTCTGACCTTTCTTTGTAAACTGCTGTTCTTACTCTGTCTTAAGGGTGGGGATTTCTAAAGATTTATACTGACTTTAAATTTACTGGAAATGGCTTGGAAATGACAATATGATTCAAATCTCTAAATTTATTCAAAGTTGAGACCTAGAAATCTGTTTTCTGGCTTTATTCATACATTCACCAGACAAGACAAAGTGACATACTGGGTCTAAAGCAAAATGCTGTTTTGGACAAATCCTCTTTAAAACTGCGTGGTCCAAAGATGTTATGTGCAAGTTGACATTTTGCTTTTCTTGACTGTTTTCAGTCTATAAGAACTTGTGCTTAGGTTTTTAGAATACGTCTTTTATGTTATCAAAATATTTTTGCCAATTATAAGGTTCACAACTTTTTCCCATTTGCAATAAAGTTAACATAGTAGAAAGCCCAGGTGCCCTAAAATGTTGTAAAAGCCCAAGCTAAGGATCTTGGTTTTATGCTGCCAGGTGAAGTCTTTTGCAGTACGTTTTCTAAGTCTTAGCTTTGGGAACATTTTAAAAGAAGGGTCACTTATTCTAAAATATGAGTTTCACTGAGAACATGGAAGAGTTTTGACCCTTTTATTTAAATTGAAACGAATTATCTAAATAATCTTAAATTATCTTTAGATGATGTGCTTCAAATATTTTTAATACCATGATATTTCTAGATTTCATAACTTTCCTGAAGAAAATTCCTCCTTGTGTTCAAAATTTAGATGTTAAAAAAATGCAGGAATAACTTTGAGCTAAAATGTACACTTTCATTTGGCAAATATTGTAACAACTGCTTTTCCAGTTTGTCAAATGCTTGAAGTTGTTTTACAGTGCATTATCTCTAACTTGATAGTTAAATGAGTTCTCTCTCATTCCTGCTTGATAGCTAATAATCCATACCCTTGGAAAGTCTGTTTTCAAAGCTTACTGAATCTGAAATGAGATTCACTGGAGAACCTTCCTGGAGCCCTCCTCTAGCGCAGAAGCACCGTGTGGTCCGAAAACTACCCCGAGCAGACTCTGCTTAACTGCTGAGCCTTGTGCCACACCCAGATTCTGATTCTCAGGGAAACTCTTAGCAGAGATTGATACAACTTTAATTAGTGATGGAGATTGAAAATGGAAAGAAAGTAAATGTGTGTGAGTCATTCTTCTACCTGTGGGTCGCCCAGCCGGCTGTGACCGGTACTCGAAAGCGGGAAAATGGACTTGCGTTAATAAGCCGAGTATTACAGGCCCAGTCTCTGCTCTCTTCCCCTTGCTATAAAATCACCCATGATGTTTCTGTAATCTTCATTGAATTCATACTGAATTACTAAAAAATCAAAACAAAGGCTTCCCTTGGAAGCTTCTTGTGGGGCTCTGCTAGGAGATTGGGCCATGTTGTCTTGAACTGCCTTTTAGTCACATCACGGGTGATGGAGTCAGGGTTACAGTCACCCTGGGCTTTGAATTCAGCAGGCACCTTAGGCGCAAGGAGTGCTTTTTTTGCACTTTTGAGTTTTCCTAGGTTCCTTTCCTGTTAATGATCAGGATTCTTATGATTTATTCTTTCAGTTAGCGGTAGGGGCTGTTTCCCTCTGTTCACCCCTTCCCAGCTGCTGCAGACTCAAGAACACATGCTGATTATCCTTGACCTCTGCTCTGTCCCAATCCTGTTTTCCTCCTTTGATAACCTTCAGATTACTGATAGTTTAATCTGTGACTGTCCTTGAGAAAGGATAGGCTATCCTAAGACTTTTATTTGACTCTCTTAGTTAGGGATCCTTTTATCTTTGCATTCTTGGCATAACCCAGTGTAGTCTGTCCCTGGCAGATTAAACTCAATAAAAGGCCAACAAAATTGGGAGGTATTAGGTTTGAATTAACCGTATGTTGCAAAATGCCACAATCTTGTTCTCTATACTGAATCTTTAAGGTCTCCTTTTTCATATATTGTGTGAATGTGTGATTAACTTTTCTATATCTCTTTTCTTCCAAAAAGCTCAAAATGCTTCACATATCTTATCTTTTACATTCAGCAGCATCCCTGTGAGGTAGGTAGAAGGCAGGTATTATTACCTTCATTTTACAAATAAAAGACCTGAAGCATAGAGAGTTTAAGTGACTTGCTCAAGTTGGATTCCTTGGTGGCAGAGCTTGGATTAGACTTCAGTTTCAACTAGCAGTCATGCGCTCCTCTGCAGCTGCGTCGGGGCTGACCACCGAGAGGAAGGCTGTCAGCTGATGCTGTGTGGTTTTAGCACCAGCAAGGGAGCTGAGACTTCTGACATTTTTGTAAAAGTTGGAATGTTTATGCTAAACTTAAAATGGGAGTTAGTTTTCTAGACTTGTAACACTTAGGGAAATGTAAAATTGGTCAAGCTGGGCTTTGAGTTGAACTGTCTATCCCTCAGATCTCATCAGATGTAGTACATAATACAAATATATATAAATTCAACCTCTGTATGTTTTCTTCTATGTTTTATGCTGGGACTCACTGGAGATCTTTGTAAGTAATCAAAGCTGTCCCTTTATCTTTAATTTTAGCTTTTAGTGACTCTGAGACTCTGTTCTCCCAAATTTAAATTCATCTTGAGGTGTTTGGCTTTGTCTTAATTTTTCACAATTTCAAAATTGATAATTCAGTGTATTTCTTCCTAGAATTTGTTAAAATTCTTACTTAACTTACTTAACTTTATTGAATTACATAATGTGCTCAATAGATCATGTGGATTTGGGTGGAGACATTAAATACCTTTAATTAATACCAGTATCATCTTGGATGAAGAAAATTCAGTGGTTGAAATGGGCTTGTGGAAGTGTGGGTAGCTGATGAGATTAATTTTGAATTTAGAACTTGGGCTTCTCATCTGATTTTCAGACATAGCACATGTGCATCAAATGTGTTGACAAGGACCATTTCTGTAATGAGCACAGTCAAGGTTGAGGCTCTGTGGTTTGGTTTGAGCCAGCATGGAGCATGACTTGTCAGCGAGCAGGGGTGGCCTGATCAAAGCTCTGCTGTGCTATCAAGCAAGACACTTGTCTCTGTGGAAACCTCTTTTGTAGAATGTGGTTAATAATACCGGCCGATCCCATAGGGCCCTGTAGACAGACGTGTCCCTGTTGTGCACAGCTCCTTGAACCCAGAAGAGTGGTAGTGAATGGAGCTTTGTATTGTACTCTAACATCCTTAACAATGGTTCTTATTCTGCTGACTTTGGACAGAGTTTGCATTGTCTTTTGAGGAAGATGAATATATCACTTAGCAAAAAAGCTGTAAAAGTACATGGACTCTTTCTCTTGCTTTCTTTCTCAGAGCCCTATGAATTTGTGTCTCTTGAGTGGCTACAAAAGTGGTTGGATGAATCGACACCTACCAAACCCATTGATAATCATGCTTGCCTCTGTTCCCACGACAAGCTTCATCCTGATAAAATATCCATCATGAAGAGAATATCTGAATATGCAGCTGACATTTTCTACAATAGATATGGAGGTGGACCAAGACTAACTGGTAATTTTTTTTTTTTTTAAAGGAAAGATGCAGGCAAGCATGAAGGCCGCAAGCAGGTGGGCAGGCAGGAGAGGAGGAGGAAGAAGCATCTTTTAATTTTATTTTTATGGAGTTGTTCACACTGATTGTTCCTCCGGGCCTGGGACATGAACCTGGGTTCTTGGGATGTACAGGGATTGCACTCTTCCGGAGGTGGCTGACCTAACTGCTACTCCACCAGAGCAGGCCTTAATTGGTAATTTGAACTGTCATCGCTGCTTAAAAAAGAGTAATATATTAAATCCTTAAGATATGATTTTATGGTCATTTCATCCAAATTGCTAGATCAAAATATTCCTTATACTCTGCAAAAGAGATTTCCTAAATAAAGTGCAAGTTAAACAACATTGTGTTGTTTTTATGTTTATATTTATGTTACAAAGAAACTGATACTGCTTATTGAGTTTTGTGTTGGATTTTTTCCCCTTTTCAAAACAGACAAAATAGGACACATTTTAGCAAACCGTTTGTATTTGTATTTGTATTTTTTTTTAATGTTGTGAAGTAATGTTGCGTTAGGATTATACGGTATGCAGCCTTGTAAATCGCATCTGTAGGCACTGCTCTAAATTCACCAACAGTGCGATTCTGTCCTTCATTTTATGATTGACTACTTTTAGCTGATTTGCCTCCCTGTACTATTTTGATGAACCCTGGTGTAGTAGGTTACAAGTCTTATGCCCCCCTCCCTCCTCTGGTGACTTCTAACAGCGTGAGATCTATATAGATTGTACTTAATTTGTGACTGGAAGCTGCTTGAGTCTACCTTTATTATAGATCTATGTATGACCACATAGCATCCATAGTCTATTTGGCTCTGGTTGAAACAGTTCTTTCTAAGCGAGAAACTGGCAGAATAGGCCCTCTTCTGATCTATAGGTGGGCTTGAAATTGTGTGGCCACCAACCCTACTCCCTTTTTCTCCTAAGTTAAGTACTATTTTCTGATCGTGGCTAAGTCGCCACATACAGACCGGCACTTTACTGTGAGTCAGGCCTTCTCATGGACATCTGGACATTTGCTTTATTTTTCATTCATTATCAGTAAACTAGGTAATGAGGTCTTTCAAATAATTTTATTTCATGATTCCTAGAACAGAGTGTTTTAAGTCAGGCTCTTAATTTTTCTTTTCCCTTTATTTAGTGTTTTGTTCTTTGAAGTGTCCTGATTAATACCCACACGAAACTCTCCAGCTGCTAACAGTACTTTGTAAAGTTGTAAGATACACCGACTCCTCCCCTCCCCTTAGAACTTCAGTTATTTGATTATGGGCTTGTGAATTTGCACCTAAACTTTAGAAAGCATGTATATATAATTTTAGCATGCTATAACATTTTGTTCTTATGCAGATAACAGTATATTGTCTGAAAATCTAGATCATTAAAATAATTTAGGATACATACCAATTTCTTCTGTGGTCAGAATTTGTGACTTGTTTTGAAATTCTTCTGTGTTTTGTGAATTGCTGGCCACATTTTCCTAAAAGGGAACCTGCACGTGAGTGAACCGAATCCCCTTTTCATTTGCTCTTGCCTCCAGTGAAAGCCCTGTGTAAGGAGTGTGTGGTCGAGCGCTGCCGCGTGTTGCGTCTGAAGAGCCAACTGAACGAAGACTACAAAACTGTCAACAGTCTCCTCAAAGCGCCGGCAAAGGGGTATGTGACAGCGCATGTTATTGATGATAAGCTACTTTTGTCAGATAATAGCCAAGTAACTTATTGATGAAAAGGAGTTTGAACCTGTAGAGGAAGATGAGTGATGAAGTTGACGGCTGACTAGATTGACTTCTGTAGTGGTCATCACTGTGGCAAAGATTTTTGAAGAGCTGAGTCACAGCCTCTGTGACTGTGTTCCATCATTACAGAGGAGAAGCAGCAGAAGTGTGGGTCTGAGTCCTAACCACACCAAGGCAGAGGAATGTCAGCCTGTGTTCTGGCATGGGAGTATATGGAATTGTGGAAAGTGTCTGTTGGAAAATCATTCTGCAGGTGGACTGTGCCTTTCTAGAGAGGCTGAAGTTAGCGAGCTAACAACTTACCCGGTGGCGAGTCCTTGTCCGGGAGACTTGCAGTGTGTCCAGGCCCCTTCCGTAGGGTACGTCTTGAGCTCAGGGGCCGAGAGACTCAGAAGTTGGCGGGTGGCATATTTTATGTCTGTATTGAAGTTATAGATTCCCAATAAAGATGAGTCTAGTTCACTATTTTTGGTCATTTCGTAATAGCTTGCTAGGTCTCCTAAATGTTTCTAGACCTGGATGTCTGTGTGTGGATACGTATGTATGTACAGACGGGATGTAATTGTGATTCGTTATTAAGTAAGTTAATGGCCAGTTAGTTGGTGTGATGGGGATGACTAAATGAGGGTTAGGAGAAGCGAGGTAAGAGTTATGATGGAAACAAAATCCATTTCAGCAGAGGATTAAAAATGTCAAAATGAGGAAGTGGGTTAAAAAGTGTGCAGAACAGATTTTGAACGTTTGTGGTCTTTACAAGGAAAGAAGGGAGGAGGACATTGCAGGGATTACTTGCAGCCTTTCGCTTTCTCTGCTTCACAGCAATGACGGATTTTGGGTGGGGAAATCCTCCTTGCGAAGTTGGCGTCAGCTGGCTCTTGAGCAGCTGGATGAGCAAGATGGCGACACAGACCAAAGCAACGGAAAAATGAATGGCAACACCTTGAGTAAAGGTAATGTTAAAACCTCTGGATAACATAGTTGAGAATTTTTCCACAACTTTCCCACCCATGTAATTTCAAAGGTAATTTTGAAACCCAGAGCTCTCACAAATGTCTCAGAACAAATCAAAGATTCTTACGCTATTGAAATTGAACCAATGGCTCAGCAACTTGCGTGAAGAATTCCTCATAATGTGAGGTACGTGGGACTCCCAGTCTTTCTCGTTAACCACGCACAAAGTTATTTTAACTCTGCTCCAGAGTGAAGCTTTTAAGAAAGGTGAATCTGCTGCAGATTCCATAGTATGTTCAGACTATACTGGCAGCTCAGTGCATTTTGACTTTAGGTCCCGTGACACACTTAGGGACTGTCAAGGGTAAATGGATATACTTCACATTTACCACCAGGAGTGAAAGTAGCTTTTCAGTAGCTGTTTGCTTAAAATTTCTGAGTTTCAAATAAAAAATCATGTTCATGTGAGTCAACCACATCACTGAATTCTGTAGTCAATGTTTTATAAGATATCAAGGGAAATTAAGACATTAAAACTTGTAAAATGAAAAACTAGTGGTTCAGTCCATTTGCTAATTCAGAGTTATGCATTATGATCCATAGCCATTGTTTTTCTTAATTTTATTTCCAAGCACAAGTATTTATATACATATGTAATAAGTCCTCAGTTAAGATCACTGATAGGTTCTTAGAAACTGCTTTTGGGATAGTGTCACTTTGTTCTTTGTTGATTGGGTTTGTTTGTTTTAGTCTCTCAACATTACAATAAAACGATGTTTTTTGGGGGACCCACTATATGTTTGTTTTCTTTATTTAGTTCGTCTTGGCTCTTCTGCTCCGGCCCCGCAATGTGAACCTGGGTCCCTGGGATGTATGTGCTCCAACCGCTACTCCACCTGCAGTTACTATTAGTTTTAAGTTGTGATTTTTAACATTTAAAAATGTGAAGACTTTGTGTGCCCTGATGGCTTAGCAGTTAAGACTGCTGTACATTCCAAGGACCCGAGTTCGTGACCCAGGCCTGGAGGGGGCCAAGATGAACAACTAAATGAAAACATTTCTTCCTCTTCTCTCTTCCTGACTACTTGCCTTTATTCTTGCCTCCACCTTTCCTTTAAAAACAAAGCAAAATATAGAGTACTTTAGTCATATCAATTTTTATCACTGATATGAAAAATGATTTAGCATTGTTAAGGTTTCCTGTATTTGAGAATTTATTTGGATTTTTGTGTGTGTGACAGAGAAGCCAGTTTTCCAGTCATCTACTTCCTTTTTATTGTTTTTTTGTTTTTGCTTTTTCTAGGGAAAGATAGGGGAATGAAGGCAAGCAGGCAGGCAAGCAAGGAGAGAGAGAGGAGGAAGAAGCTCTGTTTTATTCAGTTGTTCACATTGGTTGTTTCCCCAACTCCGTGTCTTATACCAGAGACCTTGGGATTTTTGTGGGGTACAAACTGCTAGGCCACCAGGGCATGCCTTTTCTTTTCCTTTGTTTTTAAAGGAAACATGCAGGCAAGAATGAGGCAAGTAGGCAGGCAGAATGAGAGAGGAGTAAGGAATATTTTCATTTATTTTATTTAGTTCAGCTCAATTGTTCTGAACCCTGGCTCCGGGACGTGAACCGGGGTCCTTGTGTGGCATTTGTGCTGTGCTGGCCAGAGGCGGTGGGCCGGACTGCTCCTCCACTGGGGTGCGCCGTATTTCTCGAGCTTTTAAGTGATTAGTCAGTACTCTTTATAGACTGTGAATGTATTGAAAATGTTATTCATTAACCTAGAAAACCCATCGATAACTATTCTAATCTACTAATAATTAAGATTTCTTTTATCGGACCATATTCCTGGTATAAAGAAACTGCAAATTGGCAGTGATGCAGTATAAACAATTAGGAAAAGCTGATATTGGAAGAAAAATGTTAATAGGAAAAGAATAGGTAAAGATGACATGACATGAAGATGATTAACTTGTTTTATGACACAGTATTCTGAATATTTTAACTGGAGTTAATGGAGGGATATTTAAATAAATTTTTCAGTTTGAAAAAAGAGGACAGTTTCTTGCATAAGCAAAATCGAGTAAAACTGCATTCAGGTATTTTTCTTTCCTTTTAAGGGCAAGAAATATATTAGCAGAACTGTATAATCACTTGAGTTTAATTTTTAGAATGTTTTAAAGTTTTTGTTCAGAATTGTGCAGAGTATTATCTCTGCTACTTTGAGCTTTAAATACAATGACCAAAAAGTTGTTACCTGTATTTCTTTGGATTAGATGACTCAAAAGAAGAAAGAAAAGAGGAGGAGGAGGAACTAAATTTTAATGAAGATATTCTCTGTCCACATGGTAAGTTAGAAGCACTAATCTTCAGTTTTCAGTCTGACTTGAATGTATTATAAGCTTTTGTTTCCTGTTTCTTTCAGCTAGTAGGCACTGATAAAACAGCCACGGCAGGAGTAACGTCTCATAAATTAATGTTTCGTTCATTTCCCCTTTTTAGCCATTAGCTTCTACTCACTGCTTTTATACTAATGCCTCTCACATATTTTCTTCTCTCCTTGTAAAATTTTTATTTAAACAATGCAAAATAGGATTTTCCCATATTTCAGAGAAGAAACTTGTCTCTTGTCTCATCAGAATGCTTTCTCTGAGTTTGAAGGAAGGAATTAGTTATTTCCCATGACATCTTCATCCAATTTGACACTGAAAAAACAGCATTCACATATTTCTTATTAGAAATATTTATAGTTTATTTTCTTAACTTTTTGACCACCTATTGTATACTTTGTACTCAATACATTCCAGATCCTTGTGAAACCTATGTATTTACTTATATATATATTTTTATAAATAATTAAGGTTTTTAGAGGAAGGAATCAGGCAGGAAAGAAGGCAGGCAGGCAGAGAGAGGAAGAAGAAGCATTCATCTGTCTGTTTTTATTAGTTGATGTTAGTTGTTCGCCCTGGTCCTGGGCCACAAACCCAGGTCCTTGGGCTTTCTTGGACTGTGCCATCTGGAGCTAAGCCACCAGGGTGTGCCTGTTTATATATTTCTTACTGGGTCTTAGTGAGTGCTCGCTTTTTTTTTAAAGGGAAGGTACAGGTAGGAGGTAGGTGAAGGTGAGTAGGCAGACAGACAGGAAGAGACATTTTATTGATTTTTATTTAGTTGTACATTTTGGTGGTTCTCCCAGACCCAGGATGCAAACCCTGGTCCTTGGGACGTATGTGGAATACACTTTGGCTGAAGGTAGCTGACCAAACCACTGCTTCACCAGGGTGCACCCAGTGCTGTCACTTCTAATAAGTGATTTTGTATAAGGGACTCATTATATGTGAGAAACTATTTCCCATTCTCTAACACTCTGACAGTCAAACTGCCAACTACTTCTCAAAGCCTTCTTTGTATAATTCGCGCTTGTGCGCACACACACACCCTTTTTTCCCCTCTATTCTGAGAATAATTAGACTCAGGTGTTGGGATTTCTATGATCAATACTATGAACCCACATCTGTGCACTTCTTGTGAGATTATTGCTAACTAAGAATCCTTGTTGGTCCCAGCAGATTTCTGATTTCAGATCTCACTGTTTCGCTATGAGCCGGTACAGGACGCTTCACTCCATTGTGTACACTCGCACTTTATCTCCGGGTCCCTGATGACAGGGGTGATCGTAGTTACTGGAGTGGTACTTGCGTGCTGATCTTTCTGGTCATCATCTTACCTCACCAACCCTACTAGCTGAGTGGCATTCTCTTCATGTGCCTACACGTCTTGGGATGTAGATTGGTCTCTGGATGCCAAGCCCCTCTGTCTTTCTTGCCTCCCAGCGTGTTTCCCTTAGACTCGTAGCACAGACAGCAGCGCAGACGTGAGGGCTGTGACCCCCTGAGCGGTAGGCAACTTGAGTGAGAAAACAGAATCCGTACAAATAAAGAGTTTTTCTGTTCTTGTGCTTCCATGTCAAATCTTTTATTTTCTCTTTTTACTCCCTAGTATAGACTGTGGTCGTAGGATCGATCATTACTTTTAGTTTGAGAATTGAGAATTGAGGAATCTGTGGCAGAATAAGTTTTTACGCTTGATGCTACCCAACTGGTTGAAACCCAGCCTGAACTCGGATTGTTGTCTTATTCCTGAGCTCCCTGACTTTGCTCCATCTTCCCACCTCTTGTTTCATCCTGACTTTTCAGTATTGCAGTTTTGACCTGAAAACTGGCAGATCTGAATGTGATTTCAGGCCTCTTAGGGCACTCCTCAGCCTATCAGAAACTGCACAAAGAGCTATTTGATCTGCAACTTCGTGGTATTTTCTGTTACCTGGTATGTGTGTATGTGTATATTTTTACCCGAGCCCTAGTCATGCAACCTGGCCTCCTAGGCTTTACATGACCTGCACTTTAGTTGCCTTGACCTTCTTAGCCACAGGGATGCTCCTTCGTTATCTGATATTTCAGAGTTACAGTTCCTTTATCAGTTGTTGTGGTCCTCACTTGTCTGTATCGAGTCCATGACAAGTAGGACTGTTCAGGTGCAGGACCTCCCTTAAAAATCCACTTTTGAATGTCCTCTGGGTGTATGATGATGGAATCACCTCACAATTTCTCAGAAGTATCCCTGTTATTAAGCTCCGTATGACTAACGGAAGATTGTAGTGAATATTTATCGAATGTTTTCCGTGTGCTCAGTAGTTTCCTAAGTGTAAACATGAACCCCTTGAATACATGCAGTGACCCTGAAAGGCCAGTATAGCTCTTGCATTCACTGATGTACTGATGTACTGAGGACAGAGTTGTGAGAGGCAGTTGCTCTGTCTAGGTTTGAAATTATTTTCCTTGTAAAATTGGAAGGGCGCAGTTGATCTTCAGCGTACTTTTCATCCAAAGTTCTGTATAATACTTGTTTTCTCTTTCCATCTCTGGCAGCTTGTAAGATATTTGCCCCAGTGTTGTGACTTCTCATACTGGTCTGCCATCACTTATTGCTTGAGTTTTTGGGTTTTGGTTTTTATTTTAAGGAAAGGTACAGGTAGGAATGAAGGCGAGTAGGGAGGCAGGAAGAGAGGAGGGAGAAGCATGTTATTTTATTTCCATTTAGTTCACACTGGTTGTGTGTTCTCCTCCTCCCTTCCCCCCACTCGAACTCCGGGCCATGTGTCCTGCTCCCTTTGGAGGCATTTGACCCCACGTTACTCCACTAGGGTACACCAGTCCTCATTGATTGTCCAGGTGCTCTGTGGAGACTGTGTGGAGGGGGGCTGATGACATTGTTCTTTGCTGTTAGGGTGCCCTGTTTTACTGGGGGATCCCCAGAGTCAGGATCTGCTCTTGGGCTGTTGAGGTTTCTCCATAAGCATCTGCATTCTCCTGCTGTCACTGTTGGAACTGTGGAGTAGAGGAGTCGGGGAATCTGCATTCGGTGCGAAAACAAGCTCGTCTCAGCCAATTAGACTTTCATCTGTACTCTGTTCCCACGACACCTTAACTCCATGTGCTCTGAGAAGTTCGTTGGTAGTCCTTTGTGGGTAGAGGGGTGACTTATCTATAGTAGGGTGTGGAGAAAGCGACTGAGAATTCTTAGCTGCCTCTTAAACAGACCTTTAATCTATTTACTCATTTTTTTTTTTAACCCCACTGATACCCCCTCCTCATTACTAGGTCTTTGGGGACACTTCTGCAATATAGCGTATTTGGTTACTTCTTGACCCCTGACGATTAGAATTCACTTTTACTGGTGTCTCATTCATCCTTCAACCCCCACCCCCGCCCCTTGGTCCTCCGTCCAGGTCTCAAGCTGGGTCCATAAGATTTCAGAGCCTGCACTGTAGGCGCCTGCGCCACGGAGTGGGGCTTGTCAGGCTTTTTTCTCTCCGTTTTGTTTTCCTTTTTTCTTTTTTTAATGAAAGGAGCAGCCAGGCAGGAAGATAGAGGAGGAAGCACTAATCTGTTGGTGTTCTCACCACCCCCCACACACACACAGACACCCCCCCACACACACACACACCCCACACGCACACACCCACACACACCCCCGCTCCTGAATCCTGTAGAATTAGTTGCGGTGGACTTACCCACTCGGCCACCAGGGTGCGCCATCCATCTGCTTTTAAGCTAAAATTTGTTGACTTTGTTCTGTTTTCTTTACCCATAATTATGATTTGTAATTTTGTTTGAAATATTTCTTTACTGTGATTTAATGTTTTAGAAGCCACAAAAAATGCAGTTTTAAATACTATTTTTACCTAGAAGTTCCCATTTTAAATTTCAGTATTTTAATAACATAATCCTAATGTGTATATTTAATATATCACAGACTGATATGAATTAACCATGGGATTATGCTCCATTAGAAGATGTGCTGTTACCATAGAGTTCAGAATTTATTGCAGATATTATGTATGTATAGTCATTTAAGTGACATAACCTTCCTAGAGCTTGCTCTGTTTAATACACCAATTTTGCCTGTCAGTTAGGCAGTTTTTTGTTTTGTTTATAAGTACTTTAGATATTATGTGATCCAAATTATTACAGTTTGAACTAGATTTTGAAGGACCAGGTGTTTATCCAGAATCCAAACTCATATTAACCAGATTTCTATTTTTGCTAGCAGAATCTTTAGGGATTAGATTATCCAATTATGTTTAGTGAACTAAATCTCATGACTGGTTTCTTGTATCGGGACGTACACAGGATGGTTTTAGTTGTTTGATTTCCTCTTTTAGCTGTTAAAAACAATGTTATTGATTATGTGATTTAAGTAGAATTTCTAAAAATTCATGTCACGAGTAAAAGTTAATTTGTGGAAGGAACAGATGAAATATAACCAACCCTGAAACATTTGCAACAGAACTGAGATGACCAACAGGGAATGGGGTGGGCGGGGGCAGATGGTGGCGGAGCCCACTGGACACTGGGGAAGAAGCTCAGTGATGTGGTGGAAGGTGTGGTGTATTGAAATATATCTAAGAAATGGGGAACCGATGCATAGGAAGTTAATGTGTAATTACAATAAAAATAAATTTAAAAAAGTTAATTTGTTGGATCATAAACAATTAGGTGTGTTAAATCATGTTAGTTACTAGAATGATAGTCAGTTTAGAAACTTGGCTAAGACTTTGTTACCACTGTAACTCAGTAACGTGACATGGCACATAAACACTTTCCTCATTTCAAAAATAAGATGGGGCGTTCTTTTCCAGTTGTGTCAGTAACACATTTTCCATATCAAACTGGTCAGAAGTAAAAGCACCCCACATCAAATGGACAATATTTCCGTAATACCTGTGGAGTCCTATTAAAATATGTATGTATTTGTATTTTTTCCTTCATTCTCCTTTTCTGAAATAGATTGGGTTATTTACCACTTAGATTTGGTGAAAGTCCTTTCAAGAGCAAAAAAAGGAAACCACTTTAAAATTGTAATTGCCTTGTCGGTCTTTCTCAGTTAGGTCATGCAAATCTACCTGAATCTTTTTTTATGGCTGCCTTATATTTCACCACAAAGACACAGTAAATTTGGTTTTGATAATCCAGTTAACTCTTTATTAACAAATACTTTTCGTCATTGTGTCCGAGGGCAGGCATGTTGGGACCAAGTTTTTGTAGTCTCAGAGGAAGCTTAAGTTAGCAGCCCACTCAGAGTTAATTTTACACCGTTTTTACACCGTGACCTATTTTCTTTAGTAACAAGTTTATGACATAAAATAAGCTTTTCTTGGGATTATTCAAAACTCAATAAGAGGTGCGTTTGGGAAGGTCAAAAGATGCTTTTGAGGTATAAAAACTATGGGGGTTCAGATGAGACAGACCTGGGTTCATATCACAGCTTCATTATTCACAGCTGTGGTCGCTCCGGATGTGTTGATTTCTGTGATTCTTAGTTTATTACGTAAAACATGTAAAGCGAAGAATGGTGATTCTGTATTTAGAACAGCACTCTCTTGGTTATTACTCTTACACACTGGTGGGGTGGAAACAAATGTATGGCTTC
Organism: Solenodon paradoxus; assembly: GCA_004363575.1. Lineage (NCBI taxonomy): Eukaryota > Metazoa > Chordata > Mammalia > Eulipotyphla > Solenodontidae > Solenodon > Solenodon paradoxus. Next base: position 58,670 of record RJWH01001213.1, on the reverse strand, counting down.
GATAACTTAAAGGTGGTTTTGTGACCCTTATAGGCACCTAATTTCCGTTTCCTGGGTTGGGGACGCTGAAACAGAAACCTGCAGGCGGGGGCCTGCCGTAGCGGTGCATGCAGTGAGCCTGCGGGCTCCTGTCCTCTGGGCTGTCCTATGACCTTCTGGGGAAGGTGGCCGTGACTAGCAGAGTGTGTCCTAGGATCTTTAGAGCTGGGTATTGGGGTGGTGGCAGTAGTAACAGCAAACCAATGAGATTTTGATTGAAGATCAGTTTCTGATTTAATAGTCGATTGCATCACTGCCTAACCCTTGAGGGGATATATTTAAGAGAGTGAGCCTGAGAAGGTTAGGCAAAATCTTGGAGATAGGATTTAACTTCAGGATGTTTCAGTAAAGTAACACAATCTAAAGGGAGAAAATAAAATTGTAGGAACTTGTGACATTTTAGTGTTAGCATGGATGAAATGAAGTTAAGTATTCACTGCTGTGGGAGAGATACTGGGGTCCTTAGAAGTCCTTACTGCTTCCTTCATTGGTAGGAAGACAAAAAATGCATAACTCTGGTGTCCTGCAAGTGTTTTCATCTCCTGATTTTTCAGTGCCACATCTTAGATTAAGGACTTAAGAAACAGCCAGTTAGTTCCTGTAGAATTATATAAAAATTTAGAGATTTTTGAAACTAAGGAAAGGTAGAATTACAATGCTGAAAAAGGAAATAAACATATAATGGGTACCGACAAATTTTTCTTATTCTTAAATTTAAGAAGTGAATTTTTGGAGATTGTATATATTGACTTTTTAGAACCTTTTTCCTTCCCACAAAATATAATTTCATTTTATTTTTTAACTCAGGAGAGTTATGTATATCTGAAAATGAAAGAAGGCTTGTTTCAAAAGAGGCTTGGAGCAAACTGCAGCAGTACTTCCCAAAGGCTCCGGAGTTTCCAAGTTACAGAGAATGCTGTTCACAGTGCAAGGTACGCAGTGCTCTTCTGAAATCTGGGAAATCACATGCCCCTGCCCTGGATTGACTTCCCAGGAGAGAATTAGCATTGTGCTCTCTGGGGGTGTAGGGAGAAGGTAGGTACCGTGCTGTCAGCTAGAGGTGGTTGATTGCTTTATTCTCTTTCAGATTTTAGAAAGAGAAGGAGAAGAAAATGAAGCCTTACATAAGATGATTGCAAATGAGCAAAAGACTTCTCTTCCAAATTTGTTCCAGGACAAAAACAGACCCTGTCTCAGTAACTGGCCAGAGGTACAATGATTCCCATAAAGGAGAGAATTTATCTTACCTTTTTAAAGTCCTTGCCAAATTCCCTACCTACTGTTTCAGAGCAACACAGACCTGCTCTAATTCTTATTTGTTTCATTTTCTAATCAGGGATTTTCTCTAGCTTATTGTTTCTTGGTGCAGGACTTGTTTACATTTTATTTCTAAAACTTGAGAACGAAGAGCCAGGGTATGTGGAAACACATTGTCCTGAAGGACTGGTCAGGAATGCGGTGAATTAACGGTTTCTTTTGTGTGACTTTTCTGCTCTAGGATACAGATGTCCTCTACCTTGTGTCACAGTTCTTTGTAGAAGAATGGCGGAAATTTGTTAGGTAGAAACCAAAATTTTTCTATTCCCCCTTTTTTGTTGATGATTGTATTTTTAAGACTGCATGGATTCCGATTGGGATGCCTCTCGTGGCTATTTTTGATTAAGTTAATGAATAATCTCCACGAAACCTTTAATTACCAGTATCCTTACAATGTTTTTTAATTTTAAAGTAATTGTCTTGAAAGTCTTCTCTTTGGTCACATAGTAGTCGTGTGTTCTGATCCTCCTCATCTCGTTTGAGTAGAAGGCCTACAAGATGCAGTCCTGTGTCGTCCGTTGGAAACAGTGCTCTTCTCTGTCCCCACGGGGGACTCATGTTTACATTTGCTTCCATGACCAAAGAAGATTCTAAGCTGTGAGTTTCTTTTCATGCGATTTTTCTGTTTCTAATGAAGTATGTTTAGGAAATTTCTCATCTGGCATAAATTATCTGTTTTAAGAATCTAGTCCTTTGGTGAATCGTGAATCCTTTTCCCTTTCATGTGCTCTTCTTGAGTGAGCACTTGTTTTGAAAATTAAGAGACAGACTGCTCCTCCAGAAAAGGCAAGAAGCATAAGCCTGTCTTGCTCTTTATATATTTTCTCCTCATCCCTGGATCTTTGGTTTATTTGTTCCTCCCAAGCTGCCGATAGCAGGAACCATGTCTCTGGGTGGACAGCCTGCAGAGCCACCCGATCAGTGAGGCTTGGTGCAGTCATCTGCCCCACCAGGCTCCAGTCAGCAGCCCGGGGGCAGCATGGCACCTGCACAAAGCCTGCACATCAGGAATTCTAAGGTCTTAAAATCAAAATTTTGTTCCATTTTCCAAATGCCTCCAAAAGGCATCTGTGAAACTCACCCCTGATGCTGCCATTTTATCTCTTGAAAAAATGTTTGGATAAATATATTAGTGAAGGTAGAACGCCCCTTGGCATTGTCTGTAAAGTGAAAAGAAAATTGAAACAGAAGTTACCTTGCATCTAAGATAGCATTAGGGAGTTTATTAATCATATATCCATATTTCAACATCATCTAAAGAAACTCAGAGTTTAATATATATTTATATATTTTCTTCTAGACTTCCCTCACCCACCAAGCTATATTTTGCTTCTCACCCTCCACTGCCCCCCTCAGTTCTTTATTTTTTCTAGACACCAACAAAAATATCCTTAAGATGAAACAAATAACACGTGTGCCATCAGATAGTTAAACAATTCAAATATAATTGACGTCCCCTTTGTATTTAACCTTTCATCCATTCCTTTTCTCTTTTTCCCTGTCTTGAAATAAACACTGTCCTAAACTTGAGAGTTGTAAGTCTCAGAAAATAGTCCTTTAAAAAAAAATACACATTTTTAATATTTAAATGGCATCATACCGTATCCCTCTACAATTTGCTTTGACTCATCTCAGGCTTTTGAGGTTTAGTCATGTAGCTGCATTCCATTCCATTTCACTGTCATCGTAGCATTCCTCGGTGTGAAAAACTGTTCTTGCTGGCCACGACACACCCTTTACCTGTCATGTAGTAAATGCTGATTTTGGTTTAGATGATGAATGGATCATGTTAGCTGTCCTAATTTCTGTGTGTCTTAAGGCATGTTGTGATTTTTTGCACAGTATAGCTCTAATATGGCCCAGTGAGTGGCAAATGATGCAAAAGCTCTTCGTCGTGGATCATGTAATTAAAATCACGAGAACCGCAGTGGGAGATGTAAACCCTTCAGAAACACAGTATATTTCTGAGCCTAGTAAGTTCCTGTTGCTCTTGTTCCGTGTGGTTATAAATGAACATTTTTAAGGGGAAAGGAAGAGTATGACAATACTTCATTTTTTACTTAAAGATTGTGTTGTAGTCCAAGCTAATCATACTCTTCAGACGGGAACTTTTACGTGTGATCATCTCACTCTTCTATGTGTATTTGTTGACATAATGGATTTCTGTAGGCACAATATTTTCATGCAACAGAGTTCAGCAGTTAGAGGAATAATTTAACGAATGCTCACAGATACTGTTTGATGTATGTTGTTTTGGGAGTTGACAGTAATTCCTCACCCACTTCTGTCTTACTTTTTGTTAGAACTCTGTCCGGAATGCAGAGAAGGCTTGCTGTGTCAGCAGCAGAGGGACCTGCGTGAATATACTCAAGCCACCATCTACGTCCATAAAGTTGTGGATAATAAAAAGGTACCGGCCCCTCCTGTGGCCGTGACCAGTAGTGACCGAACTCCCTTTTGATTTGCAGTTGGCCTTCCCCTAAGCACTGCCTAGGACCACATTTCTGTTTCCTCGTGGCTAATTGCCATCAGAATTGAAATTGGAAGAATTGAAAATAAGCAGTTATGTGATTATATGTGGATTTAGTCAGTTACTAATGCCACACACAATATTTGTTGAACGTTAGTTCAATGAAAGTAGCCCGGTGCTGAGGATAGAGAAACAGACAGACGGGTACCTGCCCTTGAGAACATTTATGCTTGTGAGGAAGATGAGAATAAATCCATAACTTCCTACGACGATTTCTCTGAAAGAGATTTAGCAGGATAGCATAAAAGTGTGAGAGAGGTAGAGATGGCAGTGCTCGATAGGGAGTAGACAGGAAAGGAGTAGATTGCTGAGCATTGCTGTCAGTGGTGCATACCGCCTGGGAGAGTTTTCCTGGCAAAGGGATAAATAAGCCTAATGTGCTCAAGTAGCAGAGTGAATCATTGTGTCTAATCTGCATGCCCAATAGGACTGTCTTCAATGATTGAAATGTTCTGTATCTACCTTGTATGATGTGTCAGCCACAAGCACATGTGACCAAGGAGCATAAGGATTGAAGTTTTCATTTATTTAAATAGCTGCTTGTGGCCACTGTTGGCGTCGTCACAGACAGCACTGGTCTAGGTCTACTTCCTTCCAGAGGAGGACAGTGGTGTGGGCCGAGGGGCCAGGTTCTGCTGTGCTTTGTACATCATACCAGCGGGCTTGAGTTTTAAGTGGAGATGTAGACCACTGGGAGCTAGAAGATCAGTTAGAAGCTCTTGAATTCATCTAGAAGAGCAGGCGAAGTAGACAGATGTGGTTATATCTTGGGAGCAGAGGTCATTTACATTTGCTATGGTTGGAAAATTTTTAACATGTTAGTGGTGACTCGTAGATCCTGGCTCAGGTCTCTGGTCATCTTATTAATTTGATTTCAAGGTTTTCAGAATTTTAGACAAGCTAGAATAGATTTTAATTGATAATAGTTTCCAAACAGCATTGTTTTAGAAGAGTAATAACGAATTTTGCTCTAAGGGTCTAGGGTTCTGTTACATGGTTGAACCAAGGCCTTTTATTGCCTAATTGACTAAGAAAATGCAGTTACTAAGTACAAATGTCTCATTTTCTTCTAGAATTTTCTTTAGTATAAAACAGTATCTGAGTTTTAGCTAGACTTTTGTCATTCTGAGTTTAATAACATAACTTCACAGTACAAAAGAGCACCTTCTCCGTCTGTCATTTTCTCAAGTCTAAGGAGCATGGACTGTCCTTCTCTGGACAGTTTCAGAGCTTGAAAGAGTGTGGCGGCCAGTGTAGTGGGGAAATAGCGCATCTTTGAACTTTTATAAGAGCGTCTTGTAAAAGCTGTAATAACTGTCCTCAGTACCAGTTAGATTTAGTGTCCACATTAAATAGAGAATTAAAAGCTCACCTGTTAAAACAGCATAGAAATCAGAAAAATACAAAGTCCTTGAGTCTTGATTCACCCTGATAAAGATGTCCTGTCATAGCCCCACGCCCGATGCCTTCCCCCGCCCTCCCAGGGTCTGATCTGCCTCTGTTTTCCTGATGTGTCAGGTGATGAAGGATTCCGCCCCGGAACTGAATGTGAGTAGTTCTGAAACAGAAGAGGATAAGGAAGAAGCGAAACCAGATGGAGAAAAAGACCCAGACTTTAATCAAGTAGGTGTTGAATCTGCTTTTCATTGTTATGCTTTTAAAGGAAAGATGCAGGCAGGAATGTAGGTGGAAGAGTCATACAGGAAGAGAGAGAGAGGAAGAAGCACTTTATTTCATTTAGTTGTGCATCTTGGTTGTTCTTGCCGGTCCCTGCATACGAACCCAGGACCTTGGGATGTATGTGGACTGCACCTATGCCCTGCTCCACCATGGTGTGCTATAATTCTTGCTGATAAGTAAAAAAGAACTAAAATGTGACAAAATTATTGAATATTTAGCTGGGAAAGACTGAAACATGGAACCTTTATGAAAATTTTGTTTAAAACTCAGCTCCCTCCAGTTCAAACAAATAAGCAATGGCCTTAAAAATGGGTTTTATGGAAGAGATTTTCAGGCTCTCATTACATGATGGTAATCTTTCATTTTTTCATTGGAATGAACTTAAATCCTTCTATTAAAATTTCCTGATTCAGTTAGGATTTTTTACCCCTTTTATTTGGTTGCTTGATAATATTCTGCATGTTCAGTGATACTGATAAAATTATCTTAAGATCCGTAAATATTGTAGGACTGTTTCATTGCTGTGTGGTATAGATTAGGTTCAGTTTCTCAAAGCATCACACCTGTGTTACAGGATATGCTATTAGTTATAAATTCACAGAATTTCAACTTTAGAGTTTCGTTTTCACAGATGAGCTGCTTGTTTTCTTTCTTCTACAGTACAGTGTAGTCATTCTCTCTGAAGGAGTGAAAATGTTGTAATGGCCTCTCTGTACACACTGGTACTGTTCCTTCATTTTCAGCAATGAGTAAGAAAGTCTGAAAAGCCCTCTTGACTCGAAACTTGGTCTCCCCAAGGTGAATGTTCCTCGTAGTTTCCCACCCATAAGAGCTATGTCAGCATTTGTTTTCCATGGCTTGTTGGGTCTCCTAAAGTGCTAACTTTTAAAACGCCTGTGAAAGAACAAACGTATGCACTTTCTTGCACCACCCTGCTGAGAGTGATCTGACACTTTCGTTAAAGTTGTCCCACCGAAGAATCAATTTTAGTCTATCAGCATTGGTGTCCCCTTTGCTTCAGTGCCAACCAAATCTGTTCATTTACAGGAATGCAGGGTTTCCGTTTTTAGAAGATATTAGTGCGTGTGCGCACGCGCGCGCGCGTGTGTGTGTACGTACACATACGTAATATGCTCCTCTTAACATTTTTGTATGTTCCTTGGGTTTTGTTTTGTTTTGTTTTGTTTTTATAGGTTACTGAGTCAGCATCTCTTCATTAGAGTTTGCAGACATCCCTTTGTTGCCAACTTTTTCTCATGTCTCCATCCCCTTATGCACCCCATCTTTCAGGTCACAGATCTCTAGTTGATAAATCACAGATATGTATGGGCTCGCCCCTGTGACTTGATGGCTAAGGCACAGACCGTGTAAAGCCTGCAGAACCCAGTTTGAGACACGGGGCCAGGAAGGGAAGTGAAAAGACTCGTGTAGGTGAACACACCCGTTGTGATTCACGCGTCCACGCTTTATGGCTTGCTTGGCTGGCAGGCCCAATTTGTTTTATTCTATCTTGTGAGCATGGGTTAATATTCAGTTGGGAATCTCTAGTTTTATTCTGTCTTGTGAGCATGGGTTAATATTCAGTTGGGAATCTCTAGTTTTATGGCAAACTCTGTAAATTAGTTTACATTTGATCCATATACTCTTAGTGTCCTTTAGTTTCTCTATCTCAAGCTGTGCTTTTCTGCCTAAGTTATTTAGAAAAAACACTTTACATTTTCTGGTGATCTAGATTTGCGGGAAGCTAACTATTTTGAATATCTAGTTTTATTCCTGTGGTCAGAGCCACAACAATTTTAAAAGTGCATGTGGAATTACTCTCTTCAGTTGTGGAGGACGAGATTTCACATTTGCAAATAGAATCGCGAATGTTGAGAAACACTGTTTTCTTATGTGGTAATTATTTTCTTGCTTTATCATTTTCTTCTGCCCTTCTTTCTCTTGTTTGGATGTTGTGTAATGCTCTTTTAAATTTTTTGTCTCACAAAACAATCTCTAGTGAAACTTTGTTTAGAAAAGAGTAGATGGTCCCAGAAGAATGTTGAGCCGCTTCACAACATCTGTGTCCTCAAAGCTTTTCTTTGTTAACACGTCAGTCTGTCTCCACATAGCTTCTGGAATCGCTGTTTTCAGTCCTTGTAATAAAACCAGTGCATTTCTGCTTGTCCTTAATGGAGATGAACAAATCCCCTTTCCTCTTTTCTCTAAGCTAGATCAACCCACTTCCGCTGACTTTGACCTTATCTACCATTTAGGTTAATAATGCACCAGCAATGTATTGGGTATCACTTAAGTAATTGAAAGCTTTCTAAAGCCACTGGACTGATTATTGTTGGTTAAGTTGGATTTAAATTCTGTGGATTTAAAAATAAGTCATTCTGGGAAAAGCTTTTAGACCTCTTTAAAATCAGAATCATTAATGCCCAGGGCTTTGTTATATGATTGTGTTAGTATTTGTAAAGTAAAATTTTATGTTGCTGTAGATTGAGAATTTTAGTTCCAATTTTGCCTTTTTTTTCAACACTTGAGATTGAGAAAAATGTTTCATCAACTTTTCTTTTTTTCATTAACTTTTTTTATGGGTCTCAATCACTTATGTATCTTTATGGACTCGAGCTGGAATTGAATGTGACCTTGTACCTTGCCTGTCCCAGGGAACTCAGCGTCGGCAAATGCTCTCCAGCGTTTGTGTCCTGTTCCTCTTCTGCTTTGCAGAGCTGAGCGTGTGGACAGTGCCTGTGTGGCGCCTGGTCAGGGTCACCCCAGACGCTCTCCTTTTGCACAGCTGACATTGTGAGAACCACAGAAGTCAGTCACAGAAACCTGGGGGTTGTCACATCCAGATTTAATTAAACCCAGGGGGAAGTCTTTTTCTTTAGATCTTGGGGGTGGGGGAGGTTGTTTATTTTTCCGTCACACCTCCCCCATCCTGCTATTCCTTGGCCTGCTTAGTAGAAGAATGTTGATTGTAAAACCTCTTTTCTGCAAAGGAGAGATGCAGGCAGGAATGAAGGTGAGCAGAGGCAGGCAGGCAGGAAGCGAGAGGAAGAAGAAACTCCTGCTTTTATTTAGCTGCTCGCTGGTTGTTCGCCCTGCTCCTTGGGTCATGTGGGCTGCGCAGATGAGGCAGATGACTGGACCGCTTGCCTCTCCACCAGGGCGCACCTCGTCTTGATTTTACTTTTATTACATTCGGTGTTTTCCTACTTAAGGTTACACTTACCCTTTTGCTTTTAAACATTTTTTTTTTTTTTTTAATCCTGGTGCTTACATTCACTTGTAGATGTGTATCACTTATCTTTTTCTTTTTTCAATTTTATGTGAGCGTGCTAAGAACCTCTGGCAAATTTCTACTCTTGCTTGCATTGAATTTCAAATGTTTAAGAGGGCCAATAAGTAAATTACTTTTAGCTTGCCTAGTGAACCTTTATGAGCGCTGATCAAACTGGATAATTTCAATGCTGTCTTTGTTTCTGATCTTTATTACAGAGCAATGGTGGAACAAAGCGGCAAAAGATATCTCATCAAAATTATATAGCCTATCAAAAGCAAGTTATTCGACGGAGTATGCGACATAGAAAAGTTCGTGGTGAGAAAGCACTTCTTGTTTCTGCTAATCAAACATTAAAAGAATTGAAAATTCAGGTGAGGAAAGCACAACATTCGTTCTAAGTGTGTGCTGGGTTTGAGAGCCCCCCGATCCCTCCCACCTGTGTTTACATGTGCCTCCGTTTCTTTCAGGGTTGACCTTTTAACATCTGTCTATTCATAGTGTTAAAGTTTTAGGAGAGGGCTTTTCTTTTTTTAAAGAAGTGTCTTTATTTTTTGTTTTTCACCCTGGCCCCCTGGTCAAACACTCCTTTGCCTCTAGTGGCGTCTGCATGCTGGCTGGCATCTCGACCTCCTGAGACTCAAGGGCTCACCCCTGTTAAGAGGGCTTTGTTGACTTCAGAATAATGTCTGTAGAAACCCAAAACTAAAATATTTTCTTTAGACAGATTTAAGAGTTTTCAAAATAGCCAAGAATCTCTCTGTGAAGATCAATGTTATTTTGTGTGTGTATGTGTTTTGTTTTGTTTTTTAAAGGTAAGGTAGGTAGGAAGAGAGAGGCAGAAGAAACATTTCATTTATTTTTATTTAGTTGCTCAAATTGGTTGTTCCCTTGGTCCAGGTCTTGAGCTTGGGACCTTGGGGTGTACGTGGGGACTGTGCCGAGAGTGTTCTAGACCACTAGACCAGCAGCGTGTGCCCATAATTGGCTTTTTTTTAATTCTGAAAACTTGAACAAATTCTGAAAACTTGAACAAATTCTGAGTAGCTTCCCAATAATAAGAAACATTGAGAACCATTTTGTGTGCAGCATGTTTTTCTTTGACTGCTTAATAGTTATTTGAGCCAATTACCAGAATCTGCTGTGAAATTTAAGGGGAGAGAAAAGGCAGCCACTTGACCGTTTGTTTATTCACTTGGATGAGTCAGAAATTCTTTTTAATCATAATATTTTTCATGTCAGATAAATCTTATTCGGTAGAATTTTTTGCTTTTTCCAGAGAGGAAGGGCAAGGAGGAAGAAGCATCTTTATTTAGTTGTTTACTTTGTCCCTTCCCCTCCTAGTCAAGAACCCTGATCCCTGGGTTTTACAGTGATCCACACCCCAGCCATCTCAGCTGCCTAGGCCACAGGGCACACCCTTTGAATTTGTTAAGTTACCTTTCTATCTCCTTTTTTCTTAAAGGAAAGGTGCAAGCAGGAATGAATTAGGAAGGAAGGCAGGCAGGCAGAAAGAAAGAGGAGAAAGAAGCGTCTTTATTTTGTTTGTATTTGGTTGTTTCCACTGGTTGTTTCTCCCTGGACCCAGGACTCTAACCCAGGAATATATGGCTTGCTCCTTTGGAGGTGATTGACCTCACCACTACTCCACCAGGGCAGGCCTGTATCTCCTTATAGAGTGGTGTTTTCCAAATTGATTCATGGAGGTTCATCTTAGATCTCCCCATCTTCACACCTCTCCCACGTTCATGCTTTGTAGACCAGCTCAGTCAGTGTGATGTGTCATCGTGAAAATACTTTTTGGTATATTGGCACTTAAGATATTAATGCAAGAACTGTATGTGAGCATTCCAATCGGTTATCTCAAAACATAGGCAGAGGGGCTGATAAGTTCAAGATGCCTGTGAAAAAAATTTCGCCCTTAATCTGCTTCAGTCACTGATGGCTATATATCCAAAAATTGACCAGATTTCCCTCTTTGTTACTTTTATGTGGCATAGTTTACTGGTTATGCATTTTTTATTACTGCTGATATTTATCATTGTAATTGAGGCAAAAATACAGGCTTCCTTGTGAGGGTATCATGCATTCCAGATTGTCCTGAAAACAGATTTCCTTTGGTCGAGCCCACGGCTCTGAAAATAAATGTTCTGGCATCGTATATTTCCTCTGTTGTTATACCTTTTACATCTGAGAAAACTTGTTTCTACCACTGGCTTTCTGCCTGTCAGTGGTGATCCTTGAACATTCAAAACCTTTAAATTACATAAAGAGCCCCTGTGGATAAGGCATTCCAAGCCTTCGCTGCTCTTTGTATGGACTGCCATTTTTGAAGAATAAAACAAAACAGCAGAAATAACCTCTCCATCAGGACCGTATTACCTGTACAAATGAGTTGCTCCAGAGGCTTTCCAAATGAAACTCCCCCCAAATGTGCTTGCTCCTCTTGGGTGATTCCTTGCCGTTCTCCCACTCCCAGGCCTCCACTGTGATCCAACAGAGTCAAAAGAAAGGCATTGAAATGTGATTTCCTGTCACCGCTCAGTGGTTGTAGCTTTGAAAACCGCAGCTGCATGTGACGTTTTTGCCTGGCTGCCTGGAGAGCACTGAGTTTATGGTGGGCGCTGTGGTCCTCAGTTGGTGGTGGTGGTGGGCGGGTTTTTCTTGTTTGATGGGACCTTTCCTTTAGGAGATGGTACATTTCCAAGTTAATGGGGTGACAGCCTTTGCAAAACTGCATATGTTTTATTCTTGACATAACTGTTTATAAAGTGCTTGAAACTTGCTCCGCCTGATTATTCATTCCTCACCTCAAACCCAGAAAGTACACGGTGTGCAGTGTATCATCTTGTTCCTCAGAAAGTGCTCAGGGTTCATTTTCCCAAAGACAGGTGTTCAGGGGTGGCAGTGCCTGCTTTGAAAGGAGGACTTCTGACACAGGTTCAGTGGCTGATCTCTCTCCCCCCACACCTGCCTCAGCAAGCATCCTGGAGCCCTTAACCTTTAGTAGCGACTTGTTTGTTCCCGCTGTGCCCTGTAGAGCGGGAATGCCACGCCTCCTTGAAATGGGCCCAGTGATGGTCGTTGTCATCTAGCATTCTGCAGGTACTTAATTAAGGTTTGTAACTTAACAGTATCATGGTCCTCCGTGCCTTTGCTCGTTCCCTCATTCTGAAATATCGTCTTAGTTGTAGTGAGCACTTCTTTCGTAACATCTCTTCCGCGAAACCTGTCTTGACCTCCAGTTGGGGAACTGAATTCTCCTGTGTCCCCTTTGATCCTCGCATAGCTGCTGTGTATCTCCATTACTTTTGTTTGTTTGTGTTGCCCTCACTTCCTGTGACCCTCTCCAGAATGGAAGTTTTCATTTGTATATTTCTAGCCCTCACAGTTTTTGACACATGGCGGTCCCTGCTGCCATAGTGAGTGAGTGAGTTTGAATGTCCTGTCTGTCCGTGTGCTGAAAATATAAAGTGATGGTACTGTGTCTTAGGTATTTGCTGTCAGTCCAGTCTCCGGCTGCTGCAGAGACGGGCATTTTGGCCTGTGAACAAGCATCCTGTGGTCAGGCAGCAGTGGTATTCCCAACATTGATTTGGCTTCTGACACCTCCACTGTCACGTGCTGTCTTCTTCACAGGTCCCATTCGATAGCCGGGGACTAGGTGCCTCTGCTTGATACTCATGTGCTGGGTTGACTTTGGTGGAACTAATCTGTCGTTACTTCTCACTAGAAACAGGTTTACTGCTTCACAGGCAGATTGTTCCTGAAGTCAGTGCCCTTCAGCCAAAGATCTGTGTTTAATCCATCTCTGCTTCCTTCTCAGGAGCCGATGTCCTTTGATGTCCTTTTGAGACTCTGGCTCAACCACTAGGGAAGCCAGCATTGCTCCCCTGCCCTGTTGACCTACCCGTGAGCCGTTTGTGAAGTTGCTTTCCCGGCCATGGCCTCCTCGGGGAGAGCTCCTGCTTGGTTCAGGACTGCCTGCTAGGCTCACACTGTCTTTCCCGATTCAGAGTAGAGTGCATGCAAAGGTAGAACTGTCTTCCCATAAAGTGGGCATTGGTGTGATTAAAGATATATGTAATAGAATATATTCAGTGAGTATATAACTTAGTTGTGAAGCATAATAAATACCCTTAAACCCATCCTCTTGAGAAGTCGAATGTCTTATTGAAGGATTCTGTGTGTGTCTGTCTTGAGTCCTTGCCCCCTGTGAGTAATTACTGCTCAGAAATGATCAAAACCATGAATTAAAAATGTTTTAAAGTATTTTATATATAAGAAGTCCTTCTGAATGTCTTTAATTTTTAACATTTGACCAGAACTGTGGGTGGTATATTTGCTTCCTGCCCTTAAGGAGCTCATATTTTGGTTCGAGAATATACGATAGTCCTAAGGGCTGAACTCGGCGAGGAACCAAAGCAGAAGACGAGTCCAGGCAACTCTGCCGATTAAGTTAAAGGCAGACTTCAGAAAGAGTTTGCACGGAGCTTGAGTATTAAAGGACGTGGGACCTGGGCGCGGCGGAGGCGACGGTGGTGGCTGCGCCCCAGCCTGATGACCGTAGGAGCGACCAGCCCAGCCGCACCTCCTGCGCCTTTGGCTCCCCCGTGCCTCCCACCCTGGAGAGGGAAATAGGTGCCCAGCAGAAAGATCTGTGGGCATAATTCTTCCTGATTGCCCACCAGGCCTCTAAAGGATGCCCTTGGGTTACTGAGATTACAGTCCCAGTAGGAATGTAGAAGTGGGCTGGCTGCAAACAGTAGGGTCTTTTGTAGAGCAAATCTTTTTCAGGACCCATGCATTATTTAATAACTAGAGTATGAGTTCTGGTATTTTACTTTTTACAAGCTTTATTTCTTTTATATTGGCACAGATTATGCATGCGTTTTCAGTTGCTCCTTTTGACCAGAATCTGTCGATTGATGGAAAGATTTTAAGTGATGATTGTGCCACCCTCGGCACCCTTGGCGTCATTCCTGAATCTGTCATTTTGTTAAAGGTAGGTAACAGCTTCCACTGGAGGAACTCTGGAAGATTTTAACACACTCACGTGCACACTTGCACGCATGCACGTGAGCACATTATGTAAGATGGTGGTCGAGACTGCCGCCGGTCCCTGGGGGGCGTGGTAATGAGCACCTGCCCTGAGCTTGGCCGGCCTCTGATTCTCCAGCTCTGGCCAAGCTACAAGAGACTTAGAGGAGACCACAAGTTCAGTGAGTCTTGTTGGGCTGTAAGTTTTGTTAAAAATAGTAGATCTAGATTTAACTTTCTCCCTAAACTTCTAGGTCAGCAGAATTAACCATTCTCCTACTGTTAGGGCATCCTCTCCTTTTCTCTTGGCTCAAAAAATAGCAAGCAGATGAACTAGGAAACGAATGTGAGACACAAAGCTTGGCTACAATACTCAAAATACTTTGGTTGGCTCAATGGGATTCTTGTCCAGGTTATGACTTTGGTTGGGTACGGTGGATTTAGGGAACATGAAAAGTGTTTGGACAGGGGCTTCTGAGAAGCTCTCAAAGAAAAGAATCACTGAACCAACTTCATCAGTCTGATCCCTGTCCTCCCTAAGGGAGTAGTCATTGCCCATTGCCTCTTTTGTTTCTTGGTGGCCAGAAGCCACCCCATTGTGCCAGACACCCTGCATCATGCGAAAGAATATTTGTCAGGTCATGAACCTGTGAAATATGTGCTTTTCATACCCTAGAGCCTTGATTCTGGTGAGATAAAATGAGGTTTTGGAAATGACGACTGTCAACACACACTCTCATCCTACTCCTTCCCTTTGTTTACTTTTTATTTGTCTTGGGACTGTGTTCCTGCGGATGGGTTCTCAAAACCTGTTGAGTTGTGGAATCTTCAGGACCCTGTCTGAAACCTAGAGACAGCTGGACAAGTAAAGAGTTCGTACTGAGGTGGGCACTAGGGTTCCTCTTGATCCTTGGCCTCTTTGTCCGTGGAGTCCATCCCACCACAGGCTGAGACTCAGTGCTGGCTTCTGCCCTAAAAAGGAAATGAGAACTTTTTCTTACCAATGAAAAGAGGAAAATTTTATTTTTAACCTAATAGGTGTTTTTAAAGGACCAATCTAACTTTATTTCAACACTCTTAAAGTGCCCCCGCCAGCATCTTAACTCACAGTGATTAAAATCAGTTGTTAGTAGTCTCAGGATATCTGTGTATTTTCATATCAAAAGATTGTTTTTAGGAGCAGGAAAGTAATGCCATGTACAATAAGGGGAGTTTTGGGAGTGATGATTCTAGATCCATCCTAAGCAGGCTGCACTGTTAATCCTGGACATCTCTGACTATGACCGTGAGCTGTTGTCCACTGCATAGGTCTTTGTGTCCCGCGGCAGTAAGAAGTCAGCCGTGGCCAGACGCCCGTCCACATGACAAGACTGGCATGCCCTCTTGGCTCCCAGTCCCTGGTGGTAAAGAGTTGTCTTCATTTGTTTTCTAGGCTGATGAACCAATTGCAGATTATGCTGCAATGGATGATGTCATGCAAGGTGAGGTGCACTTGTTTTAAGGGTTTGTTGGTTAACTTTTTGTTTTTAATATAGGTGTGCATATGTGCGCGCGTGTGCGCGCGCACTCGTGTTGTACTAGTCAGCCCCTTACCCAGGGACCCTGCACACCCTCCCGTGATATCTTCCCCACCTGGGCCTCAGATGAACAATTAGAGTATGTGTTTGGGCTTTGAAGAAACTAAAATTAAAAAGACAAGAGCGGGGGGGCCTGCTATGCACCAGGTAGGAGATCACACTGTCACCCTGGTTCAAGTGCTGCGGCCCATCTCCCCACTCCCCACAGGCAGCGGCAGATTCCTCTCTGGAGAAACTGCCCATTCAAATGTAACATATAGATGCTTTTAATGAAAAACACCATCAAAACCAAAATGGGTTTGTTCCCGTCAGCTTCCCTTCAGGGAAACCCACCAGCACCCATCGACCGGCCCTCTCAGGCATCTTTCTATTTTTCCCCTAAAGGAAAAGTGCAGGCCGGAATGAAGGTGAGTAGGCAGGAGGCAGCAGGAGAGAAGGAAGAAGCATCTTTTTATGTTTTTATTTA
This sequence comes from Solenodon paradoxus, assembly GCA_004363575.1. Taxonomy (NCBI): domain Eukaryota; kingdom Metazoa; phylum Chordata; class Mammalia; order Eulipotyphla; family Solenodontidae; genus Solenodon; species Solenodon paradoxus. The sequence continues at coordinate 42,750 of RJWH01001213.1, read as the reverse complement.
GTCGTTCACACTGGCTGCTTTGGGCCTGGCACTCAAACCCAGAGCTGTGTGACTTGCTCCCTCAGAGGAGACTGACCTAACCACTGCTCCACCGTGACATGCCTTAGTCATCTTTTAGTACCTTACACTTAGGCAGAAATGTGTGACCTAAAGATCGTTGGACAGTTTAGGACTAAAAGCAGGAGAATGAAGATGCCAAGCAGAATACTGTCCAAAGGACCCCAGAGGAAATAGACAATGCAGGAACCACAAGAAAGCTTGAAAATGAAGTATTAGTAATATAGAGAGAAAGAGCATAGAAGGAACACTCAGGACAGAAAAGAGTTTATGAAAATAAAAAATGATCGCACCTAAGGCCAGATTCAGTAAGTTTACAGGCCTTCAAGAGTTTATCCTTGTGTTCTTGATGGCACATAGAAAATGAAACTCGTAATCCACGCAGCAGTTTCCAACCCCAGAAAAATAAAAAAAAGTCATCCCCACCAAGAAGTACAGCCAAGGTGCACAAAGTGTTCAACTCTGAGCAGTATTACTGCCGCCAAAATAACACTGGAGGCGCCTGGTGGGGCGGCATTAGTCTGTCACCTCCAGCGGACGCAGCCACACACCCCTGGGTTCGAGTCCTGGGTCTACGGGAAACAACCAGTGTGAACAACTGAAGAAAAATACTGTAAACGCTGCTTCCTCCTCTCTCTCTGCCATCTTGCCTTCATTCCTGCCTGCACCTTTCCTTTAAAAAAATCAACAAGAAAACACTGGAGATTGACCTCACAACAAAATACATCACTGGTCAGGAAGGATGGGGTTTGTGGGTAAGCGGTAGAAGATTGATCTTTCGTTGTAGTTATTAGATGTTATCTAAAATTCTGAAATTGCAGCATAATCCTGTTATTTGAAATAAAGAGGTTAAATACCAGAAGAAATGGCCCAAGAGCCAAATGGGTTCTTTCTGGGTGTGGGGACAGGAGGGGGAGCAACGTGACAGTCCCCTGCATTCTGTAAGATGTTGGCACCACTTCCAGCCCCTGCTCTAAATTATGCATATGTATCGCTTTGATAAAATTTTAAAAAATGAAGAAAGATTGTCATCTGGTTAATAGCACCCATAAGTTCAAATGTAATCATTATGGATGAGTAAGATACTTAAAAGTTATTTTAAACTTCATCGTTAAGCATCTGAAGTGATCTTATTACTGCCTTTCATGCCAATCTTCTCAATTTGGGATTCTTTTTGTTCCCCCCCGCCAGTGTGTATGCCAGAAGAAGGGTTTAAAGGTAAGTTACGTTTGTCATGTTTTGTTCATGAGTGTCAGAGTCATACTGTAATTTTCTATTAAAGTGAAGGCTATAATTTGATTTTAAAATTTAATTCAATCCGTGTCTCATGACTGAAATTAATTTTGGTTAAATGCATTTTTTATACAAGCTTCTTCTATCAGTCTCATCTTAGAGCAAAACAGTTTGCGTGTTACTGATAAGAACTAGAGGAGAATTTGCTGCATTACATCGAGTTTGGTGAAGAGGTTTCATTAATCTATTTAGCATTAAGGCATTTCTTGGATATGACTTTAGATGGAGACACAGCAGTGCCATGTACCGCTGTAGTTGTGACACCCTAATGTTCATTAACCCATCAAATACAGGCCTTTGGCATTTACGATGTAGCTGTTGCCATCTTGAGTCTTTGTGGCCTGTCTCGGGCCATGGCAGGTTGTGGTGTCCCAAAAACCTGAGTTTGAATCAAATCCCAGGAGCTCTTTGCCTAAGGCACATGAGTGAGCAAAGCTAGTGGCCTAAACAAAGCCTTCCTCTCACGCTGCCTTGCTGTCTATATTCTTAACCACTAAAAAGAGGCTCCTGATGTGGTCAGAGTGACAAATTTCTGTGTTGAAAATGGTCATCAAATGAAAGCATCAGTAAAATCTGATTAACTTGTGTGAAAATATGCATAGGAAACACATGGCTTGCCACAGAAATGTGGTTTAATTAAAGCCTGGAGGAATCTGCTGGGGTTTTTTTTGCCCCTCCTTATCCTTCAACATCGAGGGGCTACTGTGCTCATTTATTAAATTGGATATTCCCCTGTTGACAGTGCGTCTTTGTCAAAAGAAATACATGACGTCTTAATTTTTAGTTCACAGCTGTACCACCACCACGTGTGTTTCTTTTCTCAGGTACTGGCCTACTTGGACATTAATCTTTTGAACACTTGCTGGCGGCTAAGAAATGCCCAGAAGGGAAGAGGAGTTTGACATGTGTAGGGCATTAAAGAAAAAGTGAATTTAATAATTAAACCCTTATAAGACTCTTCCAAAAGGCAGAAAACCATTCAAAAGTGACTGTCCCAAATGCCTTATGTCAAATAAAGCAGATTGCACTGAAGGACATCAGACTTGAAGGAAATGTTTCAAATTTTATATTTAAGGGAGGACGGTGGGAGGGTGGGGGCAAGTAAAGATGGAACCAGTTTAGTAGCAGTGACAGCAAATCATGTTTACATATGAGATTTATAGTCCTGGGAGGGAATAAAGTTCTGTTATATTTCCTTGCTCAAGTTTCATACCAGATGCATTGGTTCATAAAGGATTTGTATCACAGTAATGGGACAGCATCCTGCTCTGAACTAAAAGTAATTCTTTAGAGACATAACCTGCTTACCGATACCTGTTTTTGATTCGTATTTTACTTTCAATAAAGCATGAAAGTGAAGAACTTGCCGTCATTGTGGAAAAGTGTCTTCAGATTAGATTCCTCCTCCTCACCTAGGCCCGCTGGCCTGTCCCCTAGTGGTGGGTAGAGGAGGGCACCTGCGGGTCTCCTGCGATGAGCCCGGATTGCTTTCTGCACTCATGCGTTCCTGAAAGGATGGCGAAAACCTGTTACTTGTGATAGCAACTTCCTCCAGTTTGCTTGTTACTCAGAAGTTGGAAATCAAATACACCTTGCATCTTTGACAAATCTGACCACCTTACCAGAAGAATAAAGTGGACTGAAGTACGTTTGAATGACACAGGTTTTTTATAAAATTTATTCTTCAATCGTCCAAATCCACCATTTCTTGGATCTCGCGTCTCTTTTGAAAGTCTTCTCCCAAAATGTCCAGAAAGGTTCTTTTTCTATTAGATCATGTTGTTTAATCAAGGAAAATGTACATGGATAGGGTGTGCTGTTTTTACACAACTCAGGATGATAACTCTTAACCAGCAGCCATCCGAAGCAGTATTCCTAAGAGTACTGAAGGATTTAAATGGAATTTGCAGTTGAAGTGCGTGTCACTGTTCACTCTTGAGTGTGTGTGTTATGTGTGGGCAGAGGTGCTGACTTGGGCGTCTCCTGATTAATACTCCTTTTAGCCTTGGGTTTGTGCTCTTTCCCCCACCTTCCCCCTGCAGATTTAAACTCAGATACTGGATGGAGAAAGCAGGTTTCAATTTGAGGACCAGTAACCTTGGCAGCATCCCTTTTGAATAGTTCTTTTTATCAGAATAATTATGGCTGTTTGGTACAATTACAGCTCCGTGTTTGTGTTCCCCTCTGTGCGCATTGTCTTCAGTCTGTGCCCTGAGGAGGGGCGGGGGTGATGGGGCAGAGCGCTGCATGTGAGACCCTTGAAAACTGTCCCGGGAACCAGCGGCTCCTGCCCGGAGGCCGGCCCGGGGAGAAGACTCGAGGTTGACATCCTGGATAGCTAATCCTGAGTTTTAGATCTGTCTTTGATTTTGCTCCAGAGAAATGAAGCTGGAGGACAAAGTAGTAACACAAACAAGCAACTTACTTTCTCGAGGCAAAGACGTGAATGTCCCCGTCGTGCGGACACAGCTGCCCCTTCCCCACAAAGCAGCTCTTTGGCCAGGGGGTTCCTTCTGGGATTGACATAATGGGTCAGTGGTCCCCAGAAATCTGTTCCTCTTTCCCACATCACTGTCACTAGTTGTAAAGGTCGTGGTAGGGCCTTTCCCCTTCTACCAGGGCACCGAGTATCAGCCTTCTGTGAGATTCCCTGACTGATAGCCAGTCTCCTTCTGGTCCCTGTATTCACTGCCTGGGGCGGGGCGGGGCGGGCCCGGCCCAGCCCAGCCCAGTCCAGTGAATGTGGGGTTCTGGGGTCTGTGCTTAGCCCCTGCAGCTTACTTGTTTGACCAGTGCTCCCCAGAATGTCCCCTCTGGCCTGACACACCAGTAGTTCTGGTTATGGAAACACAGGTTCAAGCCTAGCCGCACCTACAAGCCACTCCTGTGCTCTTTGACCGTGAAGAGCCGGGGCCCGGGTCGCTTCCCTCCTCTCGGCAGAGGTAACAGACGTGTGCGTTTAGTGGCCTCACTGCTTTGTACAGGGAAAGCTGGTACACGGTGTGACCTAAATCCCAATCCTTGTTCTGTCTTTGCACATGGGGACCCTGGTCTTTCAGGCTGCACTGCACTGAATGCTGGCACTTTTTCCATCAAGTTTGACAGGTGTATTTTTATTTGAGACCAGTCTTGTTGGGGGTGTTCTTAAACTTGAGCTTTTCCCCTTACGTTTCTGACCATTTCTTAACCCCAACTACTGTGTACCACGACCATGCTGGAACAAACTGGCCAGTACCTGAGATAGAGGTTGCCTTTTGGATGCTTTTTTCACTCCTTGGGGAAATAAGTATCTCTGTGTTAATGAACTTTGTTGCTTAGAATGACTTGCCTTCCCACCAAATTAAAAGGAAGCGAGTGAGCCTTTATTTCGTGGAGTCGCATCCAGAGCAAATGTTACTTTAAACGTCCAGCTGGTTGGTCTGCAGTGATGGACTTGCTGAGCCAACCCTGGTTAATATTTGAAGCTAATGCTGGTATTGAATAACCTGTGTTTAAATACCCGGGGGATGATTTATCTCTGTTTAAACAAACTGCTGAAGTGAAATGAGCATTAAAGCCTGTCTTTCCTGTTGAAGAACCATGGAGGCATTATCACGTCCTTTCTCACTGGCATTGCATGTTCAGCGTGCTCCGTGTCAGGGGGACCAGGAACAGAGTTCAGTCTGATGAAAAGTCAGCATTTTCATTTTAAAAAGATGCCGACCCCCTCAGCACCCGCCCCCCCGACATTGAGATGTAGGGTTTGGGTCCCCCGCTCTATCCCCCAGCACGTTGTGGGCACCAGCGTTAGCTCGGAGGGTGACAAACAGTTGTAAAATGGTGCCACTTCGTTTGGTAGACATTTCACTGAGCAACAGCTCTGTAGATGCCAGGGAAAGAGTCTCACAGTCAAAGAAAACTCATCCCCTAGTCCCCAGCCTTCATGCCTTTTCCGAGTCCGGCTGCCGAGCACGTGATGAGGAGCCTCTGCCTGCGCAGATGCACGTGGCACGCAGGCACATGTCGAAGGCCCAGCTTTACAAGTTCGGCCACCTGTGTTCCAAATCATCTCACCTTTGACCTTGTAACCAAGACAAAGTTCCTTAGTTTGTCCCTGAAGTAGGACTGTCTCTGCCGTCTTGTTTGCCCTCCATACTGAGGGCCTAGCAGTAATGGTGGTGGGGAGAGGCCTTCATATTCATCCTTCGTCATTAGAGAGACTCCAGCCTTTGTGAGGAAATGCCGTGGAATCTTTTTCCATAAATCCTCTCCTTTTCAAAGAGGTCTTCTAATCACATCACTAAGCTGCCTGGGACCCCTTTTCCAAGACTTTAGAGGCTGCCTTATCCTGGAAGCCCTCGAGCTACATCGGTGGCTGCACAGCTATTTAGTCATCCTGTTCATAAATCTCTCCTCTTGGTCTGTAAGGAAATGAAGCTACTGGCCAAACAGTCAGCCGCCTTGATTCTGTGTTTACTGCGGGGTCATGTCGAAAGGCGTTTAAAGCATGGTTCGAATGCGTGGGGAAGGTGTGTCTCTGATAGGCAGTTTCTGCCCCAGGGGGCACGTTCCAGTGTTTTGACTGTCATGCCAGCAACTCCAGGATAAGGTGCCTGAACCCAGAGGCAGGATGTGCACCGTGACAAAGCCTCAGTGCAGGAGACTGACGGCCGGTGCGCAGGCCCTGCCCGGAGCTGAGAATTACATATTCCTTCATTGTTTACCTGAGACCTACTGAAAACTAGGCAAGAACAGAGTGCTTGAAACAGGTATTTCTTGTGCTTCCTCTTCCCAGCAAATCATAGGACCAGATTTATCAAGTTAACTTACCGTATTACTTCTAACCATATCACTTTCATAGCTTTATTTTTTTTCTAAGGAAAGCTTCAAGCAGGAATGAAGGCAACTGGGCAGGGGGGAGAAAGAGAGAAACATTTTATTTAGTTGTTCGTCTTGGTTCCCCTGACGCCAAGCCTCAAACCTGGGTCCTTCGGATATATGTGGACTACATCCAGCAGACTTATCTGCTAGGCCACCAGGGCGCACCATCACTGTTTAAAATGCATACGATCCAGACATTTCTCCATCTGGTAAGACATAAGCTCTACCTGCCTTTTCTGAGCCATGGCAGATTTGGGGAAAGGATGCAAAACCCATTGTGATTTGCCAGGAGTTGTATGACGTCTGGGTGACATTGGCCTGCCTTCAGAATTGAGACCTACACTAGTTATTACTGGACACACCCTTTGCTGTGTCCCATCCAGCAGACCACAGTCCCCACAGCAGCAGGACCTCGTGTCAAATGGCCTCCATCACCAGCACAAGTGACGTTGACTCTTCTCACAGTGATTTCACACTTGGTCAACTACTGTCTTCCCAAGAAGAGGGCATCATCTATTAACACCCCCACCCCAACATACTTAAAGGAAAAGCCCTGTTTTCAGGGACTTGGCTGGGATGGCCTCAGCCATTGCCTTTGAAGTGGAATTGCTCTTGGTCACGGGTGGAGCCAACTTTCTAATGGCAGCTGGAACGGCAGCTTGAATTCCAGATCTGCCTTAGTGCTGTCAGGCAAGACAGGCCATGGGCCAGTGAGGTGGGGCGCGTACCCCAGGAAGACCCACGGGCCTCAGCAGCCTGCCGCCTGGATTGAACTGCTGGCTGGCACGCTGGCCTCTGCACACTGGTATCTGGGTCCCCCTGCTCCCCACCATTATTCTCAACACTACCTGCTCTTTTTATGGTCCCAACGTGTGCCCCTCGGGCCTGCGTGCTCTCTAAAAGGAAGGTGGGTGTGGAGATTGTCTGCGTGAGCTAGGAGGAGGCAGCTGCCGCCTTGTCTCCCACCCACCCCCATGAGGACTCGAGGGGGCTACGTTTGGGAAACTCTCCCAACCGGGCTACCTCTAAGGACTTACTGTTTGGTTAGTCTTCCAGCCACTCGTGTTGGCTTATATCTGCAGGTTTGGTAGTATTCTGGTTCTCTGGAGGAAAGAGGCTCCAAGCTGCTCTAGACTGGAATTTTGGAACAAGTTTTTCGTTTCTTAGCAAGAGCCAAAGTGAGGGCCAGGCTGGATCTTACCTCTGCACCTAAAACCTCTCAGAAAGTCAGCGAGTGCTAGACTGCTCCATCTTGTCACGATCCCACAGTGTCAGTATGTTCTCACTTAAAGAAAAAGGAACACTGGAGGGTCCTCCAGAAGCTCTGACATCAAGACCCTGGGAGATCTCTCTGTTTGACATGACCAAGGATGCCCCACCTTTGGGCATCTCCTTTGTCTTCAAAATGCAGGTTTTCCAACAGTGTTCACATTCATGATCCAAAGACCTCTGACACCCAAGAGGGCGTCCCTCAGGGTCATTTTCTCATCAGCATCAGGGCGGCAGCCTCCCTGACACTGATGCCTGAGGTCCTTTCCTGACAGATGTGCCCTAATGTCAGCTCCCACGCCTCATCCTGTCTTGTTCTCACTGGAGTAGAACTGGATTCCCCAGCCCAGCCCCTCCCAGACCTTACTCAGTGCTCCATGGGTGATACAATTGGGGACCCCCATTTTGGGGTTTCTCCCCCTGCCTTTGCTGGTGGGCAGTACCTAGCCCCGTTTCCATGATTCAGAGACTAACTCCTCCCTACAGCCTCATGCATTATGCTCAGTTTATTAGTTTACTGTTATGCCCCCCCACACACACCCCATTTTCATTCTCCAGCCTTCCATGTCAGGTTCTTTGAAGCCAGCTTTCATTTTTCAGCAGTTGGGAGGAGGGTAAGAGTGGTAGCTAGGTCACAGTATATTAAGTGCTTGAAAGAGAAAAGACTTGTCCCCCAAGGCAGCCATGCCTGAGTGGTCAGTCGTGAGTAGTTTGGATTGAAATAGGGCGGGGAAAGCAGCACTCGGGGCCTTGGTCCAGTCTTCCCTTCAGGACCCAGGCCCCTATGGCACCCGTTGCCTTCTCCCCAGGGCCCCCAGTATCAGAATGGTACCCCTCAGGACTCTAAGATTTTAAGCCTAGCATGAGGGAGGTTTTCCATAAAGAGGAAAACACTGTAATTGAAAAGCTCCTTGATTAGAAAGCATTGCCTTGGCACAGAAGAACCTTCCTTCCTTTGGCCTACTCAGCCACGGTCGGGTACACTCATTCCCCTGGTGCCAATAGGCTCTTAGGCCTTTGGGGACCTTGGAGTGTGACGCTGCAGACCTTGAAAGGCTAATGGGCCATGAAAGGTCACAGCTGCAGCTCCTTCCTCTGTGCGTCCCCTGGCAGCCCGGGTGGGGCACTGCTGCCTTTCCCGGTGAGCACCATGGGAGGGGAGGGAGCTGGGGAGGGAGCTGGGGTGGGGGAGAACAGGGAGAGAGGTAGGGAGAGGCACACGGTTGAGTGGGGGACCCTTCAGGCCCAGTGTAGAGAAAAGTGGAAGGCTGGGTGGAGTTTCCCGGAGATGTGTGAGCACAGCCCGCAGCCCTGCCCCCGAGGTCTTGAGCCATTGAACTGGATTCTGTGTCACAAACATCTCAGGACCTGTGTCCTGTAGAACATCCCTGTTCGGGTCACCTGCCACACTGGAATCCCTTTGCACCATCCCAGAAGGGCCTTAGCCAACCTCGTTCCGCTTCCCTCTTACTACTGCCTTGAAGCCACTTTTTAGCCTGGTGCCTCCTAAGGATCCAAGCCCAGGTGTAGTGCTCCAGCAGACCTCTCAGCCCCTGCAGTAGTCTTCCTGCCCTGACAACTTGTCCTGTTCTGTAAGCGTGCCTCAGATGTCACCAGTTACCCAGCATCCCCACGAAGCTTTGTTAGACATGCAGGAGCTCAGGCCCCACACCCACCGGATTGGGATCTGTCCACCGCCAGCACCTGTGCCCTTAGAAGTTGAAACGCCCTAGGCTGGGGTCACCCGCTGCTGAGGGAAGATTACAGGAGGGAGAGGTCACACAAGGAATGGAGGGTGGGAAGGACACCCCAGTTCTCTGCCTTTTCACACAGGGATGGGGTGGGCAGGGTAAGGCATTTCCTACTAGTCCCCCTTCTCTCAGTTGGGGTGAGAGTCTGGGCAGGGAAACAAGGCCCTGGTGCCAGCCCAGTGGGACTGAAATCTCCAAGGCCTCATGTCGCTGAGGGCCTCGAGGCTGATGTAAGGGTTGCTGAAGGCCCTAGATCTTCTCCTTTGGGAATGCAGCCCTGTGGCTGGGAAAGGAGCAGGAACTGCTAGCGGCTAAGCACACAGCAGGCGCTCAGTTTGCTCAGTAAATGTTAAAGACGAGACTTGAGTAACCATGTCCTGCCTCCCCGCTTTCTGTAGCCTGTCGCCCATTTAGAACAAGGAGATGGGATTCAAAGGTCTCCGCTCACAATGAGACCACCAAGCAGACCCTCACCCACTGTCGCCACAGCTCTGGCCCTGCACACACCCATTTCTCCATCTCAGGTTGCCTTCTGGAGGGGAGCTGGGTGGAGGACAGGTGTGTGACAACTGGGGTCCCCTCGGTGAGGAGTGGGGTCAGGAGTTGCTCTGACCTTGGACAAGTCTGCCCTTCAGGCTTGAGTTTCCAACTTCTGGCCCCGGTGCCTCCTGCGGGGTTCTCGCCACTCCTCCTGCAGTGCGGCCCCTGGTGCGCGCCCCACGCCCGCGCCCCTACTTCCAAGTTAGATTGGGAGTGGGGGCGGCGGCCCAGGCCAGGGAGCGGGGAGGGAGAGGGCCCTGGCGGGGTCTCTGCGAGGACGCGCCGGGTGCACTTTTGCCTTCTCACCGCTGCAGACACGCGGGGTCCGGGAGTCTGGGGCGTGTCCGCCACTTTTCTGTCGGCCCCAGTCGCCGCCGCAGAAGTTGTCCCTCCCGGTGGCGCACGGGCGCTGGGCTGGACCGCAGCGTCCTGCCAGTCTGGCGGTGTACCCTCGAGGCAGCCCCGGCCTCTCTGGTTCTCAATTCCCCCACCTGTGAAATGGGGCGCAGCGCGCCGGGCCCGGTGTTGGGGCGCAGGGAGGGGGTCCGGCGGCCGCGCGGGGCCGCTCCGCAGTGAGGGGGGAGCGGCGCCGGGGAGCGCTCCGTGGTCACGTGACTCCCCTCCCCGAACTGCGGCGGCGGCTGCGAACGAGCCGCGTCCGAGCAGAGCTGCAGCGGCCGCCGCGGGCACCGGAGCGCCAAGCCCAGGACGCCCCCGCCCCAGGCTAGCGGGTGAGTGCGGCCCTGGGAAGGGGAAGGGCCAGGGATGCCCCGGGAGCCCAGACCTCGCGCCGGCGAGCTGCGCGGGAGGGCGGAGGACGGCGGCGACCCCGTGCGGGCCCGGCGGGGAGGGGACATCTGGGCCCGCGCCTCGCCCCGCTCCCCTCCGCCTGTGGGGTGGTTGGGGCCAGGCCGCAGCCGAGGGGGCTCGGGTCCCACCCCCTGCACGGGTGATGTGTCGCGTTTTCCGCTCACGCTGAGGGAGGGGGCACTTTAGGTTCAGGGGAGGGGACAGGCAGAAGTGGTGCGTTCCGTCGGTCCCTGCGGAGGGGCTCTGCTTCTAAGCCCCCAGGAGGAGGCGCTGCGGTTCTCTGGGGAGGGCAGTGGGGGGCCTCGGATTCGAGGACCCTGAGCCCAGAAGTGATGTCCTTGCTTCCCTAGGGACAGAGCGCCTTCCCCCGCCACCTGTCCCTGACCTGCTGCGGAGCAGGGCACACACGTCACGCAATCCAGCGCCCCCTCGTCACCTCCCCTGGCTCCACAGGATCTGAGGACTTGGTGGGAATCCACAGGGTGGTCCCTGCAGCCTTCAGAAGCTTTGGTGTCAGCCGTGGGGCATGTGGGCTTGGGAGATATTCCTGTGCGCGCGCGCACACGCACACGCACACGCACACACACACACACACACACACACACACAGCAGCAGCAGCAGCTGAGGAGGTGCGCTCTCCTCCCTCCCTACATGAGAGATCTGACCTGTAAGTGACCCCAGAGTCCTTGTTAGGGTAATACCACAGGCCTGGGGGTCAAGAAGGGCATCCCACCCTTCACACGTGGCACATTGGCACCTGTTCCTGCGCCTCATGACCTTTTCTCACCAGAGGAGGAGGCCAAGGAGAGAGGCTGGGTTAGGTCAGGCAGGAGAGCAGGAGGAAAATGAAGTCAGGAGGTATTTCCTCCCAAAGGGAGCCAACCCCTGTCCCCTAGCCCACCTGGCCACAGAGCAGTGTCCCTCCTTCCTGACGGTGCCACCCTGCGTTTCCTAGCTAATGAGAGGGAACGTCTATCAAAGGAGACCTTGAACTAGGGTCTAGGACTGGCCCAGGTCCTGAGGGTCACTGTTGAGTGGGAGAGGTAGTGTCGTGTCCAGCAGGGATAGCCACAGTCTTCCAGGACCCCACCTCCCTCTGAATCCCCCAAACCCCCGGCCCCGGGCAATCAGAGGGTCTGGGAAAGGGATGGATGCCTTAATGTCCTTGGAAAGGTTTCCAGGGTAACAGTCCTCAGGTGGGCCTAGTACCCCCGCATCTGCACAGTATTTCCGGTCCCAGACAGGTCTCCCAGCAAAGACGAGGAAACAGGATCAGAGAAGCTAAATAAATGAAGGCAGGTCCGAGTCGCCTTCTGCCTGGGTTAGAGCAGTTTCCACCCCGATCCAGGACACATCTCCACCGTGACAGGTGGAGGAAGAAGTGGGTGATCCACAGTTGACCTCCTGTGCTGCCTGAAAGATCAGGGGGCCTCTGGATGGAGCTGGAAACTGTCTCAGTCTGAGAACCCTTTCTTCAGGGTCTAGAACTCAGACCCTGTCCCCACCAAGAGCTCACTCTGCTACCACCTCTCACAGCCATGATGGTGCCCACCCTAGTCTTTTCCCAGCTCACAGCCTTCCCTGACCCTCTGCTCCTCCCCGAACCCCGGGTGCCTCCCTGGCAGGGGCCGCAGGGTCTTCAGGCTTGATCTGCTCTCCACTCCCTTGAGACAAGGCTTCTTCAGCCTCTTGAAATACACAAGGTCACCTTTTGGACTGAGGGGGTCGCTGCCTGGGCCTCAGCCCAGTGGGGTCTGCACAGGCCTGGGTGAGGGGTCTGGGACCCTGCTCTCCACCGCCCTCATGCGGCCCCGCCCCTGCCCGACTGTCAGGTTCCGGAGCCCACAGGCCCTTTGAGGACCCCTGGGCAGGTCTATCTTCCGCGCCACCTGTCTGTCTACGGAGGCCTTTGTCCTGGCTGTCAGAGGCTGCTGAGCAGCCACACGTGCCGTGCAAACAACCAACCGAGACCTGCCACGGCCAGACACACACACACATGCGGTTCCATTGACAAGCACCCCGAGACACGGAGGGAGAAGCCCAGGGGCGCACCCAGATCAAGACTCCCGCCCTGACTGACCCCCTGACTGACTGACAGGACCAACACCGAGACACACCCCCGGCGCTCGTCAGCAGGAGCCTCCCCAAGGCCTTGCTGGGCTGTCATCGGCTCCGTTTTCTCTTCCAGGCTGTGCACACGACACAGCGCAGGAAAGCACTGAAGCAAGCGCTACACCCCAAAAAATGAACCTGGCAGCTAGGCACAGGCACACACACCAAGGCCACCGGGGTGCACACGCGTGTGCATGTCATCAGCCTCCTGCATGTAGGACGTGAATTCCCCATCACCCCAGGAGGGTGATGATCCTCCCCCAACAATACCTCTCCTTCCCTCTTCTCAGCTTCACCCACCCTAAGGATCCCAAGGGGCTGCCGGTGTCTCCCTTCAATGGACCGGTCCTGCCCCCCACCCCGGCCCTGCACCTGCCAGCCCGCCATTTCCAGGGCTGTCCTTTGGCTGAAAGTGCTGCTGTTCCGGCCCAAGATGGGGCCCGCCCCAGCCCAGGCTCTGAGCAACCCTGGGGTTTCCTTTCCTTTGCCTCCTTTGCCAGGAGACCTTGCCAAGTCCTGGTTTCTGCTTAGCCCTCTGGCGAGGCTGGGGCCAGCTGGTGCGAAGGGAGAGGAATCCTCTGCTTCCCTCCTCGCCTGGCAGTACCCCTGCCAGGCTGGGTCCCGGGCTCTGGCTCTGCCTCTAGGAGGCTGGTATCCCTGGGAAGCAGCTGCCAGGAGGTGTTTTTGTGGACTCAGACTGACGCTCAGTGGTGTCAGCTGGGGTCACTGGGTTTTGCCATTCTCACTGGGGCACCCCGCCCCCATGCTTGCCAGAGCGCTGGTTCTGAGGCCAGCACCCCTCTGCTGGCTGTGTGGCCTGGGCACACTGTTCCCCACCTCTGGGCCCTGCTCCAGCTCTGGGGGGAGCTCCATCTGGTGGGAGAGTGAGGTGTGAGGTGGCAGCCTTGTTTGGGATGAGCAGTGTCGGGCAAAAGGGGGCTCCAGCTAAGGACTTCCTGCAGATTGGAGGGTCAGCAGGGGCTGCCAGTCCTGGGACTTCCTGGGGTGGTCCTCCTAGGGTCCACAGAGGTATCTGAGGGCAGGGAGCTGCAGGTCCGACTGCTACATCTGTGGGTACTTTTATGTCCCCTAATGTCCTCTTACTCCAAGGCTTGCAGTCACGGGCAGTGACGCAGAGAGAAGGGAGGAGAGACACCCACACCAGGATGTCCCACGGGGGTGCACCTTCCCCACACTCCTGCAGTGTGCCCGCACACGTCTGTAACCCCACTGTGCCCTCCCTAAGCATTTGGTTTTTATTTTTTAAAGGAAAGTGCAGCAGGAATGAAGGCAGGCAGGCAGGCAGGCAGAGAGAGGAGGAAGAAGTCCTTTATTTTCTTTTAGCTGTTCACACTGGTCGTTTCCCACTCTAGACCTGGGACTCAAACCCAGGGATGTGTGGCCTGTGCTTCTTCGAAGACGGTTGACCTAACCACTGCTCCACCAGGGTGCGCCCTCGCCAAGCATTTATTGAGCAGGCAGTGTGTCCCTGGGGCTGTGACAGGTGCAGCACTGGGTGTGGCATCCTTTGATCCCTGCCACAGCCCAGTGTGGCCACATCTCAAATGAGGTGAGGCGCAAAAGGTGTAAAGTGACTGGCTCACCCCCCTATTCCATGCCTCTGCCTGTGCAGGGCCACCTGAATTTAGAAGAGACCTGAATTCGAATTCTGACCATGTCACTGACTAGCTGTGCAACGTAGGGCAGCTGACCCATCTCTCTGAGCCTCTATGTATCTGTCAAGGGGATTGCCCACTTTATGTACCTGAGACGGTTGTGTTGGTTGAATGCGTTGAATGCAAGCAAATGCCCAGGGCAGTGCCCAGCTCCCTGTGGGCACCTGTTAGGCACTGGCAGGAGATGGCCCAGAAGTCATCAGGAATCCAAGTCCAGTCTTTGCTGTGTGGCTTTGGGCAAATCCCCTTCCCTCTCTGTGCCTTGTTTCCCTGTCCAGAGAGCAAGGAGACACTCTTGTTTGCTGCCTGCCTGGAAGTGTCATTTGATCAGATCAGACGTGATGGCTGGGAGGCTGGGCACTGCTTTAAAAAACATGCAGCTTCATTCAGAGATCTGGATGCATAGAAGGTAAAACAAGTACCTGAAAAATAAGGAGGAGCATCTTTTTAAAGAAACTTCAAATATTTTTTTAAAGGAGGAAGAAGCATATTTGTTTTGTTTTTTATTTGGTTGTTCACACTGGTTGTTTCTCCAGACTCAAGACTCAAACCCAGGGGTATGTGGCTTGTTCCTCCAGAGGCAATTGACCCAACTACTGCTCCACCAGGGTGCGCTAAATCTTCAAATATTTTATTACAAGAAAAAATAAGGCTTTTCTTCAGTGTTTTGGGGTCAGAGGAATTTTCCCCATAATTTCACATTTTCAAGGCAGTTAGCATTGGTGACTGTCACGTGAACTGGGTGGTTTTCCTCTCGGGGAGTCAGTACCTGGTGGGACCCATAAATGGTAATGGTAGCTCTTAGTGGAATTAAGAGTGAACTGAGGAGGGAAGGTGTTCTGGTGGGGGTGACCGGCTAAAGTGGACAAAGGCTGGGAGATGGCGTTCAGGACACTGGTTTGATTTCCGTGGGAGGTGTACAGGGATGGGTTGGAGTCGGCTTATTGAGGGGCTGAATGCCAGGTGAGGAGTTTGCATTTCCTGAAAGCCAATGGGGAGACTGTCGGAGGGACTGGCTGTGCACAGACCTGGGGTGCCTGGCAGGCCCAGCAATGTGGAATGAGGAACTAACTTGGCACAGTTCTCTGCCCTGCGCCTGTGGGGTAAGTCTGGCTCCAGCGCTGTCTCCTCAGGTCTCATTTCGTGCATGCATATGTGTGTGTGTGTGTGTGTGTGTGTGTGTGTGTGTGTGTGTGTGTGTGTGTGTAGAAAGGGCTCCAGCATCTTCCATCCAGGTGAGAGAACTAAGGCATAAAGTGATCACGGAACTAGGGCACTGACATCTGTGCAGAGAGTCGGGAGACTTTGTTCCCACTCTGATTCCCCACTGCGGGAGCGGGGGCATGCCCGCGCCTCTTCAAGCCCCGCTTTCCAGCTGTGGAGTGGTGGGTGCAGTTTCTGCCTTTGCAGCCTGACTCTGGTGAGCCTGAGCTGGTGACCTGGAGCTGAGCTCTGTGAGCCTCAGGTATGACATGTCTCCAGGGGAATCATGCTGTTTCTTGCCATTACCTGTTCCCCAGGCTCCCCAGAGAATTTGGGGCTACTGGGGTGGGGGGAGCAGTGGGTGAGGACAGACTTCTGAGCTGCCAGCAAGTCTTTGACCTTCTCAAGGCCACAGGAGCCACATGCCTGCCGCAACCAGGCTGTTGGCGGAGAAGAGGGGAGCCATGTAGGTCCAGTCCTCACTATGCTCCTGAGTCCTCAGCCCCCATCTCTGAGGGACAGACACCCTCATGCCCAGCTTAGAAGTCAGCCCTCTCCAGGTCCCACTCCTGAGTGTGGACATTAAGGTGGATTGGAAGTGGCTGATGGAGGGTGACCTTGGGAACTGCTCTCAGCTTGCAAGTTCAGTGCCAGAGCCTCGTTCCCTCCCTTCCCCAAAGTAGAGCATCTTACGGACCTGCTAGGGGCTACCAGGGCCAGACCCTGGGCTAATGGTGAGCATGCCTCCACCCCACTGCCCATCCAGACCTTGGAGGTCCAGGGAGAGGTCAGCTACCTTTCCAGAAGTCTGTGGGGCCTATGAGCCTGGGTAGCAGGCTATGGAAGCCCCAGGCTGAAGGTTCTGGGCAGGTGGGCACTAGCTGAGTTCCTCTTCCTCCTGAGCTGTGAGCGACTTACTGGGCATCTTCCACCTGAACTGAGATGCAGAGGAGTGCCCCTCCCCCAGAGCTTCACCTCCTCCAAAACAGGACTGGACAAAACCCCTGGGGCAGAAACCTCCCCTGTCCCATCACTGGGAAGCCCTGTGGCCCTCCATGGTCCTCTGAGGGACATGAAACCTAATTCCTGCCCCCTGCCCTTGTCCCCAGGCTGTATTGTCGGGGCGACCCCGTGTTAGTCAGGAGGTTAACTGGCAGCAGAGTGGCAGGTTGGGGGGCATTAGCTGAGAACTTGGAGTCTTGGGGCCCCTGCAAGCACTTTTCATTGTCTCTCATTTAAACTTCAGAGAAACCATTAGGTCCACTGAGGCTCACAGAGTTCAGCCAGCTGGTGTGTGGCTGGAGCTAGAGGTGACCTAGATGTGACCTGTGGCTGTCAGGCTCAACTTGTAACCACTTCTTTGGAGGACTGCATGCAGACTAGACGGAGGGCACAACTGAGAGGTCAGCCGAGCCCCCAGGAGCAGTTCTGGGCAGAGGCATATGTAAGGCTCAAAGTTGGGGATGCCCCACGCCTTTAGGGCCTGACCTTGAGCCTTGCAGCCCCTCTCCATCCTCTGTCCTTCCCTGCCACTGGGGCTCAGCACTGGACTGGGGTGGGGGAGGATTAATGGGGAGGATTTGTGGCAGAGGTTCCCAGGGGCGTACTGGCCCACAGAGCCGGCGCCTCCTAACCCGTCGGCAGGAACTCCCTGCGTGGAAACACAGAGATCCCGGAGCTGGAGGGAGCAGTGGCGATCGGCTGGCCCACCCGCCTGGTTTTACAGATAATAATGAAAGTGACTGGACCAGTGGAAGCAGTGCACAAAGGGCGGCACATTTGGGTTGCCTCCAGCGTGTGCTGGAGCCCTTGGGGCTGGCAGAACTCACTCAGGGCGTGGTTACTCTCCCGGCTTTGCAACTGAGTAAGCCACGGTTCGGACAGACCGAGAGCTGGACTTTGGGGCACACAGCTGCCTTGGTCCTGGACTGCAAACCCAGATCTTTCTTCCTCCCAGGCCCACGGCGCCACCCCAGGCCCCCGAGGCCCAGCACCCACGTAGCGTGACCCCAGGACTGCATCCCGCTCTGGGTCCTGTTCTGAAGGGTCTGTGTGGGGACAGGCAGGATCAGGTGAGGCTCTGGGGTCCCAGTGGTGCCTGCTGCCTGCCTCCAGCAGGGGGACAGGCCTCTTTCTCCCTGCCAAGAGTGACAAAAGAGAGGCCTCCCACCTGCCATACCCATGGGGCCCCAGCTGCCCCAGAAAATCAGACTGAGAAGGCGCCTTGGAGAGCCCTCATTACACAGACGAAAACTGGGGACGTGCCCACTGTCACACTGAGTCGGTGGTAGAGTTCAGTCTAGGACCCAGGTCCCCCAACTGTGCTCGTGGCTCTGCTGAAGCATGTCCAGTGACGGCATTAGTGACTGTCTGACTGTTTGCTGGGCTGAGCGCTACATGGAGTCCTGAGGATAACCCTAGGGAGTGAGCACTGTTATCAGAAATAGCCCAAGCCTTTGAGAAACTATAAAAAAACAGTCACAGACCAGCAGTGAGAGAGATGAGGGGTCAGGCACAGCCCACCTGACTCGATATCAGCCCCCGTGTGCTTTGTGAAGGCGATCAAGTTGGCTTCGCTTATGGGTGCCTGTGTGATGAGACCAGGAAGCCGAGCTGGAGTCAGAGGCCGGGTGGAGGCCAGTGCGTCTCCAGACTTTCCTCCACTCTCTGCGGCTGCCAGGGATGACGGTCCCTCCCCCATTCTGTCCCCAGCCCAGCCACACTGCTTTTGCAGCCTGTTTCTCTGTCCCTCGTGCTTGCCTGCAGTGTTCGTCATAGTCTCATTCACCATTGCAGGAAATAAGAGCTTGACCCGGAGTTGGATTCTGGACCTTGTGCTCCGCAGAGACCTTCCCACAGACCAGCCACAGTAGTGGCAGCTCCCACATGCCAGGCCTCTGCGGGCACAGGCGCTGTTCAATGCTCCATGAGCCGCTCTTCGTTTAAAGCTCATCATCACCCTGTGGGCCAACAGCTGTTATATCTCCTTTTTCCAGATGTGGGAACTGAGGCTTAGAGCCACACCGCGGAGCACGGGGCGGGAACCCCACTCTGTCCAGCTCCCTCCACCCTGCTGTGTGGTTCTGCATTTGGTACCCTGATGCCAAGAAGGCAGGGCTCCGGATAAGCGTCCAGTGTGCCACACTGAGCACCTACCGTGTGCCTTGTGGAAATGCTTTGTGAGACTAAAGCTTGTAGGGTGGGGAGAGAGACCTGCTTCTGGGAGGGATGTGGGGCCCCATAATGTTGCTAGCACCTCATGCACAGGGAGGTCATGAGGACTGAACCAAAGAGAACGCTTGGCACGGGGTCTGGGAGCTAGTAGCTGCTGAGACTGAGCTGGGTGCCTGCGTGATGAGGGCTGAGGTCCTGAGGGGGTGTTGGCAGAGCAGGATCTGCTGTTCGCCAACCTGTTTCCCCACCAGTCGTGGCTTGCATACCTCCTGAGGCTGTCGTAGGGATCACAGAGTCCCACAGAGTCCCAGGGCGCGTAGGAGTGGCTCTGTGATCTGCACACCAAGCAAACGGGTCCCGCGGGGGAGAGGGGGGCGGCAGGAACACGGTGGGCGGCAGCACAGGTGCCGCTATTGTGGGGCGCAGGTGTGCCTTTGTGGGCCCGGAGAGGCGCGGCAGTTCGCGCCTGGGAGAAGGGAAAGGGCAGGCTCTGGGGGCCGCCTCCGCACCAGGAGAGGAATGAAGGATGGTGGGGCGTGGCGAACACTTGGCCGGGGGCGCGGGGCGCTTCCTCCTGGCCCCCGAGCGGGCCTCACCCTCCCCAGGAGATACGCCCCGGGCGCTGTCCCCGGGCGCTGTCCGTGGTCCTGGAGCCCTGCTGCAGGTCCTGCGGCGGCCAATTGAGGGCGCCCGGGCCCGCGGCAGACTCCCCACCTCCGTTTCAGAACCACTTCTCTCTCTTTTTTTAAACCTTAGCCCGGAATCTCGACCCCGAACTCATGCCCGTGGGCTTTATATGGGCGGCACGTGAGCCGCCTGAGCCACAGGGGTGCGCCGAGAACACGTTTTTAAAAATCATTCTTTATTTTCCTGTAATGACAAGTCTGGATGAGAAGCTAACGTCACGCCTAATTTCAAAAATCAAGCAATGTGCTGCCCTAAGAGAAGTTAAAGCTCTCTGCTTCCATAGATAAATACTCTCGGCATGACCACCGGCAGGACTTAACACAGTAGCCAAATGCTTGCACCTTTTTATTAAACAAGCAAACAAAACAAAACAAAAGAAACCTTTCAATGTCAGGATATAAAATCTTAAATCATTGTACCGGGCTGTAGAATGCGCAGCATGGCTTCCTTACTTGCATCTTTGGAGTATTAAACCCACACCGAAAAATATTCATATGGAAACCCGAGTGTGTTTTTGCTCACGTGAAAGTCGCGGGGGTTATTTGATGAACGAGTCTTCCTAGGGCCCCCACCTTCTGAAGAGCAGTGAAATCCCCAGTTATTTCTGAGAACCCGTTAGACCATGCTCGGTCACTTTCCTAAGGCCCTTTAGAAGGCAGAGCCATCTGGTTAAGAATCACTGCCAAGGTAGAGACCTTGGCTGACTGAAGGGAGATGCAGAGTTCCCGACTGGTGGGGGAAGTGGGAGCTGGTCCCTTTAGGGGCTGTGAGGGCCCCTCACCCCGCAGCTTGCAGCTGGAGCAGCGGAGGCTGTGGTTAGAAGGCGTTGTGCGACGAAACACATCCGGTGGCGCCCCCTGGTGGAGCAACGGTAGGTCAGTCACCAGGACGCAGGCCACTTACCTCTGGGTTACAGTCGTGGGTCCTGGGGGAAACAACCAGTGTCAACAACTAAATGGAAGCAAAATAAAATGCTTCTTTCTCCTTCCCCTGCTCTGGGCATCCCTGCCCCCTGAAAATGGGGGTAGGAGAAGGAGAGTGGCTAGATTCCAGCTCATGTGTGACAGGGGCCTTTCCCCGGGGACAGAGCTGTTGTACACATCTTGACGCCCAAGAGCCATCCTCCCTCCTGTCTTTGTTTCTTCCCAGTAATTATCCAGGATGTGTGTTTGTATGAGTGCACATGTATCTGTGTGTGTGAGAGAGCGGAATGCGATCTTAGGGCATATAATTTCTGTCTTTCTGTTTTTTTGAAGAAAGGTGCAGGCAGAAATGAAGGCAAACAGAAGCAGGCAGGCAGGAAGGGAGAGGTGGAAGAGATGCTTGTATTTGGTTGTTCATTCTGGTTGTTGCCTGGCCCCAGACATGCACCTGGGTCCTTGGGATGTACGTGGGCCGTGCAGGATAAAGGCGGCTGACCAAACCGCTACTCCACCCCGGTGTGCCAGGGCACGGAGTTTCTCCATGAGCCCCTTGCCGCTGCTGTGTGCACATGTGTGCGCAAACCCAGCCATAGTTAGTGGGCAAGCACTCGGATTGCACTGACTTGACCTTCGCAGGGGGCGGGTGTGCGGCATAGGGGCTGAATTCACGTGAGCGTGTCTGCCTGCCTTTGGTCTTGGTGCCGTCTCTTAGGCGCATGCTAGTGTCTGTGCAACACGAGGGCGAGTGTGTGTGTAACCTGAGCAGGTGTGCACGCATGTCCACCTGTCTATCTTCTTCGTAGTCTGTCACTAGAGCGGTGTCAGGCAAACAATACATGCTGCATAGGTATTTGTTGAGTGAAGGTAAGAAGAATAAAGTGACGCATGTTTTTCTGTGTCCCCAAAGAGTTTTGCTCCCGAGGACCCTTGAGGTCCATGTTCTCTTTCGCAACCAGACATCCTCAGGGGTGGGAGCCTGAGTGGGTGATCATTTGGGGGACACTTTGCATAGGTAGGGGTCTCAGGATCCTGTTGAGTATGATCGGAGTCCCCAGATGGGTGGCTGGGTCAGTTACCTCATTGGGAATCTGCTTGGGGAGAAGATGTGAGTGCAGTCTCTCCTCCCTCCCTTTCCAGGGCCGCCTTGTTCCCCCCACCCCACCTCCAGGAGAGTCCTCCAGGAGTCCATACACCTTCTTGAGTTCGAGTGGGTGTAGGGTGGCTGGAAAGGCCCTAGACTAAGGATAGTGATGCTTTGAGCCCATGGAAGTCTCTGAAGGCAAATACACTGTTGCATTATGGCTAACTCCGCAAAGTGAGCGTGGGTGTTTGCCAGGTGAGCAGAGTGAGGCCCGGGGTGGAAAACTCAACACAGAGGCACGTGGAGGCTGCCAGACCCGGCAAGGAACCCAGGACCACCCTGTGTCCTGCGCAGGAGACCCAAGCAGATATCCTGAAAGGAAAGCACCCTGGACGGGGAAACATAGCAGGAGATGACCCCACTCGCCTCATCTGGGGTCCAGACCGGAAATCATACCAGAGTCTGCCCTGTGGAGGGTCGGGCCGAGGGAGCTGGGGACGGTGCGTGGGACTCCAGAGTTCAACCCAGAGAGGGAACTCTGCAGCCATCTACCCCTGCACTGTTTCCTCCTTCGTCACACAGTCTGGCCCTGGTCTGAACAATCTGGGTGCAAATCAAGGAGGCCTGGAAGTCGAGACTTCCTCGGGGTGGAAGAGTCCACCCTGGGGGTCCTGCTGGCTGAGATTTGCAGTCCAGAGGCTGGAGTTTGGAAAGGAAAAAGGGAGCGCAAACCCACCTGAAGAGGGCAGTGACTCCCTCATGCCAAGCAGCCCCCACTCCCAGCTGATTTGAGAGAAGCAGTTCCCCGTAGACCAGTGGAGGCCAAATGTCTGGGCGTGTTAAGTAATGTGTTCAAAGTGACACAGCTAGGAAATATCAGAGCCTGGCCCAGCACCCACATCTTTACTTTGCTACGTGTCTGCCCAATGCCCACACGGAGATCTGCCCCATTCTTTTCAGAAGCTGCATGGTGCTGTGTGGTAAATGGTCCTTAATTTATTTACCTACTCTGGAAGGCCATTTGTTCGTTTTGGAACTCTTACTAATACATTCTCCCCACAAGCCCCCAAGGAAAGGTGCAGGCAGGACGAGAGAGGAGGAAGAAACATTTTATTTTATTTTAGCTGTTCATCTTGGCTGCCCACCCCTCCCCACCTCCGAGGTCCAGGACATGAACCCCACCCCTTGGGATGTACATGGACTGCGTTTGACCAGAGGCGGCGGATCTAACCACATCTGCACCAGGGCACACCTCTAATACATGTTTGCTAACTCTACATAAATGGTGATGATTTTTTTTTTTTTTTGTAAAGCATTCTATTTATTTTATTTAGTTGTTCACACTGGTTGATTCGCCCCAGACCCAGGACTTGAACCCAGGGGTATGTGGCCTGAGCTCCTTCAGAGGAAACTGACCTAACTGCTGCTGAATCAGTGCGGGCCACAAATGGTGATTTCATGTGGTTCAGCCTAATCCAAATGATGCTACAGCAAATGTTTCATTTAACAAGCACGTGCTAGTCAGACACTGTGCTCAGTACTTTTTAAGTATAAACTAGTTTCATCCTTAGCAAAACCTGCTATTTTCGTTCACAACCCCATTTTGCAGATGATGAAACTGAGATACAGAAAGGACACACGGCTGACAAATGGGAGAGCTGGATTTGCACCCTGAGAGGGTTCTCAAGGATGAAGCCATCAGCTCCTGCATCCCTGGCCCTTGGCCTGGGCTGCTGGTCCTCAGGCTCACATGCTGTGATGCAGAGGGTGTTCTTGAAAGTGGTCTTTCAGGTTAAGAAGGTGCTTTTAAATTCTGCTGTCGCCTGAGGAGTGTCCTGTGTGTCCCTGACTCAGGGAACGTGACCCCCACCCTCACCCAACGCCCAGCTCTTGCCAACGAAGCAGCTGCAGCTGGTCAGAACCCCAGAGGCTGGAGCCCACACTGGGCTCTTTGTCTTCGGTGGGAACCCTGCAGCCCCCGCGGCCCCTCTCAAGGGCCCAGTGTCTCAGCACCAGCAGGGCCTCCAGGGGGCCAGGCCTGACTGGGAAAGTTGGCACGTTGGAGCCACTTGGCCACCCTGCCAAGTGGACATGCAGAGCCCACTCAGGCATCATTCCTGCTGAAGAGACAGACTGGCCAGGCTGAGGCCTTGTCCCATGGGTGCAGCAGCCTGGAGGGGCTGGCGGCGGGGCCCAGCCTGGCACCGGGCACAGCCCCTGATGGCCCAGGCCCAGCTCCTGGTCCTCCCCTTCCCCCAGCTTTCTGGAAGCCCCTGCTGTTTAAGAAGGAAGGATTTCCTCCCTCTTCGGGCCAACCTCAGTGCGCAGAGGCCAGCCCCTCGGGAGTCCTACCCGACTGCCTGTGAGGCGTGAACCCCCCACCCAGAAGTCCATGGCCCAGGATAGAGGGGACCAGTCCTGCAAGGAGGAGCCAGTGCCTCCTTGAGAGCCAAACCCAGGAGCTACTTCTAGGGGCCAGGAAACCATGCTTGCCCTGCCTGGCACTGGACTCTGTGAGGGGTTCTTGAGAGCCTCTGCCTGCCCACCTGCGTGATACAGAGAGGAGAGGTCCTGTGGGAGCAGAAAGGGGGGCTGGGGAAGACCCCCCCAGAGAGAAACTTCTTCATATCTGAAATGGGAAGACCATGGTGCCACCTCCCCCTGCCTGGATGCCCAGAGGACCGTTTTTTTTTTAAAGGAAGGTTCAGGCAGGAATGAAAGGAGCAGGCAGGCAGGAAGAGAGAGGAGGAAGCACTTTATTTTTTATTTCATTGTTCACATTGGTTGTTCCTCCGGCCCCAGGTCTTGAACACGGGACCTTGGGTGTGTGTGTGGGGGACTGTTGCAAGGTGTACTTGACCGCTGGGCCACCAGGCGTGTACCTGAAAGGCTTTTGAAGAATCCCTGCTGCACAGTCCTGTGCCCTTGGTGTCCTGTCTCCCCTGTGTCTGCTCCCTTCTGTTCCTTTACACAGACCCCCATAGAAACGCTCAGTACTCTGGGGGACTCCTGGGATACAGGAGGTCGGGGTTTACATCCTGTCTCTTTGGGGGACAGAGTGGGCATTTTCTGAGGAGTGGTCCAGGGGCCAGGCCAGGGGCCCCTGCCTCCTGACATAACGTTACTTGAACAGAAGCAACAGCTCTGTGGCGTGGAGCACTGCCCAGCGTTGGGAGCAGAGGAGGGATTCAGTGTTTGTTGAGAGGATGCATGATCGCCGTGGGGTTCGAAGCCCAGTTCCCTCTTCTGAGGTTGCTGAGTGGGGGAACCTGGGCTGGATGAATTTTTGAGAAGGTGGAACCTCTCCACTCCCTCCCCTTAGCTCTTCTTAGGGGGCGAGAGCTGGGACTCCTATGAGAGGAGCAATAATGGGACTGTTGGAGACTGTCCCTTCATTCACTCCCTTGCCCGAAGAGCAAGCTTGTGCCCTGCAGTGGGGACTCCTGTCGCTGGCATTTATTGAACACTTACTACGTGCCCAGCCTGGGCCGGCACTATGCAGGCATCAACTCAGTCCATCACCGCCACCAGGGCTTTAAGAGACTGGTGGGATTGGGCCCATTTACAGGTGAGAAATTCCAGGTAGAGGACTTGCCCAGGGTGCAGACCATTTTGACCCTGGAGTCCAAGTTCTTGACACCGAGCCCTGTGAGCTCCCTTTTCGCGGTGATGGGGGACAGATCCCCCACCGAGCGTGCAGTGGGATCTGCAATCAGGTGCCCGCAAGCGGGAACTCGCCGCGGGACGGAGGGTGGGGCGCGAGAGCATCAGCCTCGCTCCGCCCAGCTCTGCCCCTGCCCCAGCTCGGAAAGTCCAGCTACACCCCCGCCTGCGCAGCCTGCCGCCGCGGGCGGCGCGAACAAGCGGCCCTTTCTGCGCACGGCCGCCCCCGGCAGCTGGCCCTTCGCCCGCGGGGGCGCGGACAATCCCGGGGTTTGTGGCCGGGGGCGGGGCGTCCTGGGTTGCCAAGGTGACCCGGGCGCGGAGCGGGCGACTCCGGCCGGGTGCAGGCGGCTGCACCATGAGCGGCCGCAAGCGCAGCTTCACCTTCGGGGCCTACGGAGGGTAGGTGCGCCGGACGGGGGCGCCCGCGGGGGCGCGCGGAGGGAGCGCGCGGGCCGGGGGCGCGCGCCTGCGTCCCGCCTGCGCTGGGGTGGTCTGCAGCTGGGAACGTGTGCTGGTGGGTGAGGGGGCGGCCTGGTGTGAGAGCATAGCACGCGGTGTTAGCAAGTGTGTGTGTGTCTGCTTCCCGGTTGGCTGTCCACGTGCGCGTGTGGGGACGTGAATGCACAGTGGTGGGGGCATTTCTGTGTCAGGTGTGTGATAGTGCCTCTGCAGACAGCTAGTGTGTAGGCAGGCAGGCTGGACGTGTGTGCATTCCTGGGTGCATGTAGAGGTATGTTGGGGTGGTGGGGGAGGCAGATCAGGCTGAGTCCCTGCAGGGGCCCCCTTTGGTCTCTGAAACAGCTGGGCTCCTGCAATGAGGCTTTGGAAGAAGGGACCCTGGATGCCCTTAGCAGGCCCCGGAACCCCTGCCCCAGGCTGCCAGGGCTGCCCCTATCTCATGTCACCTGACTCGGAACCTCTTCTTCCCAGGACTGCTAGCTGCCTGGGCCAGGAGACCTGGGGGATGGGTTGAATCAGAGTGATGTCTGGTCTGTCTTGGCTTTGCTGTCCCTCCTGACCCCAAGTGCCACCTCGGATCAGTGCAGAGAGCAAGGGGGCTTTCTTGCCCAGGGCAGGTATTTGGTGAATTGGATGACTGGGTAGCCAGACTGGGCCCAGAGTCCCTTCCTCAGCTGGCCAAGAGTTCCATGACTCTCCCTGGGTTCTGCCTCCCCCCAGTCCCAGGGTCACACAGGAGCTGCTGTTGGGGTGTGGATGGGGCAGTTAGGGCTCACACGTGGAATGCTTCTGGCCAGGAGCTGTGGGCCCCTCCCCTCTCTGGATACTCCACTTTGGAGGGGGCCCTGGTGGAGGGGCTGTGTAGGGTGGGAGACAAGACTGGGGCCCAGCTGGCCATCAGGTGGTGAGCGGAGCCAAGGTGGGCGTCCACATTCCTGGTCAGCTGACACTGAGAGGCGGCCCAGGGAGTGGCTGGGCTCTGTCGTGTGACCTTGGGCAAGTCCTGGCCTTTCGGCTCCGCTTTTCCTGTCTGTGGGGTCTGCCTTCCCCATTAACTGTTCCCAGGGAGCCCCCTGCCCTGACCCCCGAGACAACATGCCCTTTTCCATTCTCCTCTGACCTCTGGGTGGTGGCTGGTTTGGGCCCTTCTCCATTCTCCTCTGACCTCTGGGTGGAAGGCAAGAGCTGTTTGTTGTCCCAACAGCTGCTTAGCCCCTGGGCTGGCCCCCAACTGGGCAGGAGGGTGGAGGCCTCCCCAGCACTCCCCAGCCCCAAGGTGCCCTCTGCAATGGGGGAGAGCTGGGAGGGGCACTGCCCCACACTCCCTGAGGCTGTACCTGGAGGAATTTGAGGGACACAAAGCATGAGGGTACCCCGAAGGTCTTCTGCTCTGATTTGGGGGACAGTGTGTGAGGGGTCAGAGAGGATGTCCTTGTGGTTCTGTCTGCTGGGCAGCAGTGGGGTGTTCCTCCAGCCCACCATAAACCATAACGCCCAGCACACCCTTCCTCCTGTCTGGAAACACACTTAGACTGGCCCCAGTTGCACCTCTACATCCCATGCTCTAACCCCAGACTGTTGTCCTCACTGTCTTTTCCACCTGTCCCAGGACCTTTCCTGCTGCCCTCCTGGGTCCCTCCTCATAGCATGCCTGGCCTCTGCCCCTTGCTCTTTCACCTCCATGCTCCGAATCCTGCCTCTTTCTTTTGTTCCATACCGCTTCCCATGTCCCTAATCTGCTTTAGGGCCCCTGCAACCTAAGGGAGGTGGTGACAAGTACATCAGCATCTGAGCCTGGGTTGGAGTGGGAGGTGCTCGTCGGCCTGCTGCGGGGGGCAGGCAGGTCAGAGGGGTCTGCTGCTCATCTGCTGCCTCTCTTGCTGTGTTTCAGTGTGGACAAGTCCTTCACCCCTCGCAGGAGTGTGTGGTGAGTACTGGGGCCTTTCAGGAGGGGCTGGGCTGCTTGGGAACATTCCCAAACCACTGCCACCCCCTATAATGCCAGACCAATCCCCACTATCCCTGCAGTCATCCTCTCCAGGCGATAGAGTGGACAGCCCCTCTTTCTCCCGCTGCTCGATCACCCCAGCTCTTTCTGCAGCTCAGCCTTCGAGTCAGGCAAATCTGGTCCAGTTTCTGCCACTGCCTGTGTGACCTTCAGCAGTTCACCTGTGAGCCTCTGTGTTCTCATCTGTGAAATGGGGGAAATACCTGCTTAACAGAGTGGAACATTGTGAAAGAAAAACAAAACCGGGTGGGGCAGCTTGTAGGGCTTTTCTGAAAGTGTTTCCTTTTCTTTCCTTTCCCTTTCTTTCTCTCTTTTTCTTTCTTTTCTTTCTCCCTCCCTTCTTCTCTTTCTTTTCTTCTCTCTCTCTCTCCCTCCCTTCCTCTCTCTCTCTCTCTCTTTCTCTCTTCCTCCCTTCCTTCCTCTCTTTTCTTTCTTTCTTGTAAAGGGTAAAGGTAGGAATGAAGGCGAGTAAGCACACAGGCAGACAGAGAGAGAAGGAAGAAGCACTTTATTTTATTTAGTAGCTCATCTTAGTTGTCTGCCACCCCCACCAGCACTCAGCTCGAATACCTAGGTCCTTGGGATGCAGGTGGACTGTGGTCGGCAGACTTAACTCCTGAGCCACCAGAGTGTGTTATCGTTCTCTTTTCTCTATTCCTTCCCCCTCATAGTGGCTCCTGGCTGGGCTGGGGGTGCCTTTTGCCTTTCTCAGACCCCAGACCCCATAGTCCCACGTCATACACAGCCTCCAGAACCCTCCCTGCAGCTGTTTCTGAGGTCTGAAACATCCCATTCTTTGGAGGAGGAGGGAGGGAGGCAGCCATGTCCGCAGCTTCCCCAGCACTGAGAGCAGTGGGTGGAGGTGCAGTCTCACCTCGGGAGTCACAGCTTCCCGATGCCCCAGCAGGCGGGAGCCTCCTGGCTTTCCTGGCACCAGCATCACGGGGACCTGGCTGACTGCACCTCCTGTCACTTCAAGTCTAGCAGGAGAGCCCCAGGCTTGGGTCCTGTTTCCTGGCCCTGCTGAGGGCTTCCTGGGGTCTCCAGGCCCTGTGGTGTCCCCCACTGCGGGACGGTTCCTGTCTGGCCCACCTGCTGCCACACTCGGGGCAGGAGGCACACAGGCTGTCGGGCTGAGTGCCAGGGCCTGCCCTTTTCGTTTTCTTTGATGCTGCCTGTGTAATCTGGAAACAGTTACTCTCCCTCTCTGGTCTGTTTTTCCTGCTCTTGTCTCCAGTCAGTTCGGGCCTCGACAAACCCAGAGCAGGAGTGGGGTGAGGGGAGGCATGCTTTCTGTCACAAAGTTCAGTGATCATATCCCAATAACTGCCACTCGTCAGGCACCTCTGTGCACCAGGGAGGTGCTTGCTCCTTGTAAGCTCCTTTGATGTTGACCACACCCCTGAGGTGGGGACCACCTTCTCATGACAGAGGAGAACAGAGATGCTCAGATGGGGAAGAGACTAGCTCGAGGTCTCACAGCTAGTCAGTGGCAGACCTGGGCCTCGAACCTGGCTCTTCTAATCTCTCTCACAGGGAGGGCCTGAGTGAGGGATACACTTGAGGGAAGACTTGAAAATGCAGGGGAGACCCAGAAAGTCCCCCGCTCTAGGGGACCCTTAACCAAGTTAGACATGAGGGCTCAGGGCTGAGAGTAACTAACAGGCTGTGTGGTTTTGGACAAGTGCCTTCTCCTCTCTGGGCCTCAGTTGACACACCTGTAAAATAATTTCTGGAGTCTCCAGGGCAAGCCCGTTACCTGCAGGGTTTGCCCCACCTGCTCTGGCTGGAGCTGCTGTCTGAGGTGCTAAGCCCCAGGCCCTGCCTCCCACCCTCCCAGGCCAGTGGCTTAGCCACAGCCAGTGACCAGCATATGATTACACTCCCTGAGTAGGGGTTGTCTTGACGCTGATTAGGACTTCCTGGCACTCAAGGCCCATCTCCCGGGAGCCCCTTTTCCACGCCCTGCATTTCTGATCAACAGGGGTGTACATATGTCCCCATCTCCTTGCTTTTGTTACCGCGTCCCCTCAGCTGGACATGCCCTTCCCTTCCATTTCCATCAGCCTTCACCGTCTTCCTTCCTGAACCCCCACCCCAGCTTTCTCCCTCAGAGCCCTCCCCTGCTGCTGCTTCTGCCGTCGGCCACTCGGGTGTTCGTTCCTGGGTGGTGGGAAAAGCACGGCCTTACATGCGTTTGAATCTGCCTGCGTCACATACTGGAGGTGTGACCCTGGGTGGGTCACTTCCCCTCTCTGAGACCCCTTGATGCTTAGTAGGTCCACACTGCGTTGTGTGTTATAGCGAGTCGGCATGTCCACCCAACACTGTGGCACAAGGCAAACTCTGAGGGTCTTGAAAACAGGGTTTGCTTGACTTAGCCCACTTTCCAACACGAGTTCCGTAACTTGGCAAGCTCCCCTCTCTGCCCTACGTACAGTCTTCACTGCCATCGAAACCCATCAGTGCTTGAGGAATGTGCATGGAATTGAAGTGAATGTGTGTAGACAGTGGAGCTGGTGAAACTTTGTCAAGTAGACTGGGAGGGCTTCCTGGAAGAGGTGTGATTTCCCCATCCTCTTTTTAAAAAGGGTTAAGTGGTCGGGGCTTGATTCAGGGACACAGTGAGGTCTGGTAGAGTCCAGATGTGATCCTGGCTGGATTCCTACCCTTGCCCCTCACCAGCAGGTTATCCACAGTGGAGATCTTAGAAACAATGTGCACGTCTGAGGGATGAGGCCCAGTGTGGGTGGGAAGCAGTGGAATGGTGAGTGACTCTGGTTCTGCAGCCCACAGGGGGACTGGACATTGAAGGTGCATTCAGATGGAGGGGGAGGAAGGAAGCAGGTGGAATGGTGTCAGGGTGGGGGAATGGCTAGGTAGAGCTGCGCCAGGATGGGGTGGGGGGCGGTTCTGGAAATAGCCTGGGAAGAGGAGTGTCAACTTTGACCCAAAGCTGGAGCATGGGAGGGGGAGACAGAATGCAGCCAGGACCAGATGCCAGTGGTGTGCCTGACACTATTCCAGTGTCTCAGTCCTGACCAGTCGGGCAAGTCGGCCTTAGCGTCCCCCTTTCAGGGGCTGAAACCCCAGCTGAGAGCTGTGCAGGCTGCAGCGTAAAGCCACACAGCCGTGAGGCTGTACTTAAATCCAGCCTTTGCTCCAAGGAAAGGGCCTGGGTCAGAGGAAGACACAGGAGTGAAAATCCTCATTGGGTGAGAGAGGAGGGCAGAGTGAATACCTCCAGATGGGCCACTGCCCAATCCCATGAGTCCTACCCAGAGGGGCCATCGGTCACTGGGTGGTCTCCTCTCTACAGTAATGACACCAGCTGTACAGAGGAAGCATTTCTGGACTCCCGGGCCCTGGGCTGAGCCCTTCACTGCGTTATTTCATTCCATCCTATACCAGCTTTACAGAGAAGAGGCTGTTATTAGCTTCCTCCCATTTTACAGATGAGGAAACTGAGGCTCAGAGAGGGGATGTGTCTGGCCCAGGGGCCCTCGGTCAGTGAGTGGAGCCAGCCTGGCGGCACGGGCCACCCGAGTCTGCACAGCCAGGGCACTGCTGTGCTGAGTTGGGACTAGAGTGGGCGGCCCTGTCCTCAGATGGCTCCTTTCTGCGATCGCCCAGGGCCTGTGTGCCACGCGGGAAGCACAGGCTGCTT
Source organism: Solenodon paradoxus (assembly GCA_004363575.1). Classification (NCBI taxonomy): domain Eukaryota; kingdom Metazoa; phylum Chordata; class Mammalia; order Eulipotyphla; family Solenodontidae; genus Solenodon; species Solenodon paradoxus. The sequence continues at coordinate 11,514 of RJWH01001213.1, read as the reverse complement.
CCTTAGTGGCGCTGAAAGGCCAGGCAGGCACAGCCTGCTGGGCCTCCTCATCCATTATACATCTGGTGGGCAGGCCCCCGGCGGGCATCGGGCACAGGACAGGGGAGCTAGCAGCTGCTTCTTGAGCCCACACCTGCCACCACACCACTGGGCAGGGATCCTCCACAGCAAATGCCAGGGCAGCGCCTGCCCACCCTCCTGAGCCAGCGGGGTGCAAGGCTCCCCCTGGGAACCAGGCACGGATGCTGGTCCCAGCTCATTAGCCTGCCTGTCCCCGAAGCCATTCTGAGAGAGGCTGGGCCCTTCGCTGAGCTGGGGGTCTTGTGGAACCAGGTGGGCAGATATGGAATCTTAGGTTACAGGCTCCTGACTGCATAGAACCTCAGAGTAGCGACATCACGGTCATTATTTAACATGCATTCATTCAGTTCCTACTGCAGGCCAGGCACAGCTCTGCAGGGTGGGTGGAAAAATTAGACAGGGTGCACCCCAGTAGCGGAGCCGTTTTGTCAGCTGCCTTCAGCTGCACACCGTCCACGTCTGTCCTAAGGACCTGGGGTCCTGTCGTGAGGCTGAGAGGAACAACCAAGGTGAACAGCTAAATAAGATTAAGTGCTTCTCCCTCCTCTCTCTGCCTGCCTGCCTGTCTCTGCCTGCCTTCATTCCTGCCTGCACCTTTCCTTTCAAAAAGGAAACAAACAAAAAGCAACAAAACAATAGAGACAGGCCCAATCTCTATTCTCAGAGAGCTTGGTTTGGTTGTACTTCACCTCTCTGAGTCTCGATTTCCATGTCTATAAAGTGGGGAGAAGGCGAGGCAATCTGCAAGTGACAGAAAACCATACTATGGCCATACCATACTCAGTTCTCACTGAGTTTTAAAGCAAGGGTGTGTGCCAGCAAGGGTGGACCCTTACCTGGAGCTTCCTGCGTGCTGGGCTGTGTTCCAAGCAGCCTGTATTTTCCCATAACTGACGAATTTAATCTTCACAGCACCCCCAGTACAGTGACAGTTATTATCTGCAGCGTAGGGCTGAGGAAACTGAGGCAGAAAGAGGGTAAGCAACCACTCCGCGGTCTTGGCAAAGCTGAGATTTGAGCCTGAGCAGCTGGCATCACCCTGTGCTGTGAGGCTGGAGGTGAAGGAGAAAGGCCGTCATGGGAGGCCTTTCTCAGGAGCTGGCACTTGAACCCAAACCTGAAGAGGAGAGGAGCTGGCTGTGGGAAGTTTTAGCCAGTGGGAGAGAGCTGGGGAAGGGGCAGTCCCGACAGTGGGGACAGCAGGTGCAAAGGTCCTGAGGTGGGAATGAGCTTCAGGGTTTCTGGGAGCTGGGCGAAGGCTGGTGTGACTGGAGGGAGAAGGAAGAGAGGGGTGGACTGGACTGGAACACAATGTTGCAGGCAGGGAGGAAATTTGGATACAGTGTCACTGACTGACATGTGGAACCACTGAAATTGATTCCTGCTTGGTAAAATCTTAGAATCAGAGATTTGGGGCTTCCTAGAACCTTTGGAGATGGAGGAGACCTTTGACGCCTTGCCTTCCAACTTAGCAAGGAACCCCTCCTTGGAGTCACAACCCCTTTGAATATTAGAAGCCTTTGGGGGCTTCCTGAGAAGACTGCACCCTTATTTTCAGTCCCTTCATTGCCTCCTGAAGCCCACTGTCCCTGGTTGAGACCATTGTGACCTCTTTACAGCTCCGTGACTTGCTCTTCCTTGCTTACTCCTGGTGACGGGAGGCTCACCACCCTCAAGTAGCCCATTCTACAGTGGGGCAGCTTAGGAATTTCAGAAGTTCCTCCTGACTTAGAACCAGCAGCCTGAGCCCAGGTGTACCCTCTCGTTCCCCACAAGGGGCCTTCAGGACAAGGATTATATCTCCCCAAGTCTGAGCTTTCTGGCCTAACCACTCACTCAATCCAGTGCTCCTTCCTGCTTTGTTGGCTCAGCTCTGGCAACCCCCTTTGTGATTTCTCTCTCTCCTCCTGTGGGGCCCTTGATGCCTCCTTCTGCAGAAGACCCCCTCCTGGAGGAGGACTCCTGGGAGAGAGACTCCACTCTGGACAGACCCCCCTCTTCCAGGAAAGAGCTCTGTAGCTTAAACAGACAAGGCAGAGTCCCCTTCAGATGCATCTTGGTTCTGGGGCTGCCACTCTTCCCGTGTGATCCTGGGAAGGGGTTCTCATCTCTGGGAGCTTCCCCGTGCCCTCCGCCAGCACGGTGACGAGGCAGAGATGGTCCTTCAGGGTTGCTGCAGCCTTAGGGTTCCTAGTCCAGTCGGTCTTGTTTGCCTCTTCCTCCCCACGATGCTCAGCCCGGGCCCCCTGTTTGGGTGGTGCCTGGCAAGATTTGCCTATTTTCAGGCAACTTCAAGTTTCCTCACTTGCTGTGTGACCTTACCTAAGCCGCTTTGCCTCTCTGAACCTCAGATTATTCATAACAACGAGAACGAGCATGCTTACCCCACGGGGGTCTAAGAATGAAATACGTCTGTGTGTACTCAGTGAACGTTTTCTCTCACATTTACAATGTGATAGAAAAACCCATTCAACCAAAGTGAGATTCCTTGACATTCCAGTGCCGGAATTTTGGGCACTGTTGGGGTGGCTTGGAGGAGAAGTGGTTAAGGGGAGAATTTTTCAGCTATCTTAGAATCCCATCACGTCTTTTTCTGCTCAGGGCCTTCCCCAAGATAGCCATGCAGTCACTCAGCAAATTCACCAACTGTTTGGTATATGGACAGGGCGCCCTCTCAGGGCCTGTGCTGGGTGCTGGGGGAGAGGGCTGGAGATGAGTCAAGGTCACTCCCCATGGAGTTCTGAGTGCAGAGGGGAAAGAAGAAAAGAGACTTTTCTCATGGGTAATATGTGTGGCTAGAGGGACCGGGAAGAGATCTGAGAGCGCTGGGAAGGCCCTCTCCACACCTGGCAATCAGGGGAGGCTCCCTGGAGATGACCCCAAAGCTGAAACCTCAAGAAAATGTTGAAGTGGGACCAAATGGCAGTGTGTGTGTGTGTGTGTGTGTGTGTGTGTGGAGAGGGAGGGTGGCGGGTACCCCACACAGGACATAGTTGGACCTAGCAGATGGAGGCAGGAGAGGCAGGCCCGGGTTATGACCCTGCCAGCCCTGTGGGCTGAACCCCCTAGCCACGTGGGGCGCAGACCTGCCAGGGCCCCTCACCTCGGGGATCATGGCACTGTGCTGCCCGTCCAGTGTCGGCACTGTGTAGACGGACTTCTCATCTCATTTTCTCACCTGTGAAAGAGGACGTAAAAGCACCTACCTCGCCGACTCCTGTGGGGGTTAAATGAGATCATGTGTGCCAAGGCCTAACCCCAGAGCTTGGCACAGAGCGACACTAGTCAGCGCCCTGTTGTTCCTGTGGGCTGGGCCCTCGGATGGGGCAGCACTGCGGTGTGGACTCTGCCCTCACCACTTGCTGGAGGTGAGACCCGCCCGCTCATGAGCCTGCTGCTGGCCGTGGGCCCTGACCTTGACACTGGCCCCGAGAACACGAGCTTTGAAGCCGTGCCGAGTCCTGACTGGGTGACTGTGGGCAAAGCCGTGGTTCCCTGCAGCCTGGGGGGACAGTCGTCCTCACTCAGTGTGCGGGAGAGCGGGAGGTTGTGCTTTTCAAGGACTGCCCAGCCGGCCTGTGCAGCTGTTTTAGATCCTGTGCCCCCGCGGCGGGAAAGAAACCTGGTGGGCCCAGCTCACCTGGGGAAACATCGCTCTCACTCTTCAGAGCTGGCAGGGGTGGGGTCCCCTGCAGGGCACAGGCAGGGGACAGCCTGGCTCCATTGTCCAGAGGTATTCTGGGATCTGGTGCAGAGATCTGGATGTGATATTTTAGGACGAGCTGGGGGAGAAGGGAACAGGGAGCTTATGCCTGTTTTCCCTCTCTCTCCAGCCAGCCTGGGCATTCTCAGAGTGCCCGCCCGCCATGGGGCCAGAGGGTCACTGAGTGACCTGTCTGCACTCACGCACACATAGAGTGCCTGTCCAGGCGGCTTTCTCGGGAGCACAGAGCTTTGTGCACACACCCTCTCTCATGCAGCATGCAAGCCGTAGCTGCGCATCGCCTGCACGCCAGGCAGATCAGTCCTCACCCGAGGAAGCCCCGTGCTCGTGGGAGAGACCGCTGGTGAGCCAATGATCACATGTGCAAAGTCACCTGATACGTCTGTGATGGGGGACAGCCTGACCTCACCGGGACAGGGGGCTCCAGAAGGACTGGACATGGGACGTGAGGGGAGGAGTGGGGCATATCACGGGCAGAGGGTGCAGTGTGGGCTGAGTGGACCCACGTGAGCCAGTGAGTCTGCATTGTGCAGGCAGTGGGCGGCTCGGAAGCTCTTCAGCAGGTGGATGACGTGCTAGTCACGCACACACTCGCATACAAAGCCATGCACGCCCCCATGTGAGCGTTTTCTCTCCCCAACCGCACGTTCCTAGCAGGCCCCCCATCTGCATCTTCAGCCACAGAGCACACAACCCCTCTCACACCCCTGGCAGGAAACCTGGTGTTGGCTTCCAGCAAAAGTGTCAGACATGACGTGCCCAGTGGAGAAGTGGTTGGTCACCCGCCTTCAGCCGAGTGCAGTCCATGTACATCCTAAGGATGTAGGTTCGTGTCCTGGAGCTGGTGGGGATGCGGTACAACTAAGATGAACAGCTAAATAAAATAAATAAAATTATTTTTTCTCCTCTCTCTTCCTGCCTACCTCTGCTATCCTTCATCCCTGCCTGCACCTTTCCTTTAAAAACACAAAGTCTCAGCTATTCGCCCTACCTGCTTGTTGATGTGGGGCCAAGCCCTCTGATCCGGCTGGGGTCCCCTCACTCTCTCCACACATTCAGGGCTGGTGTGTACCCCACTCTCATGTGTGTAAGAGCAGACCCTCCCCTGCACACGGAAGGCGGCTCCTGCCTTGGAGGGTGTGCTCACATGAGTTATTAGCTCGCTGATCTCTCCTGGTAACCCTGCAGGGAAGGTTTATCACCACTTTTCAGTTGAGGACATTGAGGCTTAGAGAGATGGGCCTACACAGCTAGAGCCTGACACCGCGGCATTAGTTCCCGGTCCTCTGCCTGCCGCCTCTGGCCCACCCAGACACAGGCACACATGGCTCATCTCAACAGTGGCCAGTGACCTTCAGCATCCAAAGCTTCCAGAAGCAGTCCAGTCAGCATGGAAGGTTATTTAGAGCGCCAGCTCATGCCCACCCGCCTGGTGACCTTGTGGCCTCGGGGTGGGGGCTGCCTGGAGGGTGGGGCAGGCTGGGTCCCTGCCAGTCAGCCAGTCTAGAGCAGCTCAGGGCACAGAAAAGCCTGCATTTGCATTTGCAAATGAAGTGCACAGCCCTGCCTTGCTCAGGCTGACCCCAGCTGGCCTGGCCCCTGGATGTGACAGCTGAGGTCTCAGGGCACAGCCAGGCGCCCAGCTGCTCCGGCTGCTTTTCTGCTGCCTTCTCTTGTCCCTGACTCTCAGAGTGGGTTGCCCTAATTCCTAATGTAGAAGAAAGAGTATGGGCTCCAGGAGCAGCCGAGCGGAGTAGCATTCGGGTCAACCGCCTCTGGAGAAGTGCAGTCCATGTACATCCCAGAGACCCAGGTTTGCGTCCGGCCCGAGGAAGGCAGCCAGGATGAACAAGTAAATAAAAGTGAACGGACTGCGTCTTCCTCTCGTCTCTTCCTGCCTGCTGACTTTGTCTTCATTCCTGCCTGCACTTTTCCTTTTAAAAGAAATAAATACAAGGGGTACGGGCTTCAGACCTGGGGTTAGAACCAAGCTCTGATGGCGTTTCACCTCCCTCAGGTCAACTGCTTCTCTGTGGACTAAAGAGGGAAGGTGGTAAAGGTGTCAAGTGCTCGGGTGAGCTGACAGACTGAGTGCTCGGTTGTTTGTTTTTTAATCTTCCTTTTTTTTTTCTGATTACAAAAATGACAATGCTCTCCATCAGTGTTCAAATGTGGAAAAGCGCATACCGTGGAGAAGGGCTTCCCGGTGGTCTTCCCAGAGATAACTCACGGAAACGTTGCCACGTGATTTTCGCAAGCGAGGTTTTTCTCGTGCAGCTTGCTTTTGTCACCTAACAGTCTGCCGAAAGCCCCCTTCACATGGGGACTAGGGACCTTTGTCCTTGCTGTGTCCTATTCCCCAGTTTGCATGTGTTGTACTGTCTGTGACCAGCCTCTTTTAACTGGACATTAGCGTGGCTTCCAGATATTAGCTGTTGCCAATTCTGCTGCAGCAAATATTTCTGTTCCTGTATTTGGCGCATTTGTGGAAGTATTTCTGGAGGACAGAGGCCCAGAATGGAGTTGCCGAGCCAAAGAGCGCGCATTTCCACGTTTGCCAGGTGTGGCCAAACCACCTGCAGAGGGGTGGTGCCAGGCTGCCTCCAGCAGACCCAGGAGAGTCCATTTCCTCAAAATTATGGGCATTTGTTTGCCTTTGTCCTGACCCTCAAGGCACCTGGGCCCCTGCCCAGGGACTGCAGCACTGAGTGGCTCTGCCTGCCGTGACCAAAAGCTCACCCCTTGCCCGGGTGGCTGGCTTACTCTCGGGCAGGTGCATTTATCACACTGTTTGTGCTCTTGTGATTTTCTCTTGTCTGTCATCTCTTAAGAGTCCTGCTTCAGTCCTCAGCAGCCTACAGAGGAAGGAAAGAAGAAAGAAAGGGAGGAGAGAGAAGGGAAGGCCAGGCTTTGATCATGTTTGTCAGGCACTTTACATGAATGAGCTCAGTTAATCCTCTTGACAGCCCGCAGAAGCAGGACTGTTATCATCCAGCAACAGTCTCTGAGCTGAAGCTCAGAGTAGTTAAGTGACTCACCCAAGATCACACAGCTGTTAAGGGGCAGCACTAGGGTTCCAACTTGGACAGTGTGGTTCCAGTGCCCATGCTGCTGCTGCTTTTTTTATTTTAAAAGAAAGGTGCAGGCAGGGATGAAAGTGAGCAGGCAGGCAGGAAGAGAGAGACGAGGAAGAAGCATCTTTTTAATTTTTATTTAGTTGTTCACACTGGTTGTTCCGCATCTCCCAGACCCAGGACTCGAAAGCAGGAGTGTGTGGCTTGCTCCTGCAGAGGCGACTGACCAACTGCTGTGCCACCAGGGTGCAATGAGTCCATGCTTCTGATGGTACACTGACTCTCCAGACTGGAGCTTACAGTGTGTGGAGCACCTACTGAATACCCGACCCACCGGCTGGTCAGGTTGCACATATAATGCTAATTGATCCTACACAACAGCCCTGCAAAGTAGGCATTATTATCCCATTTCTCAGATGAGGAAACTGAGGCTCCGAGCAGAGACTCAACCGGAGGAGTCAAGGCCTCTTTACAGCCCCTCCTTGGCAGAGTGAGCCTTCCAGTCTTCTGGTTTCAGCCAGTCCTCATCCAACTCAGTTCCTAGTGTCTCCTCCTCCCATTCAGCCCCTGACAGAATGTCAGAGCCAGACCTCAGCCATCTAGTCTGAGACTCATTTTCTGGAGAAAACTACTTGGAGAGATTCTAGTGACTTAATTCTGGACACATGGTGATTTAGAGGCAGCGCTGGGGCTTCTCCTTGTCGCCTTTGTGTAGGAGGTGACTTGGTCCCTCTCCGTGGGAGTTTCTCCTTGACCTGACAGGGACTTCTGCTTATCAGCCGGGCCTGGAGCCCATGAGCCTGCAAATCCACAGGCCAGGGTGTAAGAGGGGTGGGTTAAAGGGGTCTGTGCCCAGGAGAGTCCAGTGTCTGGGCCACGAGGCCCACGAAGCTGGGGAGCAGGCAGAGCACAGTCAGGGCACCGGGCTTTGCTTTGGGGTGGGGAGAGACTGGGCTCACCTCACTCTGATGCCACAGCTGGCCAGCGCTGTTGTCTGGCTGGAGCCTGTGTCGGGATGCATATCTCGAATGAGTGACCAAGCCAAGCCGAGGAATGGTGACCCAGTGGGGGAGCCAGATGGAGTGAGTGGGGAAGGAGCGCTTGGAGTTTAGAGGAGGGAGACCCCCTGGGCTGCAGAGGCAGGTACGTGGTAGGGGGAGAACTGGAAGGTTAAGACTGGGTGGGCATGGGGAGGGTCCCGGCACAGGGCTCTGGGCACTGAGGGCCGGCCGCATGTGCCCTGCCAGCCGCGGGAGGTGCCCGGCCCTGAATGGGCGAGGCCTAGAGCAGTGACTTCAAGTTTAGTTCTGGTCCCTCAGCAAGTCGCTGTCTGTCCAGGGTTCACTTTTCTTCCACGCAGAATGGAGATACCCTCACCGGCCTCGCTGCCCTGCCAGGTTGTAGAGAGGGGGTGTGGCCAGGGCAGTTTAGAGGCGATGACATGCCAGGCTGGGACGCAGGTGTCACCTGAGTATGACACCCGTGGCAGTGGCAGGTCACACAGCGCCACACCTCCCTGCACACAGGGAGGACTCACCCCAGCAAGGGAGGAGGGTCAGCCTAGGGACGCAGGCCTCAGGCCACCTGGGCAGGAGGTGCTGGCCGGCAGCAGGTGACGGGAGGCCCAGTCCCCAGGTGCTGCGCTCTGGTGGGGGCCAGTCTCATGACCTTCTCGCGGGACTGCCAACCTGTTGTTTGCTCAGGAGGCCGCTGCCTGGCCCAGCTCCGGGATCCGGGTGTCTCGGCCTGCAGCCAGTGCTGGGTGAGGGGAGGGCACATGGGCCCCTTGCTGCTCCCCTCTCTGCCAGCCTGGAGCCTGAGTGCCTCTCCTCCCTCCCCAGGCACCCTGCCAGCTTGATCACTTGGGGACTGTGAGACCCTGACCCGTCTTGTAGGCTCTCCAAGCCTCTGCTTCCTTATCTCTGAAATGGGGTGATGCCCTCCATCAGGGTTGTTAGTGCAAGGATTACATGACATCATGGTGCCTGGCTCCCCGCCCACCATGCCGCTGGCAAGGGCAGCGGGGCCTGCAGAAAGGAGAGCCAGAGTCCAGCCCCACCCCCTGCAGGCATCGGGCAGAGGGGCAGGCTCCCGGGCTAGCTCCAGAAACTCGCTTGCCTGGCTGCCCCTGGCACCTTCCCTGGCACCTGGGCAGGGCCAGGGGCAAGTAGGGGGCAGTGCCGGATGGTTGAGCTCTGGAGACAAAGGTGCTCTGTGGCCCCAGGGGAGGGGGCAGCTCCTGGGCAGTCTCTGGTTTCGGTCTCCTCAGATTTGATAAGGGGCCTGAGAGACACAGGGAGTGCCCAGGCACAGCGTGGCCTCTCTTAGGGGTGAGGGTCCCCAGAAATAGCTCTTTGGACCCCTTCTCACAATGGGGGTCTGTGTACCTTCCCCTATATAAACAGCCAGGTTGCTGGAACCAGCTGGTCTCATGGAGACCAGGGAGACTCGAGGGACATGAGCTCTGGGTCCCTCAGGGCCCTGTCCTGGACAGGCTGAGCCGCTCTGCCTCTCCTCTGCCATCCTGATCACCTCATCTGTTTTCTCAGCACGCGTGTGTACGTGTGCACACATACACACACACTCCAGGACTGTCCGGCCCCTGTCCAGACCCCTGCTCCCTGTCGTCATCTTCCTGCCTTGCTGCTCACGTGTCACTGTCTCTGGCCACCAGGGTTTCACCCACTGGCACTGAATTGTAAGGCAGAAACAGTTCACTAGACAGAAAAGGAGAAAGGGGAGCCCCTGGCAGAGGGAACACCCTGTGATAGAGTGAGGCTTGTTTGGAAAATGCCTGCAGCCCAGCCAGGCCAGGACAAGGCGCTGGACTGGGCCAGGACAGGAACAGGTATGGATGTGAGGCTGGGAGGGCAGCAGGGTCCCTGCCAGGGACCTCCGTGCAGGGCCCCTGGATGGTCAGAGGGCCAACGTCTACCCGCAGAACAGCCCAGTCACCGTCCATTATCTCGAAAGGGTTAGCTTCTCCAGGAGAGTGGCTGATGATAATAATGGCAGACATCTGTAGCACTTCTCTACTTCTATAGTGCTTGCTCGACTCCAGGTGGGAAGCGACCCAGGTGGGTCTCAGGTCTCCTGTGCTCAGTCCTCCCTGTCTTCCTGACTATGTCTGGGTCTGACCTGCAGTTAACAGGGTGGAGCCCCTCACTCCCTGTGGCAGCTGGAGCTCTGACTAGTGAGGACCTGGTATCTAAGCCCCGAGTTGCTCCCACCTTGCTGGGTGATCTCGAAGTGGTGGTGCAACCTCTCCCAGCCTTGATTTTCCCTTCTGGGAACTGGGGAGCAGAGTGACTCCTTATCTCCCGCTCCGGTTCCGGTAAGACTCCCAGGAGTGAGGAGATAAAGAGAGCTTTTGAAAAGCACAAAGACTGCACTCACGGACGTGCCCGTTATTATTGTTACCTCAGTGTGGAGATAAGGAGGGGGAAGAAGTGCCCTGACAGTTGCCAGGGAACTCGGGAGCTGCTGGCAGCTTCGGGCCTGGCCCCTCCCATTCAGGAGCAGGGTGGCGGTGGGAGAGGGCTGGGCCAGTCCCACACACCCCTGCCCTGCTCTTGCCTTGGGAGAGATGGGTGCCCTGGGAGGGATGGGAGTCGGCCAGCTGGCAAATGGCCACACAGCCACAGGGCCTGAAGGTGACCCAGGAATGTGCCTGGATCGACTCCTCCTTGGCTCTGACATTATGCACGACCTTGGGCAGGTCGCCTCTGGCTGCTGCCTTTTCCTGTGTCCAGGTGTCCTGTATGATAGGCAGGTGTCCAAATAGGACAGGACAGGCTTGGGTTGTGGGGCGGGAAGATGCTTGATGTGGCTACAGGAGCCAGGGGCCACTGTGGAAAAGCCCCTGGAGGCCAAGGTTGGGGGACAGGACTGAGGGCTGGGCTGAGAGCAGCTGTGATGTACCCCGTAAAAGGAACCCTGGGCTAGAGACACATCATGGCACTGCCCTTTCCCTGGTGTGACCTTGGGCTTGTCACTTAGCCTCAGTTTTCTTATCTGGAGAACAGGTCGATAACAGTCCAACCTCACACAGCTGCTGGGGTGATTGAAGGAGACCCCACCTGGGTAAACTGTAGAGTGCTATGCAGATAGGACTAGTGTCCCCCTCACACCGCCTCCAGGTGCCTCCAGCTGCTGCTTGTGCAGGAAGAATGCAAAGCATTTTAAGCTGAGTCAGGCCACAGGGTCAGAAGGTTTTCAGAGAAGGAGGAGGGCCTGAGACTCGGGGCCCTCACATGAATGGAATGGTGGAGACCTGGAGGCTTGTGGGTGGGATAGGGGAGCGAGGGGAGGGATGGTGAGCGAGGTTGTGGTCATGAAGACTGAAGAAAAGCCAAGCTGAGGGGAGGTCTGTAGAGATGTGGGGGAGGGTGGGGGCGAGGAGGGGGGCTGAATTTATTCATTCCTTTGAAAGTATTCAATGAGCAGCTTACCCTGGTGGAGTAGTGGTTTGGTCGACCGCCTTTGGCCGGCGCAGTCCTCATACATCCCCAAGAGCCGGGTTTGTGACCCGAGGCCAAGGAGGAACCACGGAGATGAACAACTGAAGTATTAATAAAGCGCTTCTTCCTCTTGTCTCTCCCTGCCTACACCTTTCCTTAAAAAAAAAAAAAAAAA